>QEPC01002970.1:556496-577731 GCA_003113815.1 Sphenodon punctatus | reverse complement strand
CACTGATAAAATGGGTGTTACATTTTATTATACATGTTGCAGGGCACCCATAGAACACACCTGCAGCCCTACAACATGTATAATAAAATGTAACACCCATTTTATCAGTGTTAGGAGTGTCTGTGTGAAAACGGTCACGGTCTCAGCCTTCCTGATGCACCCCCAGCCCGTTGTAGCTAAGCGAAAGCATATACACCTGCAGCCTCCCAGCTTCATGCATGTCTCCCTGAACCCCTTGCAAGCCCCTTGACAAAGGGCCCCGTCTCTTATCATAGCGGTTCAACACCAGGCAGGTTGCTGGCGCTATGTATCTAAATCGGCAGATTACATCCAAACAGCATAACCGAGCTAAGGAGAACATGGGAGACCAACCCACAGAGCTTGGCCAAAGCGCCTTCACCATTGGAAGGAGGTGGACGCTGCTACTGCAGAGCGAGACTCACCTTCCCGACCGCCCTGGAACTTCACGCGGATAGTTTTGTCGATGTATTTTGAAAGGTCCAAGATGCTCTCCTTCTTCTTCTTCTCTTTGTCCTAGGCAGAGGGAACAATACGGAGCTCGCTGGGGTCCGCCTCTCTCTCTCTCTCAGGCCTCTGGACAGCGGCTCCAGGAACCAGGCCGTGGCCGCAGCGACAATCGGACCCATCCCGTCCCCCCCTTCCCTAGCGCCGGGACCACACCACCGCGTGCTGCGCCGGAGGGAGGGAGCTGCCTGCCCATCCCCACCGCGCCAGCCCCGCTACTCACCGCCATCTCGCCCAGCAGCAGACCCACGCGCCCGCCCTTTCGCCCCTTCCCTTTCACCCCGCCGCTTCAGGCATCCGGACAGAACCCACGCTCCCCATTGGCCGCTCCCCGCGTCACTCCGCCTCCCCGGGGCCCAGAGGGGGCGGAACATCCGCGCGGAGGGGGCGGGTTGCTGGGTAACCCCGGGCTGAGCGGCGCCTGGTTTCGGCCCACGGGGGTGGAGGAGACAAAGGCGGGGATGGCGGCGGCGGCGCACGGGGCCGGGTGGCCGCTTCTGCTGCTCTTTGCCGTCCAGGTGAGCCCCGCGCGCAGGGTGAGGGGGCCAGGCCGCGGCCGGGTCTCATGGAGGAGGCTTCTTTAGGGAACCGGGCACGGTTCGGCCCGGCCCAGCGGCGAGACCGTGGGTGAGGGGAACCGCGGGACGCCATGCCAGCGAAGGCGAGCCCAGCGGACTGTTTGACCCCTCCCTCCCCGGCATGGGGGCTGCTCGGCGAGGCCGTAGGGGCGGGCAAGGAGAGACTCAGGAGAGCGTGTGGGTCAGGCTGGGCCGTAGCCTGTCGCTAAAGTGATTGCTTTCCTCCACCCCGCCCAGCTATTAATCCTTCTTCAGCCAGGGAACTTGGCTCTTCCCAGGGACACTTTGAGCAGCAGAGCAAGTGCCGCAGGCTTGGGGCGGGGGTGCACTCGGGAAGAGGAAGATGTCGATTGGGTGCGAGGGGGGGGGTGTCTCTGCCCATAGATCGGGACACTCTCCGTGTGCTCCTGCTGCTATCGCTGCTTCCTTACCCTGGTAGGGACCAGATCCAGGAAGAGGAAAGTAGCAAAATAAAAGGAAACCGCGGGGTGTATTTGGTCTCCAGGCCTGCATCCTCCTCCTCTTGAGCACACTCCTTAATCCCTCATCCCCAGCTTCTCTGCAGCCCTTAGAGCTTGCACTGATTTTCAAAGTGGCCCCTGGGAGAAAAAAAGTTCCCTATCCCTGATTTGTGTATGCCCTGAGCTCAGCCCCATCAGTGCTTGTGGGTAGGAACTGGCTCCACAGACCAGATCCAGGCACTGGAAAGGGACCAAATAAAAACTAACCATGGGTTGTATTTGCTCTGCTCTAGAGCTTTAGTATTCAAAGTACTTTTCAGTCCTGTGAGGTAGGACATTGGTAGTCCCATTCTACACATAGGGAACAGGCTGAGAGAGACGGTGACACTCGCAGGCTCACCCGGCGAGTTTATGGCTAAGCTGAGATTTGAAACCCAGTCTCCCAAGTCCAAGACCAACAGCTTACACTGGATTTCCTTACTTTGTTTTGAAATAATAACCACCCCGTATTTTCCCCCCTCCACAGCCACCTCTCTACTGTTGACAATTTTACACAGGCTACGTTTACATTTGCTTACGATTTTGTATCTGAAATGCCCACACCTTCGCTACTATTGATTTAATATGTATTATAGGAAGGCTTGAGCCTGTCATATTAACTAGTCATTATATTCACTAATTACTATATTATAGTTAAGGCAGGCACTCATCCCTGTTCTAAAGCCCATACTCTCAAACTGCTGTATTGAGCGTAGGAAGGAATTCTGCTAGGAATTTTCTTTTGAAAATTTGCATTGGGGTGTGGTTAAGTGTAAACCATGGAAATTGAATTTGTGAGTTAATGGCTTACGGGGAAAAGGCACCCCCTTGCTACTTTTTTATTGTTGGTTCCAGCTCACTCCCTTCTTATCCAATTTTCCTACAAATTTGTTTATGGTGTACTTTGTGCTTTTTAGTACTCCCACCTCCCGCACACGTTATAACTTAAAAATGATAACTGCCTGAAAGGATTGAAACAGGTTGCTTTCAACAAAGTGTCTGCAGGGAGGGTCAGTACTTGAAGTTGCGGGGAAGTGCGCCTAGTACTGGGCCAACCCCTGCTGTCATATGGGGGGGACGGGACAGAAGAGGTAAACAATAAGCGGTGCATGTGAAGGGGGTGGAACTGAGGGAGCCGTATAAACACCCCAACTCCAAGAAGCCATTTGTTCTGAGAGCTGCATACTGCTCCCGTGCTGCCATTTGCCCACTTCTGTACTAGTCACTCTATCCCTTCCCTTCTTCCAACTTTTCCAGTCCCTGTCACGAAGGAACATAGGGTCACACACGTGTGATACTGGTCTGCAGGTATGAAGCAGAAGGCTCAACATGTAGGTAATGTTACAGTTGAAAACTGTGAAACTTGAATCCAGACTGTGACACTGACAAAACTCCAGGAAGTGGAGACAGTTTAAAGAATGTGTATTGGGAACCCTTGCCAGACAGAACCCCTATGGAGATACAAATGGATCTGCTGGGTTACTTTCCGTGTATGTGACGAACTTCAGGTTTCTCCAAGGTGGGACGGAGAAACAAAGGACTCAGAATAATTATTTAAGAGGGCCATTAAGCCATCTTTGCTATCACTTGGTCAGAGCCATCATGAGCACTCTCATCTGCATCCTGAATCCTACTAGCCAGCAACACTAGAAACTATGGACTGAGACCAGGACTTTGCTTTCTAGTAACTCTAAGACTGAAGACCCAGTCGCTTACATCAAGCACTGAGAAGAACCTAAATGGACTGTAGTAGGGTAAGATTCTTATCTAGGAACTCAACCAGTATAGATTAGGAATGCGTTATATTTACCTTTGATTTCTAGTACCACTCTGTATCAATTATCTTGCTTATGTAAATCAATAAACTGACTTATCCTTATGAAGAAGTGTCTGTCTAACATTGGAACACAAGTAAGCAACAAGGCTTTCAAGCTCTTGGGACCCCAGAGCTTAAAGAGTCTGAACGGGAAGGATCGGGCCCTTGGGTGACAAAGGAGTTGTCCCTGCTGCAGGCCAGAGAGGAAAACTGATTAAAGTGGGCTATGAGCGAGGGAAACTGTCACTCAAACCCAGCAAAGTGCGGGTGCGGACCTCCAACCTGTGACAGTGGCGCCCCAACGAGAAGGGTTAAGCTCAGTTTGTGAACCAATGTGTAGAAAGTAGAGGGGAATCCTCTGAGGGGAGTAAATCTCATACCTGCAGAGACTGAGTGCCAGTGCCATCTGGAGCTCAACTCAGAGTGGAATAAGCAGATCCTTGAACAGAGTGCTCTGAGTTTGTTGTTTTAGTTTTTATTTCAGGTCAGGGACAGTGAACAAAATAGGGTTCCCAAAACACTTTCACCACCTGAGAAGATCAGCTGAGCAGGGAAGCCCGAAAGAGAGGTCTCAAAGAAGAAGGGAAAACTAAACAGCAACTGAAGCAGCTGATACAAGAATTTGAGATGAGCACGGATGGGAATGGAGCGGGGGCAGCAAACCCTCCTCGAAACCTCTCTCCATCCGACCAGCAACCAGTAGATAGAGATGCGCTCCCAAACATGCCTCAAACCCCCCTTCCAACTGACCGGCAACCAGGGGGGACAAGGCTCAAGCCCTGAACTCGAGATAGCCAGACTAAGAATGGAATACGAGCTCAGACAGAAGAGAATGAAAGCCAAAGGAAAAGAGAGACAGACAGGAAAGAGAGAGAAAGACAAGAAAAGAGAGGCAAGCGGAGGAGAGAGAGAGAGACAGCGCCAATTTACACTTCTGAAAGCACAAAGACGCAGGAATCCAGCCCACAATACCCTTTGGAAACAACACTAGAGGCAGAATTCGGGACTACACACCATTAATTCCACAGTACGATGAGAATCAATACATAGATGATTACTTCACAACCGTGCATCGTGTTTCAACAAGAACAGATCCCCAGCGAAATGTGGCTCAAAATAGTATTGCCCAAACTCCCAGTGAAAGCAAAAGAGGTCTACAACACAAAAGTGGAGGAGAATCCAGTGCTGACTTTTGATGATTTCAAAAAGGCAGTTCTTGAGGCTTACAGGATTACTCCAAAAACTTTTTGGAAAAAATTACACAGCTTCAAGAAGACAGAGGGTATGTCCAATTCAGATGTTTGTAATATGTTGAGACAATATGGGGTGAAATGATTAGATGCATGTGGGAATGCCACTACGAAACAGATCCAGAGGTTCATAGGCATGACTACTTACTTCCGCCGCTATGTCCCAGGCTTCAGTCACATAGCGACCCCCTTAACTGACAAATGTAAGAAGCGATGCCCAGAGAGGGTACAATGGTCAGACGAGTGCAACAACGCGTTTGACAAACTTGAGAGGGCTCTGTCTGAGGCACCAGTGTTAATCAGCCCTGACTATGAGAAGGAATTCCATATCTGGACTGACACCTCTGACACAGGCCTGGGAGCAACTCTCACACAAGAAGGGGAGGATGGAATACACCGTCTCATTGCATACTTTAGCAAGAAACTGCTCCCAAGGGAAAAGAGTCTGGCAACGATTGAAAGAGAGTGTCTGGCCATAGTCTGGGCTGTGAAGAAACTTAAGCCATACATACTTGGTAGAACGTTCAGTCCACACCGGCCACTCATCCCTACAATGGCTCAATAGTGTGCAAGACTCCAACTCCAAACTGCTGAGATGGAGCCTGTTCTTGCAGGAGTTTGACATGAGAATTGAAGATGTAAAATGTAAACAGAATGTGCTTGCGGACGCACTATCACTCAAGGACACACCAGTCTAAGCATGTTAGGGGACTCTGTGTCCACTGCACATGCTGTCTTATGGGGGGCTGTCATGAAGGAACATAGGGTCACACACGTGTGATACTGGTCTACAGGTAGGCCACAAGCCTAGTAAATATATAAAGCAAAAGGCTCAACATGTAGGTAACGTTACAATTGAAAACTGTGAAACTTGAATCCGGACTGAGACACTGACAAAACTCCAGGAAGTGGAGACCGTTTAAAGAATGTGAATTGGGAACCTTTGCCAGACAGAACCCTATGGAGATGCAAATGGATCTTCTGGGTTACTTTCCGTGTATGTGACGGACCTCAGGTTTCTCCAAGGCGGGAAGGAGAAACAAAGGACTAGATTATTTAAGAGGGCCGTTAAGCCATCTTCGCTATCGCTTGATCAGAGCCATCGTGAGCACTCTCATCTGCATCCTGGATCCTGCCAGCCAGCAAGGCTGGAAACTATGGACTGAGACCAGGACTTTGCTTTCTATGAACTCTAAGACTGAAGACCCAGTCGCTTACATCAAGTACTGAGAAGAACCTAAATGAACTTTAGGAGGGTAAGATTCTTATCTAGGAACTCACACCAGTATAGATTAGGAATGTGTTATATTTACCTTTGATTTCTAGTACCACTATCAATTATCTTGCTTATGTAAATCAATAAACTGACTTATCTTTATGAAGAAGTGTCTGTATCTAACATTGGAACACAAGTGAGCAACAAGGGCTTTCAAGCTCTTTGGACCCCAGAGATTAAAGAGTCTGTGAACAGGAAGGATCTCAGGGCCTTGGGTGACAAAGGAGTTGTCCCTGCTGCAGGCTTGAATCGGCCAGAGAAAAAAACTGATTCAAGTAGGCTGTGAGCGAGGGAAACTGAGTCACTCAAACTCGTAAAGTGGGGGTGCAGACCTCCAACCCATGACAGTCCCCGTCTCCAGATCCCTTTTCTCACATCTTGTCCTAGTCCTGCGTCTTTATAATTTCCCAACCGTATCTCCTCAGCCTTTGACCCGGTTTCCCTGCCCAGCTTCCCCCCACACTACCCAGATCTGTCCCCTGTTACCACATCCTTCCCATCTTGTCTCGCAAGCTTTGTTCCCTTTGCCTGCTCCCCCCATCATAGGCACCAATTGGAGGCGGAGAAGGCAGGTTGTGGCTTTGGAACATGCTCTCCTGAAAATGCCCGGGACTGCAGAGACCTTATCAAAGACTCATATGCTGCCCCAGCAGCAGCCAGAGAAAAAACAGACTTGAACAGCCCTGAAACCAAGGCTAGCAACTCCCTGCAACCCCAGCCATTGCCTGTCACTAATTGATTCAATTGGTAGGGTAATGGCTTTTGTCAACACAGTAGACATTGAAGTTGGTAATTTTAATGGGGGAGAATTGTCCTCTGAGGCTGGAAATTGATATTCATAAACTGGAGAGTTGAGGGGTATAAGCTTGCTCACGGCAAGAAATCCTGACCATTCCCCAGGAACACTGATCTCTTGGTTCTTTAAACCAAGTGTTAGTTTAAAGGGTTTCTTTTTAGTGCTTTCCTGCACTAAACTTTCTTGTGTAAATGAGCTTATAAAGAAAGCATCTGTGCTTGTCTTCCTTATTTAAAACTTTAAGCTGCACAGGAGTACTTCCAAAGATTGGGGAAAACTGAGGCACATTGGGTATTTTAGGTAAAGGAGATACTACCAGGAAGATGCAGAGAAATTCTCATGTGGTTTTCCTCCTGGATGACCAGCTGTGGACTATGGGGTTAGATTCCCCCTCAACCACCAGGAGGCAGACAAATTTGGGGGCATGTTCAGCATGACCCTTCTCCCTACACCCCCCCACCCCCGCATGTTCCAAGTTGATCCCCCCCCCCATGTTCCAGTTGATTGCGTGCTGCTGTTCTGGAGGCAGACAGACTTCTCATCCTCCATCCAGGAGGAAAACGAAACTAGAGAGAGCCAGGGTCTAGCTTTTAGGCATTGAGGGGAACTTTAAGCCCTCCACTGTTCACTTCTGGAGCCATCTCAGGAGAGAGAGGGGGACCTTCTTCTGCCGGAGCTCCAGTTCTCAGGAGCCAGGAGGAGTGGGCGCAGCAGAGCACCCCCATGGGGGCTCCAGTCTGCTGGCAGGCCCACTAGCACTTCCCCAGCTGCAAGCGCTCCATCGGAGCCCGGCAATAGTGGCAAGGAGGATGAGGCGGCGGGTACCTCCTCGCAATCAGGGCAAAAGCGTGGCTGCGGCAAATCAGGAGATGTGGCCAGGCTACAGCAGTTGAAGAGGTTGCACAAAACAGCAGTTGCAGCAGGGAAGAAGCACTGCAGTAGCCCCTTCATGTCAAAACTGAAAATGGTGAAGGCACAGAGAGGGAGCAGCACGTCAGGAAACGAGGAACAAGTAAGGTCCCCCTGTGCTGAGAGGCCTGCCATGGACCCTCATATATTAGGGCCCAGAGCTTCCCGTGGAATTTTTTTAAAAAAAAATTGTTGCCAAATCAGGTTCTTTAACAGGTGCTGCCATTTGGTCTGGCCACATCCCCGAGGACATTCACAAAAGTCCTAATCTACCCCGTGGCAAACTTGAGGATGGAAGGAATAAGGATGTATCCCTGCATGGACGACATACTGATCAGGTCTCAGTCCAGGAACAGGCTATCCAGGATGTAAACAGGACGATCCACTACTTACAACAACACGGTTTCATAATCAACGTGAAAAAGAGCCACCTTACACCTACTCAATGACTGGAGCACCTGGGAGTGATCCTGGATACCCACAAAGTAGTATTCTTTGCTGTAGAATGCTGTAGTATTCATCACACTACAGCATCAGGACAAGTTAAAGACCCGATTCGGCAAGTCAGAGAATGCCACAGCTACATGCTTAAATCCCAGGCGAGCCTCCGGGGACTGATATCTTGCACAAAACACCTACATTGGGCCAAATTTCACATCAGGCCCTTACAGCAGCTTTTACACCCATTTCAAGGTCAACTGACCACGGTCCTCAATCCCTGGGTAGAGCGGATGGCCCAAGTAAAGTCCTCTCTACTATGGTGGCTAGAAGGTTCGAGCAAGGGTTCAGTATGGCAAAACCAACCAGAATCAGTCACAACAGATGCCATCCTGTCCAGTTGGGGAGCACATGTTTCACAAGACAATGCAGGGTACCTGGTTGGCCCAGGAGCAGAAGCATAGCATAAACTAGTTGGAGCTCAGAGCAATATACTTAGCCTTTCAGGAGTTCAGTGGACAGAGTGGCCATGTGTTGAGTTATACCGACAACGTTATGGCAAAAGTATACATCTCTGTGCTAAAGACTCAACTGTTGACCTGGGCGGAAAACTTAGCATCACTGAAGGCCCTACGCATTGAAGGGATGCTGAACATCCAGGCAGATTGGCTGAGCAGGAGAACCATGGACCTGGGGGGAATGGTCCCTGAGCGAAGCTGCCTTCCATGTGATCACGTCAGTGTTCCGGGATCCAGTCATGGATCTCTTTGCCACGAGAGACAATGCAAAGGTGAACAGCTACATGTCTTGCTTGACTCTCCAGAAAGCAGCTGCCCGAGATGCAATGAACCAACCTTGGCCCCAGGGACTGTTATACACCCTTCCCACTGATCACACGAGCAGTTGCAAAGATGCATACAGATCAGGCACAAGTCATCCTGGTGATGCCCTTCTAGCCCAAGACGCTATGGTTTGCGGACCTGCAAGAGTTAGAGACTCCCTTGCAACTTCCTGTGTCTCCAGACCTACTGTCTGGCCTGGCCCAATATGAAAATTGGGATCTGCTGAAGCTAACAGCTTGGAAATGGAGCAGGGAGCACTGAGGAAGTCAGGGTATTCTTCTGCTGTGGTGAATGCTAACACAAGCTCGACAGCAGTCCCTGAGGCACATCTACCAGTGCACCTGGAGGATCTTTGCCCAGTGGTGCAAGGGGAAAAAGATCAGACCCCTTAAAGCAAAGATCAAGACCATCCTAGAGTTCCTGCAAGAGGGTCTCAGTAAGGGAATAAAACCCAATACGCTGTCTAGACAGGTGGTGGCTTTAGGTAGTGTGTTATCTTGCGTACGGGTTTAAGGTAACAAGACATCCACATTTGAAGAGGTTCCTTAAGGAAGCTAGGCAAATTTGTCCCCCAGTAGTGCATCGCTTCCCAAACTGGGATCTTAACTTGGTGCTTAATGCCTTAGCAAGGGTTCCTTTTGAACCCAATTACGGAGATCTCTTTATTTTATTTATATCTAAAAGTAGCCTTCCTAATGGGAATCATGTCTGCTAGGAGGCTGTGTGAATTACGTGCCTTGTCAGTGGAACCAGCATTTTGTTCTTTTAGAGAGAACACAGTGGTATTAAGATTTGACCCAGCCGTTTGCCCTAAGGGTAATTCTGTTTTTCACAGGGGACAAGAATTAGTTTCTCTCTCTGCCCGAGCCCCTCTCATCCCAGGGAAAAGATGTGACATAGGCTGGATGTGCAGAGAGCACTGAGGGTTTACCTGGATAGGACGGCCTCCTTCCATCGCTCTTCCTCACTGTTTGTCTCCTCTCATCCCAACAGGAAGGGGATGAAGGCATCTAAGACTATGATATCTAAGTGCTTTGCTAACTGTATCCAAGAGGCATAGACAGCAGATACTAAATCTCCGCAGTCAGTTTCTTCTCACTCACTGAGGAGCAGCTACTGCACAGGCCTTTAGAAATCAAGCTTCTTATGAGGAAATTTGTAGGGCTGCCACTTGAGACTCCCTCCATACCTTTAAGGAGCTGGTTCTCAATTCTGCCAAAGCAGCTTTTGGTAGAAGGGTTCTGCAAGCTGTAATGGAAGTCTGGATTTCTTCAACATTCTGCTTAGAGAGGAGTCTAGTGTTAGGATTTGTCCCTCTGTTAATGGGCAACACTGCTTTGGAACGTCCCTATAGTCTACAGCTGGCTGTCCAGTTGAAAAACCCTGTGAGAGGTAAATTGGATGCTTACCTGTGAATTTTCCTTCTACAGGGGATCCTCCTGGACGGCCAGCTACCCACCCTTTGTTAGTGGTAGTTATACCATTGGTGGGAATGTTCTGATGTCGCTTGAACTAGTTTTTGGAAGTTTAGTTTGGGTTCTCAGTGTTTGTTAGAGTTTTGATTCATAGTTAAATTTGGCTTAATAAGCACCTGGAGCATTGGGGTGTGTGTGTCAGATCCCTCCTGACCATGTTCCAAAATTGAAGTCTGCCTCCTGCTGGCTGAGGTGGGGATCTGACCCCATAGTCTGCTTGTCCAGGAGGATGCCCTGCAGAAGGAAAGTTCACAGGTAAGTGTCCAATTATCCTTTTGGATGGGGAAAGCTGATCCTCCATCCTGTGACTTTTGAGGAGCGGTTTGCTCTTGGTTGGCCACTAAGCGTAAATTTGGAGTCTGTGTACCATTAATTTGATTCATCACTATAAATGGAAGAGTCAGGGAACATGAAAACTCTGGAATAATAAAGCCTCCCACAGCAATAAACTACTTTTGCGGTTTCAAACATTTCAGAATTTAGTTTTGAAATTATTTTAATGTTACGGGGCTTCTTGGACAGGGACAGGACATCTGTTGGTCAGGGTGGATCCAGTACCCCCCTCCCCCCCCCAAAAAAAACACATTTAGTCTAAAATTACACCACTGATGAGAAGGTGCCTCCATTGTTCTTTGTAGCCCAGCTGGGGTTATCAGGGTTCTGGAAAGACCACAGAGGTGTGCCTCTTACAGGAGCCAGCAGCAACTATGGTACCCTGTTTCCACATGTTCACTTCAAAGGCAGACCATTGCCCTTCCAAAACAGAGAGATTTGGGAGTGTATTTGCCCATTAGGTGGAGCCACACAAGCGGTGGAGGGCCTGATCCCTGTGCGGCTCCATGGTGGGCAAGTGCAGGGCAGATGGTCCCATGGCCTGACCACTCTTCTCTCTCCCCCCCCATCCCCTTCTTTTTCCAAGGACGCAGCACATAGCAGCCAGCTGCCTGTCCTGCTACGTGGTGGTGGCAAACCTCTGCCAGCCACACAGTGCAGTGCATCATGTGGTAAGGCTGCCCAAGGAACAGGTATTTCATGTGGCTATGCCTATGGTGGATGAAAAGATTGATTTTTAAATTTTGCTCTTATTCATCTGCCCCAACCCCACCCCAAATCTCTCTCTCCTCTCCACTAGATTCTTCTCTGGGATCAGATTGGGTTTTTTTCCTAGGCTAGTTTGCAGTTCCCAATTCTCTATTTGTTGAGAATCACTCGCCTAGTGTCATAGTTAGGTGCAGGGATCCATAGCATCCCAGCTCTTTGTTCCCTTTCCCCAGGGCAAGGTAAGAGTGAGGAGAGTTTGGGCTTTTTTAAAGCCAAGAAACTTTGCCTATTGCAGCACAGGGTGCTGTATTCCTCTGACCCCAAAAGGGAGCATACAGTACTGACGTGGGGCAACGCTGGCTCCTATGCTTTCCTTTCAGAGTAGGAAGAAACAAGAGCCTACCAACTCTCCATCTCATATGCCTGCGATACAGAAACTACTGTACACTCTGTTTCTCTTTCACATACTTTGCTAGAATTACCTTTACACTTCTTCCTCACTTGTGTGTACGTGCCTAAAATGAGCTTTGTGGAACCACAACAGAAGGGAAACAAAGGCGCTATCATGGGGAGGTATATTTTCAACATGCAGCAAATTATACTACAAAGTTTGCTACAATACCTTTTCTCATTGAGCTGAATGGAGGGTTCTCTACAGTCAGAAGAGAGTGTTTTGGTACATTCCCATTTCATAAACACAAAGAAATTCTCATGGAAACAAACCCTTTGGTTTAAAGAATAGTCAAGGCAGGACTATTAATCTGTACACTCTCTCTAGAATGCTGAACGATACGAAATTAAAATGTCACAAATGTAAATGTTTCCAACCAGGGAAATGAAAGGTTAGTTAGGCTGTACCTCACATACACATTTCTTACCTCTGCCCTTTAACTTGTATTTATTAGTAATAATACTTTGCAATATGTGAAAATTTATTGCATATCATTTTAAAAAATTGAAAGTGTGTAGAACTCCATCAAAATAATTAAAAGCCTGGAGAAGACAGCCTTAACTCATGTTCTATCATTTAACACATCAATCATATTTAACACATCATATCATTTATCATATATCACTGGCCTCTGACCAGTTTTTATGTATCTAGCGCACAAGACTAGCACAGGAGTCCTTAACAAAGGACTAGCCAACCGAACACAGTCCCAGGCTAGCTCTTTGCCAACTCACTTCCAGGTTCAGGCTTCTTGCCGAGGTTCAGGCTTCTTGCCGGAGTCCAGGCCTTCTTCATCCAGGCCTCTCTGGGGATGCGTTTTCCTCAGCAGTCAGGAGCAGACTGCCCTGAGATGCCTGTGCTCTCTTCCTTTATACTAGTAGCCACACCTACCAACTTCCTGTTTGGCAGCCATTTTGTGGCACATTCACATGGCAGGTGCCATTTTGTGACACAAGCCTGCCACACGGACTTTAAAGGAAATGGACCTGAAGACTGAGAAAACTGGTGCTCAGATTAAGTTAATCATTGGCTTTCTCAATCTCTAGTCCCCTTCTTGACCCCCAGAAGCAGGAAGTCAGGGCAGACAGTAAGGCAGAGCAGTGTGTGTGTGTAATCCTTTCAGTTTTGACTATGGGAGACTTGGGTAGACTGAAGACCTGGTTCTTGCTCACTCCCAAATCTAAGGTTACCACCTAAGGCCGTTTTTAGATCAGCGCGGTGGCACCTGCGCTCGTTTTTCAAAAGACCCGGCAGTCCGTTCTACACACGACACTGCCGCTGAATACGCACATGCACAGACGATGCACATCCATTTCCAGCCGCGTATGGCCGGCCTCAATCGCCGACCTGGTCAGTTCACGGCCAGAAATGGATGCGCATCGCCTGCGTATGCACGTATTCGGGGGCAGCGTCACATGTAGAACGGACTGCCGGGTCTTTTGAAAAACAAGTGCAGGCGCCGCCGCGCTCGTCTAAAAACGGCCTTAAATATATTTTCCTAGGCCACTTATGAAAAATACATGTTGCAGGGCCTGCAACATGCATAGCCCATTTTTCTCTGGGTGGGTGTACTCTATACACTTTAAAAATACAAGTTATCAGAGTTCAGAATTCTACTTATCCAGATCAAGAAGCAATACTAGACCCATAATTGGGTGGAAACAAATTAATTCCACTTACGCAGAAATTCAAGTTGTACAACTTCTATTTATGTGGATTCCACTTAATAAGCATAGTGCAGACTAGTGCCACACTATAATTTAGGCAGTATATTAATATCTCGTGTATACTACTGGTTAGCCAACAGAGTGCTGCAGAAGGGCAAAGTCAAGGGGATGTGTAAGGTGTGGCCTAACCTTAACGTCTCATTTCCCCGGTTTGTATCATTTAAATTTGTCACTTGAATCTCGTATCATTCGATGTTCTCGAAAGGTCCTGCTTTAACTATTTTCTTTAAATTGAAGGGTTTGTTTTTATGGGAATATTTTCTAGTCCTACATTGCTCAGTTAGTTCTAATTTGTTACCAGCCTGAGGAAGGGCTCTTTGGGCCTGAAAGCTTGCACGCTCTCACCAGAAGGAGTTGGACCAATGAAAGAGATCACTGGAACTACTTTGTCTCCATAAAGTATGTCATGGGAGCATGTGGTGGGGGGATGGGGAAAGATGATAAAGTTGTGACACCCCTGTGACAAGGGGTGATGGAATAGTGGCTGTAATGTGATGTCACAATCCTGTCTTCTTCATTTTCCAATTACATTTCTATGTGTGAAAATTAAAAAGTTATTCCTTATGTGGGGTTCTAACCTGGTATTACAAATGTATTTAATACCACATTTGTATTACACAATACAAAGGGGGGCTGTGGCATACCAGTTGGGGGCTGGGGGCATCTTTAGTACCATGACAAACTGACCACAGTAAGGTGGGGTTTAAAAATGGGAAACAAACAAAATTATGACATTCTTTCATTCTCGTAGAGATGATCAAGCATGACCTCTCCTCCCCCCCCCCCCCCAAAAAAAAAAAAAAAATGATAGCAAAGTCCAGGACATACCTTCCAGCTTTTGGCAAGCAAAGCCCATAGAGGTGCAGGGCAAATTTCAGCCAAAGAAGATTAAGAAGTTTTTTTTTAACTATTTTACTGGAGTTGTACAAGAGAATGAGACACCAACAACTTTGGAAGAAGCTTCAGTTTCATGTGTAAAGGATTGTTGTGGGCAGGAGGTTTAGGGATTGGTTGGTTGGTTTGGGTTGTTTGCCTCCGTTTCACAAAAATATCTTCAAGAGTGTTCCTTCCAAATTTGTTCTGTTAACAGATGTAGCCTTCTAGAGCAGGGGTGGCCAGACTAAGGATGACTTGATCCAGGTTCCCTCTTTCTGGCTCCCAGCATTAGGGCACCTCAGCAACTGGTTTAGAGAGTGGCAAGGAGCATTCCCCACCACACGTTGGAGGAGCTGCCCTAGCTTAATCTCCTCCCTGAAGACACTCTCTGGGGCTCTGGTCCCACTTCCTTCCCAGAGGCAATCTCTGAAAGGCTGATACCTCTCCCCACACTGTCATTTACTTTGTGATCTTCCTCTTGGGCACCCCTGCTATAGAGATTGAGTTTTCCCACACTTTAGTGTAGTAAAGTAAACCTGCTATTTTAGGGTGGCATATGCAGTAAATATGAGGAATAGCACACAGAATGTCATAGGCCTCGTCCATCCAGAATTGCTTCTCTGTGTCAGCCCAGTGCAACAGCGCAGGGATGTTGCATTGTTGGGTACCAGGCTGTGTGCCTACTTCAACACTGAGGTGGGGGGTTGACATACAAAACACTCACTTCAAAACCCAGCAAGGTTAGAAATAGACCAGCTGAGGTGCAAGGACTCCCCTAGCCTCACTTCCAGGCACTTTCTCCTCTACACTGCTTTTGCCCTTTAGGAAAAACACCAGAGCATGGGTTCTGAAACTTAAGATATTTCCAGACTGGGTCAGGTCTGTGATCCCTGTAGTCCGCTACCCTTCCTCTGTCTGTGACCAGCAACCAGTGCTTCAGAGAACACTCCTGACATCCATACAGATGACCAGCCCCACCTTGTCTCTTGCCACAGTGTCAGTGAGCTCCACAGTCCAATTCCACATGGTGTACATAAATATTTCCTTTACTAGCTTTCAATTTGCCACGTGAATATTCTGTTTCTCTGCCTTTCCTGGATTATTCATTATTGATGCAATTTTTTTATCATGTCATTTCTAAAGTAAACCATCTTAGTCTTTACTTTCTCTATGAAAGTTTCTCTGGGCTTTTCATCATTTATATTGATTGCCATTGTTTGGACCTCCTCAACTCAATAGTATCCTTTTTGAGATGAAGTGATTGTTAGATGCACGGTATTCCACATGTGGGCTAATTTGTATAATGACAGTACTCTCTTGTTTTCCATCTTGTTCTTTATTTGTCTGAAGATGTACATTATCATAGAACTCGAGAGTTGGACAAGACTTCAGGGGCCATCTAGTCCAGGAGGCAGGATACACTATACCTAAAGCGTCCCTAAAAGATGTATGTCCAGTTTTTTCTTGAAAACCTCCAGGGAAGGAGATTTCACAACCTCCTGAAGCAGCTTCTTCCACTGTGGAGCTTCTAACAGTTAAGAAGTTTTTTTCTTGGTGGCCAGCCTAAACCTGCCTTCCTGTAACCCGCTGCTGCTTTGTCATGACTTCAGTGGAAATGGAGAACAAATGTTCATCTTTTATTTTATGGCATCATCCTTTACATATTTAAAAACTGTCAATATGTCATTTCCCCCTCTTAATCTTCTTTTCTCTAGGCCAAACATGCCCAATTTCATCAGTCTATGCTTACATGACTTGTATCTAGACCCTTGATCACCTTTGTTGCTCTCCTCTGAATCCTTTCCAGTTTGTCAACATTTGTTTTGAAATGCGGAATCCAAAAGAAAACACAGAACTCTGAGAGAGGTCTAACCACCAGTACCAAGTATAGGGGTACTAGAACTTCCCAAGTCTTGGATACAATGCTTCTGTTCATACAACCTAAAATGGCATTAGCCTTTTTTGGAACAGTGTCGTGCTGTTGATTCACGTTCAGTTTGTGATTTACTGCAGTCCCAAATCCTTCCCAGCAGTGCTGCTGCCTGGACAGTTACCTCATTTTGTATTCATGTGTTTTTTCTTTCCTAAGTACAACATGTTACATTTGTGTTCGTTGATTGCTTTTTTTTTTCCAGCCGAGCTCTCAAATTTTTCAAGGTTGTGTTTGAATTAAATCCTATCCTGTAAGATGTTTGCAGTCAGTCCCAGTTTTGCACCATCAGTAAATTTGATAAGTATACTGTCCACTCCTTCAAACCCTCCCTTCACCGCCCCATCTCTCACTTCCCCTTTGCCTCCAAGCTCTTGGAGCAGGTTGTCTACACCCGCTGTCTTGACTTCCTCTCCACCAACTCTTCCCTTGACCATCTCTCCACTCAACGGAGACTGCTCGCTCTAAAACCGCTATTGATCTTCTCTTACCTAAATTCAATATTGGAAGCCTTGTGATTCAGTGAGTTTGCCCAGGGTTTCTTGTCCTGCTTGATCTTTCTGCTGTCTTTGACACTGTTGACCAAATGCTCCTCCTTGACTCAGTCCGCTCCCTTAGTTTCTGGGGCTGAATCTTTGACTGCTTCTCTTTCTACCTCTCTAATCACTCCTTCAATGTATCTCTTGCTGATACCTCTTCCACATCACTTCCTCTCTCAGTTGGGGTTCCCCAAGGCTCTGTCCTTGGCCCACTTCTCTCTCTACACTCTGTCCCTGGGCAAAGTCATTGAATCACAAGGCTTCCAATATCATCTCTATGGTGACGACACTCAATTCTCTCTCTCCACCGCCCCTTTCCTATTTCATATCACAGACTGTCTCTCTGACATATCTGCCTGGATGTCCTGCTGTCAACTCAAACTTAATATGGCCCAAACTGAACTCATCTTCCCCCCTGCAGCCACCTTCTTCCTCTTCCTTTTCAGTTTTCATTGACGGGGTCACCATTCAACCTGTCCCTCAGGCACATAGCCTGAGGTTCATCTGTGACTCCTCCTCCTTTAAACCACAGATCGAATCTGTTGCTAAATCCCATCTTCTCTCCCTACACGACATCACTAAGACCCGTCCTTCCCTTACTGTCTCCACTGCTAAAACCTTAGTCCATGTTCTGGTTATCTCTCTCCTTGACTATTGCAACCTTCTCACTGGCCTTCCCTGCTCTTACCTTGCCACCGCCCCCCCCCCATTTATTCAGAACTCTGCTGCCAAGATCATCCCCTTTGCCCGCCATTTTGATCACGTGCAGCTTCTCTTTCCACTGGCTCCCTCTACCGGAACACATTCAGCACAAGCTTCTTGCCTTTACCTACAAGGTTATGTTCATCTCCCACTATGTTCCCATCCGAAAGCTCTGTTACTCCTCTACCGCCACCCTTGCCTACTCATGACTCCCCATCTCCTCTCGGCATATTTACCTGTTCTCCCTTGCTGCTCTCCATGCCTGGAACTCCCTCCCCAAACACATTTGTTCCTCTCCCTCCCTCCCAAGCTTCAAATCCCTCCTGAATACCTACCTCTTCCATCAGGCCTAGCATCTCATCCCCTTAATCTCTGTCCTGATTTTTCCCAATATCACCTTCTCCTATGTAACTCAGCTAAGCACGTATTACGTAGGAGGTTCACGCCTTCATGAATGTATCCTCGTCTCTCCCTGTGTTGCCCCCACCCCTTGTCTCCCCTCCCTTGTCCCTTAGATCGTAAACCCCATGGTCCAGGGACCCTGTCTACTCTCAACAGTTGTAAAGCACCAGGTACATTGCTGGTGATACATAAATATTTAATAATGATGATATTGAAGAGCACTGGACCCAGGATTGACCCCTCTGGAGCCTGACTTGACACTTGCTCATTTGAAGTTAATCCTTTCACATGGGATTTTTCAACCAATTCTGTACCTTCTTTATAATAGTTCCTTCTAGACCTCATTTTTCCAAACTGCAAGAGGGGGCAACCCTGCCTATATAAGCATCCTTAGTGGTCTGATCATTTGGTTTTCAGGTCATTCAAAAGATCTTTGTGCAACCATAATGGTCTTCTGAAGTACTGATATTTTTAGCTGGGTGGATACACGCTGTACACCTTAAAAGTCTGAGTTATCAGGGTATAGAATATGACATCCAGTGCAAGAAGCAATCTTATTTTTTTTAAAAAGAATTGGGGCTGTGGAATACGCATTTCTTTGACTTAACCAGAAATTTGAGTTATGCAAGTTTGACTTAAATGAATCCCAGTGTCTTTTGCTTCCATCCTGGTTAAAATGACCCACTGATTTGACCCGTTGTCTCCAAGTAGTCTCATGGTTCTTAAGGAGGTATTTTGTGTTTCAGGTGTACGGCGAGTATGGCATGGTACATGTCTTCTCAGAGAAGGGAAGCAGCAAAGGAAAAGATTATTGCATCCTCTTCAACAAACACTGGGCCCACCTACCGCATGACCTGGGCAAAGCTGTAAGTAGCTAGATCAAGCAATAGGAGCAGTGAAATCCAAAGATTCTCTGTAGCTCAGGACTCTGGGTAGTTCCCCTCAATTGCTGCTATGTGGCAGAAGAACCTCACTAAACCATCTTCTGGAGCCTGCTTGTTCGGGAACGCACCTGTGACTTTCCAGTTGTGTTCTTCTGCCTCACGCTGTGAGGACGGCGCTCCATGTTTGGTGACAGTCTAAACTTCAACGAAAGAAGAATTCAGCACCCTGTGCTGTCCCCCGACCCCCCCCCCGACCCCCACCACTCTGGCATAGGGAAGGGGTGTTTCAGTGGGTGCAACAGAGCCTCTGCGGACGCTCTGTTCACAGTCTTCCCCCGCTGCCGGCAACTGGGCCGGGATATAAAATTTTCTGGTCTTCAGCATAGCCCTCTTCAGCACCGGAGCTGCTGCCTCCAGCTCCAGAGCCCACCGGTGAGAAGACTTTGCAGGGAGAGGGTAATGTTAGCCCCCCCGCCTAACCCCAGCTGAAGCCCTTCAGGTGGATATGCTGAGAGACATAATGGTGGCCATCGAGAGAATTGGCAGCCTGCAACCCCCTTGTGGCCTGCCAAAAAAGTGGAGAGACAAAAAAACCCGGGGCCCAGTCTCCTCAATGAAACATCCCTTCAGGGGCAAATCGAAAGGGTACATAAGGGTAAACAGCCTTCGGGGTTTCCCAAGGCTGCAAAGAGCCGGGTCAGGGCCCATGACCTCCTCATCTCCTCTTCTGAGAGAGAATCCAACAAGGTGGCATTATAGCTCTCTGGCAGTGAGGAGCCATACTCCCCTCCCCCAGCCAAGGAAAAGAAAAAGCCCTCGGGAGCAGCCAGGGCTAATGATGATGAGGGAAATGCAGCTGGGCAGCCTGAGGCAGAGAATGAGAATAAGTCCTCTTCTCAGGACTCTGACAGGTAATCCTCCCAGAAGGAGGGTGAATACTCAGAGTCTGCCTCTGACAAGGAGGTCAGTAAAGACCCAGGCAGGGATTTCCTATCACGGCCATGGATGCTCTTTATAAACGATTTCATAAGACTCTGGCCATTAAGGAAAAGCCTGAGAAGGATTGTTCTCCTGAATCCTCTGAGGATGACTCAGACCGGGCACTCCATGGCATCCAATGTAGTAGCCAGAAGGAGGCTCTGGGTGCGTTTGTAGAAAGGGGACTCCTGCGCCAAGAATTTGCTGGTCCCAGGCATGTTCCAAGGGGGCAAGTTGTTTGGGGTGTGTTTGGACAGAGTCCTATCTGAGGCTTCTGATAAATCCAAAAAGAAAATTCTTTCTCAGGTCTTGGCAGCTAACCCAAAGAAACCATTTCCGGTTTTTTTCTCAAGTCCTCCCACATGTCAAACTTCGGCCAGGGCTCCTGGGACTCAAAATGGAAGGGCCAGGGAAAAGGCAATTATAAAGGCTCTGCCCCCTCCAGAGGTAAGCCCAACACAGGGCAGTCCTCGAAGTCTGAACCTGGACTACTCCAGGACCGTCCCCCCTTCACATCTACCGATGGGGGGGAAGGCTGCAATTTTTCAGGGGCAGGTGGGTAAGCTCCTGCACAAACACTTGGGTATTGGATAGCATCACACAAGGCTATATCATCGAGTTAAAGGAGTATCCTCAAAGCTCCTTCAGCCCATCTCTGATATCTTCCAACCCAGAGAAGCACAGAGCCATGTTAACAGAGATAGCTCACCTCCACTCCATTGCAGCAATAGAGCCAGTCCCTCTAGACTTTCAGGGCACTAGCCTGTATTCACTTCTGTTTCTGGTGCCAAAGAAATCAGAAGACTGGAGGGCAGTGCTAGATCTAAAAAACCTAAACCAATCTGTAAAATTTAAAAAAAACATAAAATAAAATTCAAAATGGAGACAGTCAACTCAATATGTTCAATGATCTCTCCAGGAGAGATCCTGGCTAGTTCTCTGGACTTAAAGGAAGCTTATCCGCACATGCCCAATTTAGAAGAATCTTGTTTCCTCCATCCTTTCCAAAAATAAAAATGACATGAGTTCGTGTTGCTGTGAGCAGGGCCAGCCCCAGGCATGTGCCACATGTGCGGCTGCACGTGGCCCCACAGCCAGCTGGGGCTCCGCGCTTGCCTGGCTGGGCAGCAGGCTGCAGCCAGCTGGTCGGGCTGGGAGATAAAACTGTTTGTTTACAAACAACTCCTCCCCATATGTGATCAGAAGATTGTTGCCTTGTAAAGAAGGTTCTTCGAGATGGTGCCTAACATTCTCACAACTGGGTTGTGCACGCTCACCCTATTCAAATAGACCACATGAT
>QEPC01002970.1:472608-536624 GCA_003113815.1 Sphenodon punctatus | reverse complement strand
TGTGCCGTGGTTCCTCCCTCCTTTACGGGCTCTCAGCCGGATGCCCAGCATCCCCCCACCCTGTGGGCGTGTCTACGTGGCGGTGCGTGCGTGCCTCGTGGCGCCGGCGCAGTGGGGTTCCGCCGGTCCATTCCGCGTGGGTGTGGGTGTTTTGGCTTTTACACTGACGCTTGGGTGTTGAACACTCATCTCCACCCATCTCTGCCCACGGAGGGCTCCGGCTCCCTCGCGGCTGCTCCATGGGTGTTGGCGGTTGCCGGTGGATGGGTCGTGCATGCACCTCCACCCAGTCGTGGACTTTTACACGGACGCTCTCCCACCCATCCGATGGGTGTTTCCGGGTGTTCGTGGGTTGGTGGCATCCGTGTAAAAGTGGCCTTAGCGTGCCAGCCAAGGAAACACTTTCTGTATTTAGAGCAGAAAATTGTTGTGTGTCATTTGCATCCTCGTAGAGACTGAACATCTTGCAAACAGTTTTTGTTTAAAATGTCTTTAACCAGAGATGCCAGGTGCACAGAACATCAGAATGCTTTTGACGATTTTTATTTTGTTTTGTTTTTTGAAAATTTACTGCTGATGAAAATAACTTCTTCAAAAGGTGACACATTCTGTAATGTAGAGTTTAAATGCAAGTAAGAATTGTGTTTGGGGACCTTTCTTATGTAATAAGGAAAAATCAAAGTCATTTTTCCTGCTTAAAAATATTATGCTTAATCGTGAAATAACTATTTATAAAATAGAGTTGTGCCATTAAATAAGTCATTTCTTTTACTGTGAAATAAGCCCTTTTTCAGTATGAAAAATACAGTGGCCTCTGGCTTAGGGGGAGCAGTATCCAGTTGTATCGCGGAGCCTTAGCCTTGGCCTCCCCAAAATGCCACTACGGGCAACAAGGTTTAGGTTTCACTAAAAACAGCATTGCAGATGCCTGTGCTGTCTAATTACCATATGTGCATCTTATTTTAAAAATAATAATTCATAACCCACCCCCCACCCCTTTGCAGTGCAAGCCTTAGAGTTTGAATTGCCAGTGAGGGAATATTGCTGCTTTCCCCACTGTCCCAGAAGCAGCAGCAGCAGCACTCCCTCTCCCCACTGCATTGCATGGAGGGGGCGGATGAGGGATTAGGAGTACTCCTAGCAGGGATTTAGAAGAACTCATTCCCCTGCTCTCAGGACTTGTTGTCTTGCCATCCTCTGCAATGCAAGTTCTTCCTATGAAGGTGAAGTCCCCCCCACCCCTTGCAAGTTCTGTTTGCGCTGCAGGGCAGGGGAGAGGCACTTTCCCGTAGTCCCAGCCTGGGGGCTTGCACTGCAGGCATGGGAGGGTGTGCTCCCAGTCCCCACCCCAGGTTCAGCAGAGAACTGAGAGCACTACTATTTTTAAGAATAAAACACTATTTTTGTGAGCACAAACCCATTTTCATATTTTCATGCCCTTTGTATATATTTATTTATTGTGTTGCAGAAGTCAAGTTTATAGTTTGCATAGGTCCAAAAAATAGCTATCGTGAGCGTCTGAATTGCATTATCTGATAAACCTTTTTTTCAGTAGTACTTTGCTACTCCACCTCTCTGGATACCTGCATAGCCTCTGAGACACAGGCTGAAGAACACCAAATAGTTCTGCAAACTCCTGAAATCCATTTTTCTGCTTTACTGTATTAGAACTTGTGGGGTTTTTTCTTACAGGATTTCCACTTGTAATAGTAATCCCTCTATAATGGGGATAGCCAAGACTGATCATGATTGGCAGGTTGATTGCAAGTGACCTCAGCACTCTGCAGCTTGCCAGCATTTACAGGGTAGAGGGGCAAGGAGTTCTGCCATAGCCACTCCCCTTTTCTGAGTGCTGTGATGCCACAGTGCATGGAAAAAAGGGACTGGCTATGCCAAAAGGAGTGGAACAGAGAAGCTCTTCTGCTCTTTCTGGCATAGCCGCTCCACTTGTTGAGAGCCAGTGTGGTATAGTTGATACGGTGCTGGACTTGAATATGTCAGACCAGGGTTCAAATCTCACCCCAGCTAATAAACTCACTGGGTGGCCCTGGGCAAGTGACAACCTCAGTTTCCCATCTATAAAATGGGATATATGTCTGTCTTTTCCTGTGTTCCCCTCATCCTTGTCTATCTTGGATCGTAATTCCACTGAGCAGGGACCGGTTTCCAGAATCTGTGATTGTAAAGCGTTGCATACATCTAGTAGCCATATTGAAATGAGGAGTGTTAGGTCTGTGACATCCTGATGTTCAGAAATGAGGCATGGCTACTCTAGAAAGGGGCAGGGCAAAGCTCTCCACTCTGTGGACCTGGCTGGGTGGCTGGTTGATTGGGACTGCCGCCTAGGCAAGTGTGGCTGCCCCTACTGTCTGGTAATATGTTGTGTGCCCTACAAACCCTTTTTGTAAATCCTTAGAAGCAGAACTTCAAGCTTGAACTCTTTACTGAATTGTTAAAATCTGCCATTTCTGCAAAGACTGTTCTTGCCCGCAGGTTCCCCCAGGTGGTAACCAGAGTCAGTATGAAGAGATTGATATTCCTGTGGCTCTACTCAGCTACACTGACATGTTGGATATTGGCAAGGTAAGCCCTCCTCAGAGTGGTTTAGAAGCTTTAAGGTTGGAGACAGAGGGCAGGTACATATGCTTTCAAATATCCTAGTTAAATGAACAGGAAAAAGGCTACCAAACCCCTCCACAGAAAATGAGGGAACTGGAGCCGTCACACTTGCCAGCTGCTACTCTGCTTTTGCTTTGCTTGTATGTCCTGTCCCTTACCCCTGAATCTGCCTTAGCTAAGTACTTGCTGCTGCAGGACCATTATGTCAGTAGATAAGTTCAGCGACAAGATTATCAGATCAAATAAGGAAATGTTGCTTAATAACTTTGGAGCCATAAAAGGGGTTGAGAAAATGTGTGCTCATTCTTGAGACAAGCTCTAATTCTCTAGTCCCAGTCTTATTATATGGCTATGATATGGTCCTTTGGTCCCAAACTCCAAAAGGATAGTGACTTTTCTCTCATTGTATTCTATATTATTGGTCCAAAGACCTAGTTATTAATTACAGCAAGACGAAGATAATAGTTTTTATTTTATTTTATTTTATTTTATTTTAATATTTCTACCCTGCCCCTCTCACCAATGGCTTTGGGCATGAATCCTATCCTGGCATATAGATAACCACCAATTAGAGCAAGCTACCGTTTTTTTCTTACTTAGGTATTAATTTTCACCAGTCAGGTTCATGGTCTTACTGCCTAAAAGAACTAAGAGATGTAGATGTAGTAGTTCAAATGATCTCTTTTATTGGACCAACTTCTGTTGGTGAGAATATGAAAGCTTTAAGGTCTTATAGGGCCCTTCCTCAGGCATGTAGCAATTCAGAGATATCTAGACTGAGCAAATGCACGACAGATGTATATGAAGAGGAATGGCAATGACTTGGTGGGATTGGCTAGATGAAGTAACTTGAGAGGGGTCTGTTGATGAAGCTGGGGGCTGGAGGAATGGTACCAGATACTTTAAAACCATGTCAGTTCTATCAATATTGGGGAATGCTGACTTTTCTCTCTTTTGCTGGGGAAAGAATCTCTAACTATGTTTGGGAAAATTGAAATATTAATGATCTCCAAATCTTATTGTAGCAGGGCACAGTTAGGCAGGGGTAAGTCCCTGCAGAATCAAACCCCGCCTAGTCACATTTCTATGGAATTAGCTCTCAGTCACACATTCCACGGGCATTTAGTCCAATGTCTTTTACTCTCTCTACTAGTATTCCAACAGGGTTATATACAGTTCTCCACAACCTTGTCTCCATCAGGACCTTGGAGAGCATAGAGTGCCTGAGGCTATTTCCAAGCCAAGCCCAGTAAGCCAGGCACCAGACTTCTCCTTGTTGCCCAGCCTGGGAGTCAGCACCTTGAAGAGAGATCCTCAACAGCCCACCTCTCCAGCAGGGTTGCTTCTCTCTACACAGCCAGGCACTGACTGACTGGCACTCTCTCTCTCTGTCTCTCACTCTCATTTCTTATATGCCCAAAGTGGGCGGGGCTGGTCCTCCAGTCTCTCAGCCCCTTAAACGACCAGTATATTCCCACGTTTTTACAGGGTTGCTGGGCTCTGCACTGGCTGCCTATAGGTTCAAGGTGCTGGTTTTAACCTTTAAAGCCCTTCACAGCCTGGGCCCTTCTTATCTGCGAGACCGCCTCACTCCCCATGTGCCCATGCAACCCTTGAGATCGTCCGTGGGAGCCTTTTTGGAGGTTCCCCGGGCAAGGCGGGTGGCCACCGATGTTAGATCTTTTTCGGTGGCCGCCCCTGTGCTGTGGAATTCGCTCCCGGAGGAGGCTCGGTTGGCTCCCACTCTCCTGCTGTTTCAGCGTGTATGTAAGACCTGGCTGTTCCATCAGGCTTTTGGCGAGGGGTGGTGGTGTTCCCCACATATTGTATTTTTAAATTGTTTTAAAATGTTTGTTTTGTTTTTATTGAATGCTGTTCACTGCCCTGAGGACCGGAGGGGCGGGATATAAATTTTAAATAAATAAAATAAAATTATTTTATAATGTTTTTGCATAACTGGAAGGTACGTTTGTAAGGGTTTTGATATCCCTTTTTGGCAATCATTAGCAGACTTCACTTAACAGGACTGAAGTTTAAAAGTATTATCAGAGTCTCATAAAACATCAACAACAACAAAATATGACCTATTAAATAATTGCCCTGCACTTACTGATTCTCTTCACATCTGCTTTGTGTAATACAAATCTGTTCTGCACATTGTTTGCACCAACACATGCAGGAAAGGCCACCTTTTAATTCAGACTCATTAAAGTGGTATGTAATGACAAAAGCATGTCTTCCGCACAGGGAGAAAATCTTGCAGGTTGTCGCACTGAGTTTAAGGAAATAGTTTTTCAGTCTCTAGAATCAGCTGTTTTATTTTTTTTTTTCTCCCTTGCAGAGTTTTGGTAGAGCAGTGAAGGTGGCAATGTATGCACCAAATGAACCCGTGCTCGACTACAATATGGTGATTATCTTTGTGATGGCTGTGGGCACAGTGGCAATTGGTGGTTACTGGGCAGGAAGCAGGGATGTGAAAAAGTAAGTGGCATGATTCCAGGGCTGTGTGCTGTACACAAGTTTTTCCAGTTGTGCATTTCATAGAACGCCTAATGGATACATTGGTAGAAAATGTTAGTTGCAGAGCTGAAACGAGTACCTGTGAAAACCAGTGCACCCGTCGAATTTCCGGTATACTCGGATACCTTAATTGACTCTAAAATATAGGGTATGAACCGGCACCTGATTCGGGTACCCGATGTCCCAGAATATTGACTTCCAGTCCTGATTTTTTTTTTCAGTTTTCCATCCCAATTTTTTGATCAGTAACTGGAAAATCAGTAACCGAAATTACCGGATTTCCCCCGCCCTCAGTACCCAAGCAGTGATTGGGTAGCCTGTTGAATACCCGACACAGTAGTCAGAAATGCAGATATTACCCCTGGGTACCAGATTAGGTACCCGTTTCAGCTCTAGTTTGTTGGTTTTTCCTTCCACGTCATCTCCATATACAGTGTTTACCTAGGGTGGAGTTTGTTTCTTCACCTGGTGGTGACCTAGTCTAGTACCGCGTTTACACAAAGGAATTTACTTAAATGGCTTCTGCCCAGTCAAGGAAATTTTCGTACTGTGTGTTATGGAGCATCTCTTTTGTTTTCCTCCACAGGAAAAAGAACATAAAATGTCAATGACAGGCTGAGAACAAACACAGTATTTAAAAACAATCCGTAACTTTCTTATACTGTTATAGCATGATACCTGATGGCCTTATAGGTCGTTGGTTTATTTATTTTATTACAGTTTTTTTCTATTGGCGTGGGAGGTAAGACAGCATAACACTGTTGATGAAATCAGGAAACACTGTATTATATGATATAACATCCATAATAGCTAGTACATATTATGCATTGCTGCATCTGAACCATCAGGCTGCACCTTTGACCAACTTTATCTGGTGAGAAGGCTGCAGCCCTTTTTATTGGAGTTGGGTCTGGCCACCGTCATCCATGCTTTTGTATTCTTGAGGCTAGACTACTACAGTGCGCTCTGCATGGGGCTGCCTTGAAGACTGTTTGGAAGTTGCAGCTGGTGCAGAATGTGGTGGCCTGCCTGCTGATGAGGGTAGGTCACAGGGAGCACGTTACACCTGTGCTTCAGATGCTGCACTGGCTTCTAGTAGCTTTCCTGGCACAATTGAAGGTGCTAGTTGTGACCTACAAAGCCCTAGCAGCTTGGGCCCAATGTATTTGAAAGACCACCTCTTCCCTTATGTTCCATCACAATCTTTAAGATCAGTCATGAACAGCCTTCTGCTGATAACATCATGGTGCCAAAGTGCATACAGCCAAGACCTGCAAGTGAGGATCTCTTGGTTGTTGCGTCAAGCTCTGGAACTCTTTTCTCAAAAATTCGCCCAAGCTTGAGCACCTTCCAGAGGAAGTGCAAAAACCTTCCTATTTGGGCAGGTTTGGGTTCGGGTGGGGGCTCATGTATTCTGAATTTTAGTTCTGTTTCGTAACTCACCCTGAGCACTCAGGATAGGGTGGATTCCTAAGTCCAAATAAATACATAAAACATGTATGACTTATCCTGTGCATACCTGCATGGAAGTTGTTCTATGCTCCACTGCAGGAAGAAAGTGTTTAATAATAGGAACTGCTCTTTTTTCAGGCGCTACATGAAGCACAAACGTGATGATGGGGCCGAGAAACACGATGATGAGACAGTTGATGTCACACCTATCATGATCTGTGTGTTTGTGGTGATGTGCTGCTCTATGCTGGTGCTTCTTTATTTCTTCTATGATCACTTAGGTATGTTTTAACTCCATTTTATAAAAACTCTCACGCCCAATTAGATTCTTTTATTGAGAATCTTGCCTGCTTGTTTCCGTCCTGTAGGACCTTTTTGCAAATTCTGGTAGCCCAGACTGATCTGCAGAGGTATTGGAGAGTGAGGTTTCTCCCCCTGCCCCAGATAGTCCTCCGGCTGGGTAGCTCTACCTTGACTTGCAGGAGGCAGAAGAATCAGAAGACCTTTACTGCGCATGCACCTCCTGTGCTACCCTCTTCACGCATGACAGTTTTTTTCTTCTGCCTCGGACCGGCGGGAGCAACTGGTGCGAGCTCTGAAAGGAAAAGAAGAAAAGCAGAGTTTGATGGGGCCAAAGGGGTTTTCCACTGCCTTGGCCAGTAGCTATCGGCAGCAGCATGAATAGCCCGGCCGGCTCCCACACAGCAGCCTGGGAGCAAGGAGAAGCCCAGCGCAAGTGGGCTTCCTCCTCCGTCCGGAACAGCCTTCTGCAACTGCAGTAAGGCTGTTCACCCCGGCTCCTTCACAGCGAAGAGAGGAGACTGACAGGAGTTCCTGTCCTCTCCCCTGCAGCGGCGGCCGGAGAGCGGGAAAGCAGCCATGGAAAGCACCTCCAGGGTGGAGGTAAGCCGCCACGCTTGCCGGGGACTTCCCGGTAGAGCTCATGCCAGGGCAGGGGGAGCCCTTGAGCCACAGTCCTTCCACCCGGCTTCTAGACTTAAAGGCAGTAGGTTGTTTATGTGGGCACCTTATTTCCCCACCGGACTCCATGCAAGGACAGGAGAAACAGAGGGAGACACCGGCAGCCTCTGTGTTTTACCACCCCGGGGTGTTGGGACACCCAGAAAGAGATGTTTACGACTTTAAATAATAATATGGAGAAGATCTTCAATTTTCTCTCATCCCTTTGTGAGAAGCAAGGAAAAAAGAGAAAACGGGCCCAAGTGGGGGAGAAGGCCGCATTGCCTAAGAAGAGGCAGTTTAAAAGAGCGGGAAAATCCCGGCGGGCCACAGGGGACGCTATTTCCCGCCTTCTGAACTCTCCTCAGTCCTCTGACCACACTAGCTCAGCGGGGGAAGGAGAGGGGAGTATGGCTTGTAGCAGCTGCTATACAGGCCCTACATTCAAACTCCGATCTCGACTCAGAGTCTCATCCCTCTGAGCTGGAAGAGGGAGAATGGCAAGAGGCCACTCTCTCAAACAGGGACCAGGAAAGGCAATTTCCACTAAATTTCAGGGAGGAGTTGACACAAGTTTTTTATTTTATTTTATAACACGGGCTTTCGCCATGGCCAATTATTACAAACATCAACAAACAACATTAAGTAAAATAACATACAGTAACATAATGCACAATTGCTTACAAGCCGCTGAACATCGCAATTGACTGGTCTCGCCAGCACTACCAAATTTTACTAGTCTTCTGCTGTAATCATTTGACCATGTACGGCAAGCAGATTGGCCTATCACCAACCTGTCAAGTTGACTTAAGTTATTAATAATCTGAATAGATTATTTTAAAATGATTCCAGGGAACCACGGGCACTTAAGAATATCATCTACAGCCCAACCATGCCTAGAAACCTAGGCTTTCATTCCAAATTTCCAGATTTTTACCACCTATACATTCCGCTTGGTAGAGCTTAATACCTGTCATCACTCTCTGCCTTCTCTTTGAGGCAATTCCAATGAATGAGGCAATGGCTATTAGGTCTTCCTTTGCTGTTAAATTAAGAAGAAATTTAAACAGATTTCCCATGTCCAAGCCCTTAGCCTTTGAAATCACCCGCGTCAGCCACGTGTCTCTCAAATGACAATAATGACGATGCAGTACCAAATGTTCCACAGTCTCGATCTCTCGAAGACTGCAAGAGCAAAGCCACAGCTCATACTGCACCCTGGAGTATCTACCTTCCAAAACTGTAGTATATACTTGCTGCAGTCTTAGACCAGTATAATTCCTCCTCAGTGCACTGTTTTCCAAGAGATCCAGGTGAGGTTCAAAAGCAAAGCTATTTTTTATCAAGCCTAACCCAGGCGAGACCTTCCATTGTCGCACTACAGACAGTTCTTCTTGCATCATGATATCTTTTAGTCTGCAGTATACCAGAGCTTTGATAACTGCTAATGGCTTCTCCCCCAAGAAAATGAGAGAGAAACCCGTTATTAAGCAGATAAGCCAAAAATTTCAGCCAGGAGTATACACTTACTCCAGTATGCTCCAGCTCTTCAACTGCGCATTGGACTGGCAGGGATTCTTCCTGCTGGCCTAAGATTTTTAGCCAACATCTTAAGAACGTCAATTTCCCTAAGTACGCTATTGAAGGAGTGCCTGTCTCAGCACGAACAACAGCCTCAGGGACCCCTTTCCCCACTCTTAGAAGGCATCGTAAAAACTGATTTTGGGCCCTTTCCAAATCAGTAACATCAGGAGAGGGGACTATCTCTAGCCCAAAGGTAGCCATAGCATGAATCTTGAGACAGTATGTATGCAAGAGGGTAGAGAGCGGAATACCTTTTGAGATGTTGACAACTCGCCTAATACTCCTAGTGGACCTCTGCACTTTCCCTACCCTATCTTTAATATGTCCGGTCCAGGTTGCTCTATTTGAAAAAACAACCCTCAGGTATGAGAATGATTTTACCAGCTCAAAACTCCTCCCTTCTATTTCCCACTCCTTTGGGGTTGCTCTTTTCCCCAGAACCATAATATAGGATTTCTTGTTGTTTATTTCTAGGCCATTTGAAAAACAGTAAGTTATCAAATTACTGATCAATTCTCTCAAACCCCTCTCAGTCTGTGCGCACAGAACTAGATCATCCGCATATTGTAGCATGTGCACAGCATAAGATCGAACCTTCGGCAGACACTGATTTACTGCTGAGAGAGTACTAACTAAATCAGCGGTATACAAATTAAAAAGTAAAGGAGCCAGGACACATCCCTGGCGAACACCTCTTCTTATGGGGATTGATGCACTCAGCCTCTCTCCTTTCCCCTTTTTAACCTGAGCTGTATTGTGACTATACAAGTGTTCTATTAATGAAAGGAGTTTATGGTCTCTTCCCATATTCTTTCATTTGACCCAAAGGTGCTCTCGGGAAATTGAATCAAACGCTCTAGTAAAGTCAATAAACGCCAAGAATAATTTACCTTTCCTTATCTTTGTATATATACAGATCAGGTGGGACAGGACAAAGCAGCAATCCATTGTTGACCTCTTCTCGCGGAAGCCAAGCTGCTCCCTTGGGATTAATCCCTTTTGCTCCGCCCAGTCCCTAAGATGTTTAAATATGGTCTTGGCATAAAGTTTTCCAATAACTGCGAGCAAACTTATCAGTCGATAACAAGCTGAATCCAAAATGTTACCCTTCTTAAATATAGGGACAATCCAACATTCTCCCCAAGACTGGCATTCTACATTCTTTATTTACCATGTTGAAAAATTTACACAGTATCGGGCTCCACCACTTGAGAGCTGACTAGCATCTCTACAGAAATGCAGTCAGGGCCCGAGGCTTTATTACGCTTCAAAGATATAATTAGCTTTTCCAAGGCTATTTCAGAGATTTCAAGGTCTAGATGTGTGGCACTTCCCTGTCCAGTCACCCTACGACAGATGCTACTATCCCCTACTGTCTGTGCCTTATACAGGGTTTCAAAATTAGCTTCCCAGATCTTGTCCAGGATCGAGGAGCTAGATTTTGACTGGGCAGGTATTAGTACATTGTTTAACAACCTCCAAAAATGTCTTACATCGCCTATTCGTGCTGCTACCACCATCTTTGACCAAATTCTCTTATACCAGGCAACCCTTTTACCCCATACTAAGCATTTGTAATATTTCCTCAAACCAGAGTGTAGTCCCAGTAGGGATTGGAAGGAGTCTTTAACCCATTTCTTCTTTGCCTCCAATAACTGTTGCTTCGTCCTCACACATTCCCTATCAAACCAGTCATTCTTTCATCCAACAATATTGACAGGCACAGGTGGTACTAAAACCATTCTAAAGTATTCCAAGATTGCAGAAAATTCATGGAAGATCGAGTCAACGTTCTGCTCACAAAGGAGTACTGATCTCATCTCTCCTGCCTTCTCTGTATTGCATAACTCAAAGACTTTTGCTTGAAGTTGACCGCGGGCCCAACTCTTCCCTCTACGGGATTTCTCAGGTTTTCCTATACTGGTGACTTCTTTACTGAAGCAATTTTCCCCAATCTGCATCTCTAAAAGGAGGTGATCGCTCTCCGTTCTAACTGTAAGCAAAAATGTACTAACCTTCTCCCACGGACAGGGCTCAACAAAAATGTAATCCACCGTACTTTTTCCTTGCAGGCCTACATAAGAGAACTCCCCCCACTGATCTCCTGGAAATCTACCATTTAATGCCACCAATCCTAATTTTTGAATTAAATCTAGGAGATGCCGACCCATATCATTTATCTGCTTGTCCTTGGATTGTCTATCTATAATTGCATATGGAGTTTCTGGATTTTCCACCAAAGTATCATCATTTCCCACTCCTATCCGTGCATTCCAATCTCCCGCAAGTAATAACCCGGCTCTGGGGAATTGAACAACTAAGTCTTCAACTTGGGAATTTACTCTTGTATAAGGTATCACCCTACCTATAGCTACCCACCTAGTTTTCAGGTATTTCCTCTCCAAAAAGATGTCCCATACTATTTCAGGCACTGTGAAGTAAAATTGTCAAGTTGCAGCCCTGTTTCCACCGGGCTATATACTCCACTTTATCAATAATCTTTGTCCTTATATTTTTCCCCAGTAGATGAGATAAATTGCTTGTAATGTCCAAAACATTTCCCCAAGATGGCACGCTTCCATCATAATCAGACCCCACCTTAACATGAACTGCTTTTTCAGTAACCACCATCACCCACTGCACAGAAATCTGTCTATGATCGGGAGTAAATCTTTTACCTTTATCTGGGGTTATCGTTAAGGGGCTCTTGAGGACTGTATGCGGGAGTTTCTCTACTTTACCATGATCCTTACACCCCCGCCCTCTCTCAACAACCTGGCCCAACTTGTCTAATATATCTCTTAATTGTTCTTTCACTCTTGCTAGGGAGGTCCCTAATTCTGAAATACTAGAAAATAGAGAGACGATTGTCCTGGCTGTCTGCCACGCTAATGGATCATTAATCACTTCCTCATGCTCAAGGGAAGAGGGAATACCCGCAGCCAATATTGGGATTTGATCATCAGCCTTTCCCTTTCCATCAAGCAAACTCCCATTTTCACTTATAGAGTGCCCTGGTTCATCCTACAGGTACCCTTTGATCTCACCCCCGTGAGTGCTCAAATCTTGCGTTCTATATTTTGAGGGAAGCTTCTCTTCAGAGAGAGGAGAGGGAGATTGCCTGCCCCTTTTCCTCTCCATCATAATATAATGCCTTATATCCCCCTTATTCACCGAACAATTCCTACAATTCATCTGGTGAGATGTACAGACTTGCTATTGTTTTGGGCAAGTGTTCTTTTATCCTTTATATAGATCCCAAACCCCCACTATCCAAGAACCACGCTTGGGGAACTCTCTAAAAAATAAAAAATACCAACAGTTAAAACATAGTAAACAAAATATAAGTAAAATCATACAATAGGTATAATAAAGTATGCCCCAGCTCGGCCCGCGCCCAAGGCTGCGCACATAAGGGCACGCCCTTGCATGTGCCTATGGCGCTGCCGCAGGCGTCCGGGTCTCCTAAGTAGCTCTATGGGCAAGGGCTGGGGGCGGATCCAATCACCTGCTGCTCACAGCTGAACCAGCCAGCGGCTCTGGATACAAGAAGTCCAATAGAGGCCATAGTAAAACTCACTGGCCCCTTCACAAGTCACCAAGCACAAGGGGACTATGCAGGCAGCGTTTCTGGTGGGTCCCCGCCTCCCCAGCATCCGTTCTGCTTGCTCCTTCAGCTCCACCGCAGGTGGATGACGCAAGTTATTAAAACTTTCCCTGGAGGAGAAATCAAAAAAGGATCAGTCATCAGATTCAGAGGAGGATGAACGTCAGCTAATTCCCTCCTTGTTAGGTAGGGATGCTGGAGTGCCGCTGGACAGGGCTTTTGAGAGGCTAGTCTTGGCAGAATGGAAACTCCCAGCCAAGTCATGTAGAATGAACAAGACCCAAGAAAACGCTTTATACCTTTTCTAGGAAAAAAGAGGGCTTGTTCAAGAATCCCAAGGTGGATACAGCCGCTGCCTCTCTGGTGAGACAGACGGTTCTTCCCACAGAAGGGGATTGTTTCCCAAAAGACCCATCAGATAGGACCATCAAGGGAGCCCTCAGAAAAGGGTTAGATGCCTCTTCCAATTCCCTGAGTATAAATATTTTATCATCCTATTTAGCCAGGGCCAACTTGGCATGGCTACAAGAGATGCAGTTTTCTGACATTTCAGAGGAGAGATCCAGGGTTCTTTCCTCTTGTGTCATGCTGGCTACTGCCCTACTGGCTAATACTACTACAGACGCCCTTTCCTGGTCAGCTCGGGCGGTTTCCTTGTCAGTAGTGGCTAGAAGGCGGGTCTGGTTGAGGTCCTGGCAGGAGGATTCCACTGCAAAGTCTCTGTTGGTAGAAGGCCCTTATAAGGGTTATCAACTTTTTGGCACTTGCTTGGATAAGGTCTTGACAGAAGCCAACGACAAGGCTAAGACTAAGACCTTACAGCAATTTGGAGCAAAGAGAAGGCCTTTTCGAGCTCCAGCTTTTAAATTTGGGGGGTCTTTATGGCTCCTTTCGCAAGCACAATCAATCTACAGAGAGGGATTATACCAGACAGCTATTTCGGTTCCGGGGACAGCGCCAGCACAGACCTGACCGTGGCAGGCAGCAAGAACCTGCTAACCCCCAGTCGGCCAAGCAGGCATGACTTGCAGGGGGAGGGAAGCATAGGGGAAGGCTGTTACTTTTTTACAGGGCTTGGGAACGTGTAATCTCAGACGCCTGGGTCTTACAGATTGTAGGACACTGCTATGCCCTAGAGCTCCGAAGAAAACCAAGGAGCAGATTCCTTCCTTCCCCAGTTTCTAAAAATCCTCAAAAATTGGCTGCGATGTCATCCGAGATAAGCAGGCTGTTATCCATAAAAGCTATCGAGGCGGTCCCGGCGGTAGAAAAAGGCCTGGGTCTATATTCTATAATCTTTTTGGTCCCAAAAAAGACGGGACAATGGAGGGCCGTATTAGATTTAAAGCTACTAAACAAATGGATACTAGTTCAAAAATTCAAATGGAATCGGTCACTTCCATTATCTATCCAAGGGAGATTGGCTGACCTCCATAGATCTGAAAGAGGCCTATTTACACATCCCCATTCTCCCTGTCCACAAGCAGTGGCTCCGATTCGCATTCAACGGGAACCATTGGCAATTCAGGACCCTCCCCTTCGGCCTTTCTTCAGCTCCGAGAACCTTTACCAAGGTCCTCATCACCCTGATAACGAATCTCCGCAAGGAGGTGATTCACGTGTTTCCCTACCTAGACGATATCCTAATCAGGGCCTCGTCTCAGGAGAGGGCTGTCAGGGATGTGACCAGAGTAATCGCATACCTCAAGACACACAGCTTTGTGACAAACCTAGCCAAGAGCAACCTAACCCCAACTCGCAGACTGGAGCATCTGGGAGTTCTCATAGATACTTCCTTAGACACCGTGTTTGTGCCAGAGCAGAGACAGGAGAAAGTTCAGTCTCTGATTCTCCTGGTGCAGGCCAGCCAGCGACTGAGACTGAAGTCTCTAGCGAGACAGCTGGGGTTGATGGTTTCATGCTCTTGGCAGGTCCAGTGGGCACGTTGCAACTTAAGACCCTTGCAACAGCTGCTGCGGCCTTTCCAAAGGGAACTCACGCTAGGAGGAAACCCTTGGGTTCCAATTCCTAACCACATAAAATCCTCCATGTCTTGGTGGTTAGACCCAACTATTTTCGCAAAAGGAGTACCTCTAACAGAGCCCAGTCGAAAGATAGTGGGTATTTTCAGACGTTACGGGGCCCTTTGGCCCCGTACCGTATCGAACGTCTTAGTTCCCCGCCGGGGTCACCCCGGCACGACCCAACAGACGTGCCGGGGGGATCCCGGCGGGGAAAGTGGGAGGAGCCGGGGCCGCGCGGCGCAACGTGCGGCCGCACGGCCCCGCCCCCTCCACGCACCCCGCCGCCCGCCCTCCGAGGAGACGGGCGGGCGGCGGGGCCAATGCGGCCGCCGCGTCTGGCCGATCGTGCCACGGCCCGGGATCCCGCCGGGGATCCCGGCCCGTGGCACGCGAACAGACGTTACTTTTTGGTCGCCACGTCCCGCGGTCCATTTGACCACGCTTCCCGGGACCTTCCCCCGGCTAGCCCGGGAAGCGTGGTTCAAATTGACCCCGTCTGCAGATTCAGCGTGGCCAACATCTGGCGCACGCTGTGCAGACGTGCAGGGGCCTTTCGCCCCGCTGCGGGGTTCACCGTGGTTCAGTGTGGTTCAGCGTGATCTCGTCACGTCTGAAATCACCCAGTGACTTCCGACGCCAGTCTCAGAGGCTGGGGAGCGCACATGGACGGAAAATATGTTCAGGGCTGCTGGTCCACAAAGGATCGCTCAAGACCCATAAACCTCTTAGAGCTCAGGGCCATCCGCCTGGCACTACAGCAAATGTCTCCTCTCCTCCAGGGGGCGCATGTCCTCATTTACATGGACAACATAACAGCAAAGGCCTACGTAAACCACCAGTGAGGATCGAGGTCTCCAGCTCTTCAGAAGGAGGCCTCGATTCTCTTCAAGTGGGCCCAATGTCATCTGGCCTCTCTGAAGGCACTATACATAAGGGGAAGGGACAACCTCCAGACAGACTGGCTCCGCAGGTTGGAGTTGGACCTGCACGAATGGTCCCTCAACAGGGAGGTCTTACTTCGCATTACAGAGAGGTTTGGCTACCCTGTCATAGATCTGTTTGCCTCCAAGGAAAGCGCTCAAGTGGAGCATTTCATAGCCATTGCGGAGAGCCTGGGGGTCATGACATGGGATGCTCTAAACCAGTCGTGACCTCCGGGTCTTCTGTATGCTTTCCCCCCCTTTCCCTTACTAGCGAGAACAGTGGCAAAGATCAAGAGAGAGAGGGCCCAGGTTGGCTGTTGGCTCCTTGGTGGCCCAGACGTCCGTGGTTCTCGGACCTCAGGGAGCTGAGTCTGAAAGAACCTTTTCTTCTGCTCTTGAGGGAAGATCTTCTCTCCCAGGGGCCCCTACTCCACGAGAACCCCAGGGCGCTAAGACTGACAGCATGGAAATTGAAAGCTTAGCCCTCCAAAACGGGTTATTCGGGGGCAATACTTAAGACCCTCTTGGCAGCCAGAAGACTGGCTACCAGGAGATCATACAGGGCAACCTGGAAAATGTTTGCTCTATGGGCCCTGGACAGAGGCCTAGACCCCTGTAGCCCTTCCATTGCCCAGATATTGGAGTTTCTATAGGCAGGGCTGGATAAGGGTCTGAAATATAATACCTTGACCACACAGGTCTCGGCCTTAAACTCCACTTTGTCCACTCTGCCCAGTAGAGATGTTACTGTTCATAAGCACATCCATCAATTTTGGGGGGCTGTTAGGCACCTTTCCCCTCCAGTGGTGCACAGATGTCCTTCATGGGAATTAAACCTAGTGCTTGACACCTTGATAAAGACTCCTTTTGAGCCTTTGACGCAGGTGTCTCTGTATATGCTATCATTGAAGGTGGCTTTTCTAATAGCGGTCACTTCAGCCAGAAGGATGTCAGAGCTGGGTGCGCTCTCAGTGGAGGATAACGTGCATTTTTCACAAACAGTCTGTCACTCTCAGACTTGATCTAGCTTTTTTACCAAAGTGTAATTCCATGTTTCATAGATCGCAGGAGCTCATCCTTCCATCCTTCTGTCCCCACCCTGTGCATCCAAAGGAGAAACTATGGCACACATTAGATGTGCGCAGGGCTCTTAAGATCTACTTGGTTAGAACCCAAAGTTTTCGTAAATCAGCTGCACTATTCATTAATTTACGATCTTCCATAAAAGGTACAAAGGTTTCAAAAACATTGATATCAAAATGGGTAAAGCATGCCATTGTCAAGGCGTACAAAGCCAAGGGTAAGGTTCCTCCACTTCAAATCTGGCCTCATTCTGTGAGAGGAGCTGCCACCTCTTACGCCTTCAAGGCGAGAGCTTCATATGACGCAATTTGTCGGGCAGCAACTTGGTCGTCGATTCACACTTTTGTCAAACATTAAAAAATTGATGCTTACCAGTCTGCTGAGGCGGCATTTGGGAGGAGAATGCTCCAGGCGGTCGTGAACTCTCCTGGGGCTGTCTCTTCCCTCCCTTAGGATCTCAACGGCTTGGGTATATCCCAGCCAGAGAACTGTCTGCGGCAGGAGGAGAAAAGAGAATTGGTCACCTACCTTGGTGAATTCTTTTCTCTGCTACGCAGACAGTCCTCCAGACCCACCCAGAGACAGATCGGAAAATAAGGGAATTGTTACCTGTTCTAGGTGTATTGTGAATAAGGATCCCGTTTGGATTCCCCTTCCTGTATCACAAGTTTATAAGATGTTTTTTATCAGTTAGGTCTGAAACAGCCTCTTGGGTGTTGGGGTTATTGTTGGTCAACACAAGGCTGCTGGTCCTCCGCTTTGGAACTGACTGTTGTGTGTGATGGGGGTAGTGCAGGAGGCACATGTGCAGTAAAGGTCTTCTGATTCTTCTGCCTCCTGCCGGTCAAGATAGAGCTACCCAGCCGGAGGACTGTCTGCGTAGCAGAGGAGAAAAGAATTCACCAAGGTAGGTGACTAATTCTCTTATCTCTTCTGGTCTGCACGTGCACATGAAATTCCCGTTAAAGGGCCAAATCCTTGCCTTCATTATTTTTCTGTCGCTCCATTGAAATGAATAGGGATGTGTGGGTCTAACTGCAAGCAGGATTGTTACCTATTAAGTATTTATTATTTATATATCAGGAATGTACCTGGCACTGTACAATCATTAATTAGAGACAAGTTCCTACTCAAGGGACTTGCAATCTGGGAGAAGCAGGGATACGTTCACGAAGTTAAGTTGCAGGTGCACATGCTTGGCTTAGTTATTTATTTTTTATTTTTATTTATTTATTTACATTTTTTAGCCGCCCCCTCATGCCCATGGCATCTTGGGGCAGCTTACAACATATAAAATAACAATGGAAAAATAACAATAAAACACACAATTTAAAACATGTAAAAATCCATCTAAAAATAACCACCACCTCCCAAACCTTTTATCCCCTCCCCTCCTCCGAAGGCCTGGGAGAACAGCCAGGTTTTACAAGCCCGGTGGAAGGCCAACAGACTCAGAGCCAGATGGGCTTCCTCCGGGAGGGAATTCCATAGTCGTGGCCCAGCCACTGAGAATGCCCTCTCCATTGTGGCCCCCCGCTTTACACGGGGGACCTCCAGGAAGGTGTCTCCAGCAGACCGAAGGGGTCGCTCTGGGATGCGGAGGGTGAGTTACAGGGAAGAAAGGGGCCCTGAATGAAAGGATGGAAGTGGAAGTGTCGGTGAGTAGTCTGGGAATGAGGAGCCAGGGAAAGTCTGATGGAGGAGGGAGGGAGCGAGCAGGCGGTATGTGGTCAGAGAGGGAGTTCCAGACTTATTATTTATTTTATTTCCTTGCATTTTTTAGCCGCCCCTTCATGCCAATGGCATCTCGGGGCGACTTACAACAAATAAAATATACAATAATAAAATTCAATTTAAAACATACTAAAACAACAATCACATCTCTAAAAAAAAAAATGCTTCTAAAACCCAAGATCCACACACACCCCCAAAAGAAAACTATTCCCACCCACCCCCGAAGGCCTGGGCGAACAGCCAGGTTAATCAGGGACCCATGTTCACTGTGTGTTGCTTTGTTTATTATTATTATTATTTTTATTTTGCCCCAGAGATGTACCTGGTGCTTTACAAAAAACAGGATAGACACGGTCTCTGCCCAAGAGCTTACAATCTACCTCTCTAAAATGCTCCATTGGGAGTAATTCTGGAAGCAATACAAGTTGGTGGGATCTAGTCTAGAATTTTTTTCCATTGTCCATACTGTTGAAATTTTAAATTTAATAAATACATAGAAGCATCAGAAGCTGTGCTGGCAGTGTTTTAACCTTCTATTACATCTGTAGATATTTAATTTCTTTCCTCTTTAATCTTTACAGTTGTTGCCGTTTCAAAACAACATAGGCATCATTATCTGTATTCTGCATTTTCATTCTATTCCCTACGTCATGTCACTGATTATGTCACTGAATGAAAAGGTTTTGATGTCAGCACTTTACAAGTTCAGTCACCGTGGACTAAGAATTAAGAAAATATGGAAAGATTTCATGGAACCTTGGTCTCTTTTAAAAATTATATTGAATGTTAAAGATTGGCTGGACTGCCAGGAAGAAGCAGAGGTTGCAGGCTCTAAAATTTAAAGCTTTCTCTCATCCCCATTTCTCCTGCTAGTTAAATGCTTCCTGGTGCCCTTTCCACTCCTCTGTGAAGTGAATTTTCAGAAATAGGTGAATAAGCAGTGCCATACCAGGTCAGACCAGTGGTCCATCTAGCCCAGTATCCTGTCTCCAACAGTGACCAGCTCCAGAGAAGTAAGTGTACAGGCCAGGGAGGTGCCTGCTATCATTTTAACTTCACAGTGTGTCCCTTTGTTCTCTTATTGTGAGAAAAAGCAAGAAGTTCCCCATTTACTTTCTCCATGCCACTCATGATTTTATCAACTTTCATCATATCCCACTTAAATCTCCTCTTCAAGCTAAACATCCCCAACCTGTTGAGTCTGTTCTCATATGGAATTAAATCCATCCCTTCTATCACCCTTGCTGTCCTTCTTTGAACCTTTTCCAGTTCTAGATGCACACCAACTGGAGAAAAATGGTGTGAAATTCTTAAGTCACTTCTCAGAATGCCATGACGTGTCCGCAGATGAAACAACAATGAAAACTGCACACACTTTGGGACAAAGAACAAGTTCTGAGTAGAGCAGAAGTAGGAGGTCTCTATTCTAATCTAGAAGGGTAGATACAGTAATTCTAGATTACTGTTCCCCATTGGTGGCAATGGTGGGGAAGCAGTAAACGTGGGTCCCTGAGCATAGGGGGCAGCATGGGAGAAGGGCCAGTATGTTTTGAGGAGTGGGGGACCTGAGGACAGACTTGGGGTTTTGCTGGCAGAACCTTAGTTACTGACATTAATGTGCAAGCCAGAAGGGAGCCCATCATTCCTAGGTTCCATGGTAGGTTTGTTTGTGCTACCAATTAAAAAAAAGTCGTGCCCCCCCCTCCCCTCCCCAGGCCTCCGTAAAGTGAGCAGATTTGATCTTATTGGAATATACCAGTCCTGGAACAGCTCTGTTCCATGTTATGCACGTTTCAAAGTAAAACACTGACTCCCCAAACGGATATCTGCTTGCATTAAAACGTTCAAGGCTAATTAATACCTAGCTCTCTTTAATGCAGTAGGGACCCTGCCAATCCAAACACCCACCTTGTCTCCTATTAGTGGGTGATAGCATGTGAGGGATTCCCAAATGGCTGGATTTTAAGGGTCTGGATTCTCGGGATGGAGCCTGTTGCTGTTTAGCACCAACAGATGCTCGGCAATTGACTATACGGCACTAGCAGCTCATTGCAGGTGTTTCCCACTGCTGGGCGGCAGCAGCACTTGGCCCCTCACTGGGGAGAAATGCCTGCAGTTCCAGTTGTTTTGGTTTCCTCTACATCCGGGACCTGCATTTGCCCCATTGGTGACAATGGACAAAGTGCAGTGAAGACGGATCCCTGCCCTAAAGTGTCTAGCTTTGCAGGTCTCTGCTGCATCATTGTTTTCTGTCCCATCCCTGCTGTCCCCAGCTTTGAAGCAATGCCAGCTGGTGGTCATGTTTCAGCTTAACAACGTTTGCTTTTTGAGAAGCCGAGTTCTTGGGAGCATATGCTGACTATAAATGTCTTAAAGAATATTTATATGCCCAAAATATTAGATTTAGCATTCATATAGTACAGAGTTGGGCAAATGGGAGGCACGTGTGGCTCTTGCGAGAAGTGGTTGCCGGGGGGGAGGCGTTTCCACGTGGTTCTCTCAGGAGCAAGAGAAGCCAAGCCACCATTTCAGCCTCTGGAGCCTCATAGGGACCGTGGGAGGAGGAGGAGCATGCCCTGTGCTCCTGTTGCTGCTGCCCAAACCCACTAGACTGCCTGGAAGCCAGAGCTTTGATGTGAGGGGTTGGATTTGGAGGAGATCACTCTGGGATCAGGGGAAGCCACGATTGATGTATTGCATCTTGTGGCTCTCAATGAGATTAAGATTTTGGTATGTGGTTCTAGGGCTTGGGAGTGTTGCCCACGCCTAATATAGGGCCTTTTATTTGTGAGCAAACTTGGCTGATATGCAAGGTCTAGAGAGGTGGTTCCCATTTTGAAACTTGGGGGTGCTTTCTGACATGCATTAAAGTGTACAAGTTCGGCCAGCAGGACGCACATGCAGATTAGGCATGGCCTTGATAATGTCGGAAAGGCACGCCGTGCATGATTGAAGCTTTTTGGCATACTGACAAACGTGCTGTACCGAGCTGCAGGGCATTTGTCCGTGCGCTGTACCGAGCTGCAGGGCATTTGTCCGTGCGCTGTACCGAGCTGCAGGGCATTTGTCCGTGCGCTGTACCGAGCTGCAGGGCATTTGTCCGTGCGCTGTACCGAGCTGCAGGGCATTTGTCCGTGCGCTGTACCGAGCTGCAGGGCATTTGTCCGTGCGCTGTACCGAGCTGCAGGGCATTTGTCCGTGCGCTGTACCGAGCTGCAGGGCATTTGTCCGTGCGCTGTACCGAGCTGCAGGGCATTTGTCCGTGCGCTGTACCGAGCTGCAGGGCATTTGTCCGTGCGCTGTACCGAGCTGCAGGGCATTTGTCCGTGCGCTGTACCGAGCTGCAGGGCATTTGTCAGTGCGCTGTACCGAGCTGCAGGGCATTTGTCAGTGCGCTGTACCGCTGCAGTGTATTTGTCAGTGCGCTGTACCGCTGCAGGGCATTTGTCAGTGCGCTGTACCGCTGCAGGGCATTTGTCAGTGCGCTGTACCGCTGCAGGGCATTTGTCAGTGCGCTGTACCGCTGCAGGGCATTTGTCAGTGCGCTGTACCGCTGCAGGGCATTTGTCAGTGCGCTGTACCGCTGCAGTGTATTTGTCCGTGCGCTGTACCGCTGCAGTGTATTTGTCAGTGCACTGTACCGCTGCAGGGCATTTGTCAGTGCGCTGTACCGCTGCAGGGCATTTGTCAGTGCGCTGTACCGCTGCAGTGTATTTGTCCGTGCGCTGTACCGCTGCAGGGCATTTGTCAGTGCACTGTACCGCTGCAGGGCATTTGTTCATGCACTGTACCGCTGCAGGGCATTTGTCCGTGCGCTGTACCGCTGCAGGGCATTTGTCCGTGCGCCAAAAAGCTTCAATCATGCACAGCATGCCTTTCCAAAGTTATCAAACCTGCACCTAATTTGCATGGTTTGCATGCGCCACCCGAACTTGTAAGTACACTTTAATGCATGTCGGAAAGCATCCTTAAATATCTCATGACAGGAACAGAGGTCCAAAGCATATTCAAGATCAATTAGGTTACGACTCCAACTGCAGATGGCGCACAGCCCACAGTTTGGGAATTTCTTTGGTGGAGCGAGAGAGAACTTAATCTTAGCCTCCAATGAAGTAGGCTGTTACCTGGGTAAGCTCAGGATTCTTTTTACCAGTTAGCTACCTGGTTGCTATCCTGCCTCTCTTTCTGCATGACTCCAAATTATAACACAGCTACTACTGCTACCTTAATCTTAGAGCCATGTAAATCTTTATGTAATAATACTTCATAGCTTACTCTTTTTTAATTTAACACCCTCCTGCATTTTTGTGGATCTCTATGACCCCCCCAAGGCTGCTAAAAAAATCATAAAACAGTTTGGCAAGCCTGAACCACTTCTCCCCCCATGTATTCCTCAAGAAGTGTGAGGTTAACTGTCCTGTGTTGTTTCATGTTCCTCCCCACTCCCCATTTTTTTTTAAATGGAGGTTTATATCATTTCATCATCAGGGGTACTTTCTACCCCCAATGTAAGTCAGTGGGAAAATGAAAGCACTATTCGCTCTTTGCACTCGGGGTCTTTTTGACCCCGTGCACATATAGTCTTAAAATACATGTGTCTTTTAAAGAAATGAAACTTAACCCAGCACCTACTCTCCTAATTAAAACCCTCAATGAGGGTGAAGGAAAAAATGTAGCACTTAGTTTGGGTTCACAAAGGTCATTGGTGGTGTGTTCAGAAAAAATCACCATAAACTGCTTTGGGTGATTACATTGACCCCCTGTGAAAAGTCAACTTGCCAACTTCTATTGTTCCTTATCATTACGAGCAGTTAAGACCTATTTAGGGTGAACTTTTGACACTGTTTTTTAATCACAGCCATTAGCAGCTTTGTGTTGGAAAAATGCCTATTCATTCTGCATGGGGGGGGATGGGGGTGAGGTGGGTGTTGATGACCCCTGCATTTACTGTGAGGTTTGGAGCTCACTTGAAAACAATGAAGCCCTGTATTTTTCATAAATGTCCTCTAAAATTGGCATATCTGGCCATCCTACTGTGAAGGAACTCACGACTTTTGAGCTGGCTCCTCCTCTCGTTTTCTGGATTGGAGGGGGGTCAACATTACCCCCGTACCGTTTTTGTTAGTTGTGCTGCTTTACATGAGGGATCATGGTAACCCCCAATACCATGAGGGGTTGTTTTGTATTTCTGTTTTTCAGTTGTTATACTAATAAACTCTCTTTTTTTCTTAATCTGGAGTCCATTTCAAATCAATCACATTCATTATTCTTCAACTATTTATTAATGAGGGTCCTTTTGACCCCCGATACAGTTATTAGTCAGTCAGTTTCTCAGGCACAGGAAGGTTAAAAATAGTTTGATTTAATTTTGAAAACTCCCATGTGATGTTTGCCACTTACGAGGTGCAGCATTGTGTTAATAGATGTCAAGCAAGACCTGAAACTGATTGTATGTAGACTTTGCTCAGTTTGAGTTCAGGACAGGAGATAATTAGCCCATATTAATTAAGGAAGATAAAACAATAATGCCAAACTTTTCAGTTCTTATTGAGATGCTAGTTACAAAAATCCTGTGATTTCAGAGGCAGGGCTCCCATGGAACGAGGGGGCTCCGGGCATTTTCACACAAGACACTCCCCACCCACCCACTGTACATGTTACAGGGCACCCATAGAGTAACCTGCAGCCCTGCAACATGTATAGTGGGTGGGTGGAGATTGTCTTGTGTGAAAATGCCCTCTGAAGGGACCCTTTGCAACTGGTCTGAGCACTACTAGGAAAGTTTCCAGAGTGGGATGGGGAGGGTGTGGGAACAGTATTCTCCCCCCCCCCCCCCCCCACTCTGAGAGTTTTCTAGTGATGCTCAAGCCACTTGCAATAGTCCCTGCCAATAGTCAGAGAGGTTATAGAGGGGAAATGCTGGCCTTAGCCCCACCCAATCTTAAAATGTCCTCCCTTGTAGGGTTGCTGCCATTCCAAGGGGCAAGGGCTCACTGGGAGTCAGGACAGCACCACCGCCATTGAGCGGTGAGGCAAGGCTGACCGGGAGCCCCCTTGGGAGTGCTGCCGCTTAGGGCGACCTTTCCCTTAGGGGGGAGGCATAATTGGAACATGAGTCCGGGCCTACTGCAGCCTGGTTGATTTATATTTATATTATAATCCTACCTTTTGCTTTTTTGTGCCTCAGTGGGAAAGGACTCGCTCTTCAGAGGTGTCCTTGGGAAACACAACCACTGCCTATTGTTGGCATGAACTAATAATAGCGGAATAAGCACACTATGTGGCATTGACAGATTGCTTTTGCTAAACTTTTCATGTGTGCTTGCTTTGTCTGGGATGAATCTGAATGTTGACAGAACCCATAAAATTAGAGGGCTTGGTGTTTACTACCCTGCCTTCGCTTACTAATGGCATTCTTTCTAGTTTATGTTATCATAGGAATATTCTGCCTGGCTGCCTCGATTGGTCTCTACAGCTGTCTCTCTCCCTTCGTAAGAAGATTTCCATGGGGGAAATGCAGGTATGCAGCCATCTCCATATCTTTTAAAGGTAGAAATATCAGAAGCTGTAAAATCCATGACACTTTCTGTGGATGTTAGGTAGGTGTTAGACTAGATTATGATGGCATGATTCAAAACTTGAAACTTTTTTTTTAAATGTTTTCCTTTTCGGGATGGGAGGGAGGAAATACAGCATTTCAGATATTGGAAAGACTTAGAAAATGGTTATGTTCTTCAGTAGACACCTGTGGCACTCAGAATATTAATACAGCATTTTCAAAATGGCCTAATTTCTCTTTACGTGCTGTGTTCCTGCTTTCAGAATTCCCGACAACAACATGCCCTACTTTCACAAGCGCCCACAGGTCCGGATGTTGTTACTGGCTGTATTTTGTATCGCTGTTAGCGTGGTCTGGGGAGTCTTCAGAAATGAAGATCAGTAAGTCTAGTTTATTTTCCAAACTTTGATAATGCTCCAGTCTTTTGCCTCTGGCTAAGAGAACAAATTAACAGAGGGTGATTTTAAGCAAGACAATAGCCCTCTGGAGTTCGCGTTTGGCCTGTGCAGCTCCCACGTAGCCTCCACTCTAATTTTTTAGCATGTAGTGCTCATAAACGGGGAGCCTCCTGCCTGCATTTCATGTGCTAGCGGTAGCCACTGCTTTCCCTCTCCCCAGCCCTGGCTCTGATGGAAAGAGGAGTCGCAGCCAGAGAAGGCTTCATCCCTGGTGGTGCCCTCCTCTCCCCCCTTTCCATCCGAAGCAGAACTCCAGTGCTTGGGCAGCTGCAAGAGGAGAAGATTCTTCCTACACCCCTGCTCTCTCTTCTTGCAGCTGCTTCATAGCGGATTGCTGTGAAGCAGCTGCAAGAGGAGATCACTGCTTCTGATGGAAGTGGAGGGTCACAGCCAGAGAAGAAGTCTTCTCTGGCAGTGACCCCCCTCTCCCTCCTTTCCAGCAGAACACGCTCACTTCCTCATTCTCCTCTTGCAGCCTTTTGTGAGCTGAGAGAGCATCTCTCCTCTAGCAGCCACACTAGGCGTGACTCTACAGTCCTGGTAAACCTGGATGCAGGTGAGGCTGCACACAACCTAACAAGAGTTACAGCAGCGTGGGCTTGCATTAGCCCGCACTGGCCCACATGGTGGGGCTGCAATGTCCCTGGATGATGCCATGAGTGGGGATGTGTGGCAGGGTGTGGGCCAGTATCTGGCGAACACCTAATAGATGGGCAGACACCAACACCCCCTGGTGGGGGCTGTTGTCTCATTTATTTTCACCCAGAGCCCTTCTGAAGCAAATAAGAGATGTTGCAGTCATCAGGAAAGGAGAAAAGAGGCCGCAGGATTTGGGCATCTCTGCAAAGTGACGGGAGCTCAGTGATCCATGCTTTGTAAAACTGTACTTAACAGTACTCAGCGAGTGTTTCATGAACAATTGTGGGATGCTGAAGAACCCATGTGTCACCCCTCGGATATAAAACCACATGTCCTCCCTTATGTCCATGGCATTGCTCAGTATTTCCCAAAATCCTAAGAGGAGGGAGAAGACAGATCAGGTCTGTGCTTGTGAAATGCTGATTGTCTACTAGCTTTGGTGCTTAAGGACGCTTTCAGGGAAGCAAAATTCTTGTGGCAGCCTGGAAAAGTGGAGCACTAACTGTGGTCATGTGGAAATATTTGGCACTCCCAAAGAATTCAAGCTTTTGTAGCAGTGGAGCCAAGATAAGGCCCAGGGTACCTTATTTTGCCAAAGTACAGATTGCAGCAGATAGAAATTCCCTTTGGTTTTAAATAGCGGCAAATTCCAAGCTATTGAATTTAAGCTGACCCAGTTGCTAGGTACAAATGAACCTTGCAGATTTTCACTTATCTAATCCACAGACCTGATTAATGCCCCTTCTCCCCACCCCTCACATGTCCAGTTTTCTTGCCCTATTTCTCTGCAGGTAGCAGATCATTGAGATAAGGGTTCCTATTATTACTGAAGCATTCAGTACTGAAGAACATTTATTAAGACTTCCACAAATAAAATAAAGCTAAACTGTCTTTGTCAAAATAAATGAGCAAAGTATACTTCGTATGAAGGGGCTCGTATTTTTGGCATTGGCAGCAGTGAGGAAAATACAGGGAACACGGGTCCCTATTCATAATGCAGAGCCCTTATTTGTTAGAATTTTGCTTTCTTTACAATAAATCAAAATGAGTTCAGTTCATGGAGGATAGGTCCATTAGTGGTTATTAGTAGAGCTGTGCACAGGATTAAGTATTGCATTTGTGGTTTTAGTATTTGTATTTGTACCTGTCTCTCTTTGTATACATTTTTGGACTAGACGTTCAGAGGATCTGCCAGTTTGACACACCTATGGAAAATGCAGTTAAAACTGCTGCTAATCTACCAATTTAAAAAGTGTTAACTAAAAAAATACATTTAAAAAAAAAATACGTTCTAGGAAAAGCATAACAATAAAAAATGGAGATGATCCCACCTAATAACCCAGCCATAAGTGCTAACACTACCATGACCAGCCGCTGTGCTTTTGCTCTTGCTGCTTTGCAATAGGAGTGGTAGAGTTGCCACCTCTCTCCCAGAGATGAAAACTGGACATTGTTCATTTGCATAAATGTTCATGTGTTTATGCAAATTTGAAATAACCACTTGCCTGAAATTGAGTCAGGGTTAATGAAAAAGCTAGTGGCCTCGGGATGTAAGGTGGATGGAACTCCATAGGCCAAAAGTCATAGCTTCATAGAATGCTACTGAACACACGCTACACGAGAGGCACATCCTCCATTATTGCTTAGCTCCCATTGACTATATAAGCCCATCTCATAGCTTCATATGGGATCGCATCCCATAGCTTCATAGAACACTGTATTGGATGAATCAACTTTCATACTAGGAGAGGCTCAACAGGTTAGGGCTGTTTAGCTTGAAGAAGAGGCAATTAAGGGGGGATATGATAGGAGTCTATAAAGTCATGCATGGTGTGAAAAAGGTAAATAGGGAACTGTTTGCCTTTTCTTACAATAAGAAAACAAGGGGATACTGAAGTTAAATGACAGCAGATTTAAAACAAACAAAGTACTTTTTCACTCAGCAGACAATATAGTTGTGGAATTTGTTGCCAGAGGAGGCAGTGAAAGCCAGCACCATAACTAGCTTCAAACAGAAACTAGATAAATTCTTAGAGGATAGAACCATAAATGCTACTAGTTGGGGTTTAAACCCCTGGCTAATGGTATTTGGGAGTGGTTAGCAGGAGATCTGTCACACCTCCATGACCTGTACCTGACTTCTCTCAAACTACTGTAGCTGGCCACTGTCAAAGAGGGGATGCTGGCCTCGATGGACCATGGGTCTGATTCAGTATGGCACGTCTTATTTACTGTGGAACTGACACCATAGCTCCACAGAACTTCATAGAATATGCATCCCAACTCCATAGAACTCAATAAACCAAAAGCTCCATTAAATAGACAACCACATTCCATAAAATAGACACCAGAGACGCTCAGAGCTTCATAGAACCAGACACAGAGGGTGGATTGGGGTGGGCACTGAGGTGGAAGCACACAGAGAGCTGGGGCTCAGGAGCACTTGTGTGGGGGGGTGTAGGCTGTGGAGGGGAGGGGAATGGGGCTAGGAAGGCTAGCCTGGGGGTGGGGATTGATGGGGCTGGGGGGTTAATTCGTGGGTGGGGACATGGGACTCCTGCGCAGGCCTGAGCTGGGCGTGCTGGAGTCTTCAGGGTGGAGGTAATGGCAGCCCCTGCAGGCGGGGTGGGATCATTGTAGGCTCTCCTGTTCTGGTGGTCAGGCTCCCAGCCCCTTCCTGCTATCCAAGCTGCATGGTATAAGACCAGGTTCAGGACATGGGAGCCTCAAAACCCCAGTTTTCAAGCAGTATCGGATTTCCTCGAAACCTGAGCTCACAGCCCTAGTTATTAGCTAGGATGGATACAGCCTCATTCTTGGAACATCTGCTAAACTTATGACTGATGGGAGTAACCAACAGGTGATGGATCAGTATGGATCACTCTATATGGATTATAGATCATTGTATAATTGCCTAATGGCTTCTTGTATACTTCGTGTGAAGCATACAGTATTGACCAGTGTCAGAGACACGATACTGGGCTAGATGGACCATTGGTCTGACCCAGTGTATGGCAGTTATTATACTTGTATTACCATAGCACTATTATTATTATTATTAGCAATTATATAGCACCAGCAATGTACCTGGCGCTTTACAGAGAACAAAATAGACATGGTCCCTGCCCAAGAGCTCCCAATCTAAAGAAGACAGGGGAAGGGGAGACAGGGAAGGGGGAACAGAGGGACAGACAAGGATGTGAGAACTCAGGTACGCTCTCTTGGCTTGGATACAGTACATTGGGAGTTTGCAGATAGCAGGTGGGGGATAACCCTGGGTGGGGATGATTAGCAGGAATTAGGAAGGGCAGAGCGGAAGAGGGTGGGGTTTGAGGAGGGACTTGAAGGTCCGAAGGGTGGGGGCAAGGCGGATGTGGGCAGGGAGGAAGTTCCAGGCGTGCGGGGCAGCGAGGGGGAAGGACGAAGGCGGTTGGGGGAGCAGGGGAGGTGTGGGAGAGTGAGGGAGGGGATGGAAGAGGAGCAGAGTGCTCGAACAGGGGTTTGGAGGGAGATCAGGGCAGAGAGGTAGGGGGAGCGAGGTTGTGAAGGGCTTTGTAGGTGAAGACGAGGAGCTTGTGCAGAATACGCTCAGGAAGGGGGAGCCAGTGGGGAGAGGAGAGGCTGCACATGGTCAAAGCAACGGACTAGGTGGATAATCCTGGCAGCAGAGTTCTGAACAGAGATGGGGGAAGAAAGGTGAGAGCGGGGAAGACCAGCGAGGAGGAGGTTACAATAGTTGAGGCGTGAGATGACTAGGGCATGGATGAGAGTTTTGGCAGAGGAGACAGACAGAAAAGGGCGGATCTTAGCAATGTTGTGGAGGGAGAAGCGGCAGGATTTGGCCACGGAGTTAATGTAGGGTTTGAAGGTGAGGTGCGAGTCGAAGATGGGAGAGGGTGGCGTGGGTGACAGAGTCAGTGGGGGAGATCCAGGTTTCAGTAAGGGCAAGAAGGTGAAGGGAACGAAAGAAGAAAAGATCATGTTAGGAGCTTTATTAGCCGAGGAGAAGTATAGGTAGAAGTATACAAAAGTAGAAAGATGCAAAGGAAAGTTGCAGTTGTTAAAAAGAGATGGTTAAACAAAGCTGCTGCTAGTATTTGATCGTTCTGGCTGATTTGGGAACTTATGATGTGCATCCATTTTTCCAATATGTAGAAAGAAGTGTGTGGAACATAGGAGAGCCCTTTCGAAACATCTTAATTATCATGGACAAAATGCAGCCTTTCAACTAAAATAAATCACATTTTCATAACACATAATCTTCTAGCTACTCTATTTTACAGCTATCCTGTTAATAAATTAAATTCAAATAAGAAAAATTCTCCTAACTTGCATAACGACATGTGTATGGTATCCTTGTTCCAAACTGGGGTGTTTGAGCCGGTGTTTCTGTCCTATCTGTGAAAGCCAGACTGGAATGTCACTCTTGTTTTTTGCAGATGGGCCTGGGTCCTACAAGATGCACTAGGAATTGCCTTCTGCCTTTACATGCTGAAAACAATCCGCCTGCCTACATTCAAGGTACGGACAAGTGCCAAAATAAAGAGCATGATCACGTGAAGCAGTTGGCCAAACATCTATGGGTTTAGAGACGTGCTTCTTGTTCGGGTGATGCAATGTGTCTGGATGGAGAATGTGAGTTGGGGGATTTTGGTAGTTACGTAAAGAAACGTGTTGGAGAGGTTGGATGGCTTGCAGCCGCTGCTTCCACCATTTTGGATAACCTCACTTCTGTAACGAGTCAGCTGCTAGGAGGAAATGGACCCTGCCTGGAGCTGCCCCCCTACTTTGTCTTTATAAATCCATGGTAAGACTTTGGGGGAAGGAGAAGGGGAACGTGTCCAAGGGAGTGCCAGAGTGATTAATGAAATAATTTACACCTTCAGTGTGATGCCAGACTGAGGTTTCTGGGTTTATTGTTCCTATTCTATAATTTCTGATACATAGGGACTCGGAGCGCCCGACTGCTCTTGCTGAGTCTTTTGTCAAATCCACTGGTGGAGTCAAATTTGTATGTGTTGAGAGTGTGGGATTATCTTTCTGGAAAGAAAGGGATACATAGGGTATTTTCAGACGTTACGCGATCACAGTGAACCACGGTGAATACCCACCTGTGGTCAATGTGTCTCGAACGTCTGTTTGGCGGCTGCCAGATGTTCGCCACGGTCAATACCCACATGGGGTCAATTTGAACCACGCTTCCCGGGCTAGCCGGGGGAATGTCCCGGGAAGCGTGGTCAAAGAGATCCCCAGCCGGGACCAAAAAAAAGTAACGTCTGGCCGTGGCGACTCCGGCCCGACACGGCGGCCGCATTGGCCCCGCTGCCCGCCCGTCTCCGTGGAGGGGGTGGGGCCGTGCGGCCGCATGTTGCGCCGCGCGGCCCCGCCCCCTCCCAGTTTCCCCGCCGGGATCCCCCCGGCACGTCTGTTGCAGCGTGATGGGGTGACCCCGGCGGGGAATGAATGGGTTGATTTCGGTACGGGGCCAATGGGCCCCGTAACGTCTGAAATCACCCATAGTAGTTAAGATGATCTCTTTTATTGGACCAACTTGTGTTGGTGAAAGTGTGCAATTTTGGGTCACACGAGGCCCTTCCTCAGGCATGAAGGGAGTGAGAACTACAAAGTCAGCAACGGTAGGATGTATATATGAAAGGAGTGCTTGGGAAGGTGTCGTAAGGAAGAAAAGTCATGGCATTATGGAAAGGCGCTTTATGATTCTGCATGAGTCTGCAAGTCTTCAGTGTGTGACACGTAAAATAAATTATGACCTACAAAAGAAAGCCAGTGCCATTTTCCTGTTTTAATTTCTATTGTGAGGGCTCTTCTCAAGGCGCATCTTGGTTTCCAGTTTGTACAGTATACTCCCAGAGCTTTCATCAGTCGGCTGGAGGTGGGGTGCAGGGTTCAGCTGGTGAACATCTCTGCCATATTTCTCTTGTTTCTGTCCCTTTTTGTATGCTGGCAGCCTTTCGGTTTGGGGAGCACAGACATACTGTGAGGCAGTGGTCCTCAAACTCCAGGGCATGGAAGATATTCTGGAGAGGGAGGCTATGGGGGGGAAGGAGGAAAAGGACCACACCTGGCAAGCCTCTAACTTCACACTTTGAGCTAGGGGGATTCTCCAGTATAATAAGGTAGGAATGGGGAGGCGGGGAGACAGAGGCAAAGAACAAAAGGGAGCGAGTGGGGAAGCACTAGAAGGGGGAGTGAGTGTGTGGATGTGAACAGATGGATGGCAGCTCCGCTGCTGCCTATGCCAGCCTGCTGCAGCCCTGGCTTGGTCAGCCCATATAAATCCACCAGCCAGATGTTTAAAACGGAGCAGGCTGTGTCTGCTGTGGGGCAGCCCTGCTGGTGATGCTCGGGAGCATCCTGGTGCGTGCCAGCCAAACCCAGGGCAATGGCCAAATGTGGAGCTGCTGGACCCACAGTGCAGCTCCACACCCAGCCGTCCTTTGCCCCGTTGAGCATCATAGAGTTGCAGGCACCAGCCTAGAATGTCAGGCGAGCACCCACAACTCTGTGGTGCTGGGGGAGCAGGGCTGTGGAAACCTCCAGTCCATCTGTTGCGGACCCAGGCAGGACTGTGAACTGAGCAGACATGATGCTGAGGCAGCTAGGCTCCACGTCCATCTAAAAACGTCCTCTGTGTCTGCGTGCATATACAAGGGGGAGGGGCCTTAACTATCACAGACAAGCAGAGGGGAGGTGCCGTTTAAAAAACAACAACCAAAAAACCACATGAGAAACAGTGCTCTGGACGATGGACAGTGCCATGGGTCATCTGTTCCATGCCACATAATTAAGGATCTTTCCCCTTCTTCTTGCTGGTCCAGAAAAAATGGATTGCATGTGTCCTCCAGATCATTGTGAGTGAGCGAACTCTCCTCTCATCCTAGCACTTCTCACTGAGCTCACTCAGAGCAGAATCTTGTCAGTGTCATTCTGTAGTTTGGCAGGGATAACGTTGTGGTTTCTGCCATCTCAAGGAATCTACTTGCCGCTGGGCGAAAGGGTAGCTCTTCCACAGTTCCTACCAAATCAAAGTTGTAGCTTATACCAAGCTACTCTGGAGCAAGGGTGGGGAACCTGAGGCCCACAAGTGTTTGGGGCCCCTTCCAACTCCAGTCTCTTCCCTTCAAGTGCTGAAGCAGTAATGTTCAGGAAAGGGAGCAGAGATGAGGGCATTCCCTGAAGGAAAGGGGATGACTCCATGGCATAAATTCATGATCTGGATCCTCCCCTTTCCTTCCCATCCCTGCCCTTAACTCCTATCTGGCCCATGTAGCTTGTACACATTTTCAAAGTGGCCAGCAGGAGGGAAAAGGTTCCCTTCCCCTGCTGTAAAGAGTGGCAGGCGTGGCGAGCGTTCTGCTGGAAATATCAGAAGCACCAGTTCTTGCTATTTCAACTAAGTCTTGCCCCCATGCTGGAGGATGGACTGGATGGATTACCTCTTGGCTCTCTCCAACTCTATAATTGTCATTTTTATTAGTAACTTTGCATTACATGCTGTGCACAGGGGGCACAGCTTCCAGTTTTACATCTGTGCAGAGTTGAATTTGGGAGATTGTGGTTGTGTGTTTTAATAATTCTTGGAAATGTTTAGTTGGCTCATTGAGAGCTGAAGCTTCATCTATACATTTACTGCATGCAGCTGATAATCCCCCCCCCCCCCCCCTTTTTCACTCTTGTCTTTCCTGCAGGGTTGTACTTTGCTTTTGATGGTTCTTTTTGTGTATGATGTATTCTTCGTGTTTATCACACCATATCTAACCAAGGTACGTAGCCTGCATCTGTGGCGCTTGCTGCTCTCAGGGCAGAGTAATGAAGCAGCCGCCGTTTTTAACGTGTTGCTGAAGTATGCTGGGCGTGTCAGCTGAAGAGTGGGTTACAGTTTCTTCTCTCTTCTTCAGACTGGGGAGAGTATAATGGTGGAGGTGGCTGCCGGCCCATCTGACTCTGCCACTCACGAAAAGGTACTGTATGCATTTTGAAAATATGAGACTGACTCCCAGCTATTCACCTCTGAGGCTTTCAGCTTCTCAAAGGGTCAGGCCACAAAGAGCTGCTGAAATGGAGCTGACAGTATTGCTTAGTCTCAAAAGCACGGGAGGTGGAGGGAGAGGCGGGAATGTAAAGCAACAAGGCTCTCCTCACCAGTCTGCATCATTCTCAGAGGCTCCTTTGCAAGAAGCTTGCTGCAGTAAGTTTAACCAAGAGGCTTCCAAACTACATGGGCTGTGATTGCAAATGGGGTCATGCCAGCTGCAGATTCAGTCATAATCCTGGTTGATATTTTGATAGCAACTTTATTTCTAACTCAGGTTACGGGATTATACTGAAGTCTCAAAATATGCAGGAAAAAAGCTTGGGTGCCCCTGTTTCAAGCAAATTCTGTGGCACAAAGAGACTGTACAGCCATTTGGGCCATTCATTAACCCTTACTAGGACTGGTGCTTGTATCTACCCTGGCCTGCTCCCCAAGAGGGTTATTCCTTGCGGCAGTTTACCTACCCATTTGGGTATAGTCCTGCAAGGACTTGGTTTGACCCTGTTATAGAGGCCCTAGTTTCCTAACTGGTGTGTAAGATCCAGAGGAAGTGGTGGTCTTCCAGTTTGTATGTGTTAAAACCTGAAGTAATTTTGGAGCTAAAAATTGGTTTAAAAACTCAGATTCTGCAAGAAGTATAAACTATGCAAATTAACTAAAGACTTCAAATCATGCAAATTTTGAATGCAAATAGATTTCCTCACATGCTACTCAATCAATCTTGAACATCTTGTTAAAAAAAACCCAAACAATCCCCTAACAAAATACTACCTGGATCTACAAGAAAAGAGGAGAGGGGAGAGGACTTCTTTCCCTTTCCTGGCGGTCTTGTAGGCTGTTCCTCTTCAGCAGCGGTGGCACAAGGCCCTATTGCCCTCACAGTACTAGATCTCCATTGGCTAGCTCGCAGTGCTGGCATCCCATTGGCTAGCTGATGCTTCCTGACTCAAGCTTCCATACAAAGAGGCTTGACAATCTAGGTCTCTGCAGCTTAGAGAAGAGAAGACTGAGGGGGGACATGATAGAGGTTTATAAGCTCTTGAGTGGTGTGGAACGAGTAGATAGGGAACAGTTATTTACCCTCTCAAGTAGTACTAGAACTAGGGTACACAGCATGAAACTAGCTGCCGGCAGATTTAAAACATATAAAAGGAAGTACTTTTTTACTCAACGCATAATTAACTTATGGAATATTTTGCCAGAGGACGTTGTCAAGGCCAGTAGTAGAGCTGGGTTTAAAAAAGAACTGGATGAGTTCTTGGAGAGTAGATCCATTAATGGCTGTTAACCAAGTAGCTTATGGGATGAACTTCTTACTGTCGGGAGCTGGGAGTGAACCACGGGGAATGGATTGCCCATTGTGACTGTTGGTTCTTCTCCCATGCGATCGAGATTGGCCACTGTCAGAGGACAGGATGCTGGGCTTGATGGATCATTGGTCTGACTCAGTATGGCACTACTTATGTTCTTAGGCTGTAATTCTGCACTGCCAGAGGCAATTTCTGCGACAATCTAGCCAAGTGCAAACTCCTGCGAAAATGGCTGTGACTGCAGTAGTGCAGAATTCATGGGGTCTTGAATATGGATAATGGCTAGGGCTATGACTTTGTTGTGATAACTTCTAGTGCATTTCACAACAGGGTTGTGGGGGCAAAAACTGCAGCACTACAGAAAGGTCAGTAAATAATGTAGCATTTGGTACATCAGCATACATGAACTGTTAAGTGGTAAAGATGTCTGGTTTTAAAATGACTGGTGCTAATTTATATAGTTAAAATCAGTAGTATGAAGACTACTACTTCTGATTGTTGATGAGTATAACTTGGTTTATAGTACAAAATGGGGCTTGCATGCAATTAGTTTTCCAGATTTTTTTTTTCTCAGTCGTTCATTGAGAGGCTGTCATTGTAGACTCATATTTGTCACTTTGACAACCATCTTTGTAAAAAGAGAATTCTCTCTCGCAGTCCGTAACACTATACTCTAGCTATAGCACAGATACTCTTCCAAAAGCAATTACACACAAGTTTATAATTCACAAAAATGTACACAATTCATGCGAATTTGGAGAAATTCATGATTTCTACGACTTTTGCAACTAAATTGTAGCCCTACCTGCAATTTATATGTTGTGGGGTAAAACGTTGACTATCTTCTAAATCGTCTAGCAGTGAAAACACGTTAGCCCACATTAGCCTGCGCCCGCCATGTATCCACTGCTCATTTATTAGGTGGTTGCCAGATGTTAACCCAAGCACTCATGGAATTTTTGAGGAGATGTTAAGCCCATTGTGCAGGCTAATCCAGGCTAACGGGCAGCCACATGTCTGTGGCCCATATGTTAGGTTCTGCCCACATCCAGGCCCATCAGTTCTATAGAGTCCTGCCTAGCGCACCCAGGCAGCTAAAAGTCAGCCTGGGGAGAGGAGAGCTAGCAAACTCCCTGTTCTCTCTCCACTTGTAATGTATCCACCAGTTTGTCATCTAAGCATCATTGACCTCAGTGGGGGAGGACATCATTAATATCAGATTTGGCAAGGTTAAATTTAGCCTTTCAAAATTAAGTGCATTTTGATTTAATGACTTGGTATGATTAAAGCTTCTCTCTCTAAAATGTTTCTCTTCCAATTTCAAAGCTCCCCATGGTGCTTAAAGTTCCAAGGCTGAACTCCTCACCCTTGGCTCTCTGTGACAGGCCATTTTCTCTCCTAGGATTTGGAGACATCTTGGTGCCAGGTATTTCTGATTTCATGCTTGCTGCATGTTGTGGTACAAAAGCAAAAGATCTAGCTAAGTGATCTCTCTTGCTCCGAGGGGCATGGGATTGGTTTCTGAAGAGACACATGCAAAACCAGGAGGGAGGAAAATAGACCTTGCCCTATCACTTAGGAGAAGTCAGACAGGGGAGGAAGTTTATAAAGGGCAAACCGCTGTTGGTGGGAAGGGCGGGGTAAAAATTAAAATAATAAAATAAATAAACAAACCTAAGCATAGAAAGGCATGGGAGAAAGGAAAGGAGGGAGGCATACAGCTTGAATGGAAAGCGGTAACACTATGTGGTTTTTGATCCTGTCCTACTGCAGGGCCTGCCGTAACGGGAACCAGCATCTGCACCATATTCTCCTTTCTTAGGATTTATTTGTGGGGGTTTTGGCACTGCCTGCTACTTTTGATCTTCAAAAGAGAAGCCAGATAGTTTTCGTCTGGGCTAGGGAAGGCCTAGCCACAACCCCATTCACCCTCTGAGTTAGGTGGGAGCACAGAGACAGAAACTTTACATTCTCACCCACAGTAGCTCAGAAATCCTCTTTCGTGCCTCTTCCCACCAGTGCAGACCTGTTGTTTTCTCCCAGCTGCTTTGATGCTGGCTGTTAGAGAGTCTGCATGCCTCCCTCCTGTCTCTCCCCTTTCTCAGCTTGGGGTTTGTCCTTTAATATTATTAGAAGAGTGGCCATTTGTAATTTCTAGCATAATAAAATAGAATGTTCAGAAATCACACAGACAGCAAACCATATAATAAAAATGCAAAATGCTCTTCTCAGTGCCTCTTCTAATTAGTGTTGACTAAACGTTCTATTTTTTCTTTCTTTCCCTAGGTTTACTGGTAGCCTACTGTCATAGATTCGATATTCAGGTGCAGTCATCCAGGGTCTATTTTGTAGCTTGCACTATAGGTATGTATAAGAATGAGTCTACACCATGACAAATCACTCAGGGCCAGCCTTAGGCAGGGGCCGTAGAAAGGAGAATTGGTAACCTACCTTCGGTGAATTCCTTTCTTCCCTAGTCTCTGCAGACTCCTCCTGCTGGGTAGATCTACCGTTGAGGCAGATGATCATTTTTTATTTTTCCACTGCCCTGTCACTGGAGCTACCCGGCTCTCCAGTTCGTTCCCAAGCCAAAAGATCTGTCCTCCATCTCCGGATGAAAGCTAGACACAATCTTTGTGAGAACAGGATCCCCCTTCACATCCAACCAACCAAAAAACCTAAAAAATTGTACCCAACCTTTAACTGTACTAATTTTTGCTAACAGCCAACAAAAGAAAACTCTGGCAACTAAAACTGTGGTACTGGTCCCAACTTCCTGTTTCCTGAATCCTGCTGTTTGACAGGGAGGGTCGGAGGAGTCTGCAGAGACTAGGGAAGAAAGGAATTAACCGAAGGTAGGTTACCAATTTTCCTTTCTCCCCTAACTCTGCAGCCTCCTCCTGCTGGGACGTACCCAAGCAATATGACAAACCTCAGGGGTGGGAGCAAACAGCACTGGGAGTGTCCAGTACAACTTGCAGCACCCATCTGCCAAACGCAGCCTCTGCTGATTGGAAAACATTGATTTTATAATGTTTCACAAAAGTATGAATTGATGCCCATGCGACAGCCCTGCATATTTCCTCGTAAGAGGCTCTTGCCTTAAAAGCGTATGAAGTCGCTGCACTACGGACAGAGTGGGCCCAAATTTGGAGGGGATTCTCTGTATGCCTCTACAATTGCCTGCTTCACCCATTTTGAAATCAGGGTCTTTGATGCCTTGAGTCCCTGATACCCTGGCCTGATGATCACGAAAAGTGCAGTGGATTGTCTAAATCCCCTGGTTCTGGCGAGGTAAATTTTTAGAGATCGCTGAATGTCCAGTGTATGCCATGCCTTTTCCTTTGGGTGTACTGGCCTGGGACAAAAGGAGGGCAGCACTACCTCCTGTGCCCTATAAAAAATGGTATTCACTTTAGGTAAGAAGGCCTGGTCTAATTTCAAGGTAACTGAGTCCCGGTGAAAAATGCAGAAATTGTCCTCCATGGACAATGCCCCCAGTTCAGAGACGCGTCTCGCTGACGTCACTGCGGGTGATTTCAGACGTTACGTGAACACGGTGAACCACGGTGAATACCCACCTGTGGTCACCGTGTCCCGTACGTCTGTTCATGGCGTGCCACGATCGGCCGGACGTGGCAGCCACATTGGCCCCGCCGCCCGCCCGTCTCCTCGGAGGGCGGGCGGCGGGGTGCGTGGAGGGGCCGGGGTTGCGCCGTGCGGCCCCGGCCCCTCCCACTTTCCCCGCCGGGATCCCCCCGGCACGTCTGTTGTGCCGTTACGGTGTGACCCCGGCGGGGAACGAAGCCGTTGGTGCCAGTACGGGGCCAACGGCCCGCGTATTGTCTGAAAATACCCTGCAATGAGAGAAATTACTTTTAACGTCATGAAAAACAGGGACACATGCCTAAGGGGTTCAAATGGGGGTCTGGTCAGGGCCTCCAAAACTAAATTAAGATCCCACGAGGGGACCCTGGCTGCCCTTAGGAATCTCCTAGCAATTTTATGGGAGGAGGCTGCCCTATTAGTAGTTGCCCTCAGGACTGAGACTATAGCAGCCGCCTGCCTAGCCAAAGCGTTAGCCTTAAGTCCCTTGTCCAGGCCCTGCTGGAGGAAATTAAGGACCTGCGACACCCCTGCGTTGGAGGGGTCCTGGTTCTGCTGTAGGGACCACATGGTGAAAGTCTTCCACATGGCCCGGTAACTCCTTCTGGTGGCAGCCCTCCTGGAGAGCTGTATAGTAGCAAGTACAGCCTCGGAATAGCCTCTTGCCCTTAGAGCTGAGCGCTCAAGTGCCATACTGTCAGTTTTAATGCGTGTATCCCTGTGCGCTGCACTGGGCCCTGGTAGAGTAACATTGGGAGCAGAGGGAGCCTCTGGTATTGTGAGTAACTGAGCTCCACTAGCTGAAAGAACCAGGGCCTCCTGGGCCACCACGGTGTCACGAGGAGAAGAGACGCCTGCTCCCTGGTCGCTTTGACTGTGGTTCGTTGAATCAGAGGAAACGGAAGGAAAGCGTATAGAAGGCCCTTGGGCCAGGGCTGATTGAGCGCATCTATCCCTTCCGCCTCCCTGCATCGTGTGCACGCCATGAAGCGTGGAACTTGCGCATTGTCCTTTGTGGCGAACAGGTCCATGTGTGAGAGCCCGAACCAGGTCACTATCTGCTGGAATACCGACTTGTCCAGCCTCCACTCTTGTGGTTCCAGTGTCTGCCGGCTTAGCCAGTCGGCTTGGATGTTGTCTTGGCCCTTTGTGTGTAGTGCCTTCAGTGATGGCAGATGGGACTGAGCCCACGCAAAAAGTCTGGTCACCTCTTGGTATAGTTCCAGAGACCTCGATCCCCCCTGGTGATTGATATAGGCTTTCACCGTCACGTTGTCTGTGTACACCAGGAAGCGATGGGAGGAGAACGACGGATACAGCTGTTGGAGGGCGAGGCGAATGGCCTTCAATTCGAGGCAGTTGATCTTCCTGCCTGCATCCCTCTGTGACCATAGCCCCTGGACTGAATGGGGCCCTGTGTGCGCTCCCCAGCCCCTGAGGCTGGCATCTGTTAGAACCGCTCTTGATGGCTCCATGAGCGGAACTCCTTCCTGGAATGTTGTTGGCCTTAACCACCAACACATGGAGTCTTTTAAACTTCTTGGTATGGGGACCCAGGGATTGAGCCCGAGCGTGAGCTCTCTCTGGGATCCCCTTAGCTGCTTCTGTAAGGGTTGCAGGTAGAAGCGGCCCCAGGTCACCTGCCCTATGCAGGATATTAGCAGCCCCAGTAGTCTCGCCAGTTGTTTGAGTCTCATGTGGTCGCGGAGCCTCAGCAGCTAGACTAGCATCTGGATCTTGCTCTGGTGGGACAAACGCGAGGTCGGAGGTAGTATCTATCAGGATCCTCAGATGTTCTAACCTCCTGCTTGGGATGAGGTGACTTTTCTCCCTGTTTATCAAGAAGCCATGCCTCTCGAGGTATTTGATGGTTTTGCTGAGGTCTGCCATTACTTTGGTGTGGGAGCTGCTGCGAATCAGGAGGTCATCTAGATAGGGATAGACGTGAATCCCCTCGCTGTGCAGGTTGGCGATGAGTGGCACCAGGATCTTCGTGAAGGTCCTGGGAGCCGATGACAGGCCAAAAGGCAGGGCCCGGAACTGCCAGTGCTCTCCGTTGTAGGCAAACCTGAGCCATTTCTTGTGTGGGTCCCAGATCGGGACATGCAGGTAGGCTTCTCTGAGGTCTAGAGACACCATCCACTCGCCCCTCTGTAGGTTGTGACATACAGACGCCGCTGTCTCCATTTTGAACCTCCGTTTTCTGACGTACCTGTTGAGGGTTTTCAGATCGAGCACAGCCCTCCATTTTCCCAGCTTCTTTGAGACCAAGAAGAGGATGGAATAAATGCCGGAGGAACGTTCCTGACTTGGGACTCTTTCTATGGCCTTTATTTGTGCCAGTCTTTGAATTTTGCCTGGTAGGGCCAGGTGTTTTGACCTGTCCTTGAATCTCGGAGAGGGTATCAATCTCTGTCTTGGGGGGGCGCTCCAGCTCTATGTGATAACCCTCTGAAATGCATGAGAGGACCCAGGAGTCTGTTACGGACCCTTCCCATGCTCCCTGAAGCTGTTGGAGTCTGCCCCCTACCTCTAAAGAGGCATAGTCAGGTGTCCTATTTAGACTGGGTGATGCTAGGCCCTCTTGCCCTGCGCCTGTCATACCTTCCTGCTCTAAATCCTCTGCCCCAAAAGGAAAAATTGCTTGCATAGTCTCTCGTGAATTGGCTGTGGCCCCTCCTGGAGGTGCCTGCACACCCCCTAAATCTGAATGAGTGGCCTCGAAAAAACTCTCTCTTTGGTGCCACCTGTTGCAGGGTCTTAGGCTTATCATTGCTGTTTGCCTCCTCAAGCACTTTTTCAAGACATACCCCGAAAAGCTTAGCACCCCTGCATGGGGCCAAGGTAAGTAGGATTTTAGCTGTTGTGTCCCCTTGCCAGAAACGCAGCCATACCCTACGCCTGGCCGCTATGTTATTGGCCATGGACCTGGCAGACCAAGTTAGGGCATCTGTTGTGGCATCTGCAAGGAAGGCGGTAGCCATGCAGATGCGGGAGGATAGCCTCTGTGACTTTCTCTCTGATAGGTCAGGGGTCTGGGCCTCCTGCATCCAGGCCAGGAGCTCCCGGGGGACATAGGATGCTATGATGTTAATTTTGAACGAGGCTGCTGTGGAATCAACTGCCCTCTTAAGGGAAGAGTCCCCTGCTCGATCCGTGGAGTCCCTAGGGTGACAATCCCCCCTCGGTCGGGAACACTGTCTGCCTGGCTAGTGCCGCTGCCCCCACATCTATTTTAGGGCTTTTAAACAGGGGCTCCTTCCTCCTGGAAAAGGAGTACAGGGAGCCCTGGGTCTTGTTCATTTTAAACCCTTTGTCAGGCTGTTTCCATTCATCGAGCACTATTCGCTCAAAGGCTTTATCTAGGGGCAGGCCCTGGTCCCTGTCATGCACCACTGGTATATATTCCCTGGTTTCCTCTTCCTGGGAATCTGAAGAGTCCTCCTTCGAGGGCTTCTCCATCAGTTGGAGAGTTTTAATCACTGGACAGACGACGGACTGGAGAGCCGGGTCGCTCCGGTGACACAGGACAGTGGGGAAAAAATATTTTTTTTAATGATCATCTGCCTCCTAGTGGTCAACGGTAGAACTACCCAGCAGGAGGAGGCTGCAGAGCTAGGGGAGAAACTATGGCCCTGGGCCCTATGCTTTCCTGCATGTTTGGGGGCCCTGTGGAATGCCCCTCCAATGCCCCTGACTCTCCAGAGCAGCAACGGCTGGGCTCTCAGGGAGGCCTGAACACAGTGGTCTTTAGGACCCAAAGGGAGCAGTGGCCATTTCCTTAGTTTGCAAAAATCTTCCTGGATATTATTACAGGTGTTCAGTTTTGTGTCTCACTACATTGGTTCTCAGCTCTGGTTTCACTTGCAGATTGTACTGATATATTTAAAAAACAAACAAACAAACAAATTCTTATGGCGTTCTGTGCTCGTAAGCAAGCATCAGACTGCCCAGTATTGAAGGGGGAGGGTCCATCAAAGCTCCCACATTTTGTTTTAGCCCTGGGCCCCTACAAATTCTGTCATCACTGCCCTAGAAAACAAAGCCACATGACTCATATTGCTTTGCTTTCATTTCAGTTCTTATCTTTCTCTCAACAGTCGAGTAGTGGGGCGGTTTTAAATAATACAAAATAACAGTTCCACCTCACTCTGAGAGTATCATTTCCAGTGCCAGGGCCCCTGTTAGAATTAATTGCCAAACTGCTTCGTCTTTCTAATCTAAAAAGTTAGCTTTGCTATCGTGTTAACACCATCAGCAGAAGCCCTGATTGAATTACAGTGGCTCTGTCTTTGACCACATTATTATTTCTTATTATAGTGAATCAATGCTCAGTGAACCTTTTTTAAAAATGAATTATCCAAGAAAATTTGGATTCAATCTTAGTGGCCAAGTGCTTTCTGAATTTATGGTTAACCTATTTAATACAGTAGGCTGTATCATGTAGGCTGCTTTCTCTCAATATTTTTCTTTATGGTACATGTTTGATTGCTGATGGTTTTGCCATTTCTAACTGGAAAGCAGTTTTGCTTATATGCTTAATTTTTGTTATGTTGTCCTTCATGACAAGTGTTTGCTTCCTACAGAAGTTCCTAAGATGATAAACTTTGAGTTACTCAATACATCTTATGTTTGAGGTTTTGTAAAAATTGTGCTAACAATTTGATATTCAGATGCAGCTGTCCGTTTGAAAGATCTGCCTTCCTAAGTATTCAGACTTCCAAAGGTCATGTTCAACCCAGCCTGGGTTTAAGACAATGCAAATGAAGGCTCCAAAAAGAAATTTAAAAGCTACTGTTGTGAATGGATAGAATTTTGCCTGCTTCTCCAAAGAGAGGGAAGCAAAGAGGTTTGAATGATATATTTCATTGGACCAACTGCTGTTGGTGAAAACAAGCATGCTTTCGGGCTGTAGCATTACTGATGAATGCTGATTTGAATCTCTGTTTTTGTGTTGTTGTTTTTTCCTCAATTGTTTTTATTTTTTAATGTCAAGGCAAAAAATATTTTGGTTGTGCTATTTTTACTTATGCAGTAAAAAAAAGACAAAGATTAAAAAATATACATACCTATTCCCAGGGTACCCCTTTTGCTCCTTGGTGGTTTGATCAACCCAATGATGCTTTAGCAGGCTTCTTCTTTTCAGTTCTCTTGACAGTCATATAGTATTCTTACTGACTTCTAGTTTTTATTACCGACTTGCAACAAATTTTCACATATTGGAAAAGATTATCGTTCCCAAAATATATATAATCAAAAATGGCAGAATTATGGTGGTGCGTGAGGTGTTACCTAACTTTACCTTTTCATTTCTTGGTTCTGTGACTTCTAAACGTCAGTGGCTGCAATCCTCACTCATTAAACTCCGTGGCAGTTTTGCCATTGACTTGACTGGATTCAGCATTGTAACCATTGTATCCCATTGTTCTTGAAGAGTACGCCTTAACACATTTCTGCCTTAACACATCTCTGCCTTAACACATCATTTACACCAAGGACTTTTGTTCATAAAATGTACTTTTAAAACAGCTTAACAATAACCATTGGTAACTTTGAGGCTTGACTACTGCAATGCATTCTTCATGGAGCTGCCCTTGAAGAGTGTTCGGAGGCTGCAACTGGAACTTGTGCCTCCTGACAAGGATGGGCTGCCAGGAGAACATTGCACTGGTGCTCCAGGGTCTGCACTAGCTGTCTGTAGCTTTCTGGGGCCCAGTTCAAGGTGCTGGTTTTAACCTTTAAAGCCCTGAACAGCTAGGGACCACCACCTCCCCATGTCCCATCATGTTTTCTTAACTGTACCCTCCATGAAAGAAGTACGGAGGGTGAGGGTGCAGGCATAGGCAGTCTTAATAGCTGCTATATATTTTAGTATTGGCTTAGGTGCTTCTGGATCATTTACTGCACCTGAATCTTCAGGTTGCAGTGGTGTCCAGGAGCACTTTTCACCAGCTTCATCTGTTGAGGAGGCTGCAACCTTTTTTTCTGATTTGGATCTGGCCACTTTCATCCATGCTTTCATCACCACAGGGCTAGACTACTGCAGTGCCCTCTCTGTGGGGCTGCCCTTGATGACTGTTCGGAAGCTGCAGCTTGTGCAGAATGCTTGGTGTCTCGCCTCCTTTCAGGGACGAGTCTCAGGGAACATATTATGCCAGTGCTCTGAAGTCTGCACTGGCTGCCTATAGTCTTCCGGGCACAATTCAAGGGTGCTGGTGTTGATCGTTAAAGCCCTAAATTCCCCACCTATCTGAAGGATCACCTGTCCTACCATGTTCCATTGCAACCCCTGTGCTTGGTCGGGAGTGCCCTCTTGTAGGTTCCATCTCCTACTCTTATCCATAGGACGGGGTTGCACAGGAGGGTGTTCTCACTTTGCTGCCCCAGTTCTGTGGAACTCCCCCTCCCCCCCGAGGTTCATATGAGCCTGGGCCTAAGCATCTTACAGAGACAGTGTAAACTTTAGGTGAAAACAGACATGACGCTAACCAGCCTTTAACCACCCTTGGTGGTTATTTATGCATGTTGCAGGGCTGTATTGGTGCCCTATGCAGCCCTGAAACATGTACAAATGACCACTAAGGGTGGTTAAAGGCTGGTTAGCGTCATGTCTGTTTTCACCCCTAGTTTCAAAAAGCATTCAGTGGGGAGGCAGGATAGGGGTTTTGGGGTGAAGATGGGATGGGGTTGGAGAGGGGTGAGGGAAAAGGTGGTTGGGGAGTTTTTTGTTGGTTCTTTTATATGCTTTTATGCTGTTTTTATACATCTGTAAGCTGCTTCTGAGCCACAGGAAGGGCAGGGTAAAAATTGGGGAAATAAAATAAATGTATTTTTTGTTATTATTTTAACTTACCCTGAGCCTGGTTTTTGCGGGATGGGTGGGATAGAAAGTTGAAATTTGAAGAAAATTAGAAAAACATTCAAATGACAGATAAGGTGACTAGGTGTCAGTAGAAAAGATCACTTTTCTTGTGTTTTTTCTCTTGCTTTAGCCTATGGCATTGGCCTCCTGGTGACCTTTGTGGCCTTGGCGCTGATGCAGATGGGTCAGCCAGCCCTCCTCTACTTGGTACCCTGTACTCTCATCACTAGCTTTGCTGTGGCTCTTTGGCGTAAGGAGCTTGCCATGTTCTGGACGGGCAGCGGCTTTGCGGTGAATACCAGTTTGATATGAGTGTCTTCAAGAAATACTAATATTATAAACCCTAACTAGAATTAAAGTTGAGTAAAATATTGTAGTATTCTCCAACAAACAACAACACGTTGATATTTTGCTTTTGTTTAGCATTGACTTTTTTGTCTCTAAAGAGATTTTGGTGTTTTTTAATGGTTTGTAACACAATTCTTCTCATTTGTAACCATAATGCGGCTGCTAACACTGGCCAGTGTAAACTAACCAGCCCCATCCCATTGGTTTGCATCTGAACAAATTGGTTTAGGGGTCAATACGTAGCCTCTCCCTGTTGCTGCTCCTCAGAGTTGGGGTTAGAAAGGGCTTTGTAGAATACAAAAGCTTGTAGGACTTAGTGAATAGACCTGGGATAGACTAATTTTCTGATTCTTTCCCATTGTGCCAGTGGGTGCAGCCAGATGAGACAGGGAGGGGAGGCTACCATGCCATGGGTAGCCATGTCCCAGTGTCCCCCCCCGCTCCCCGCCCCGTAGCAGGGCGAACAGCTGCCTGCTATTCAACGCATCCTCAGAAAAATTCAGAGAATGCATCACGGAGCAGCCTTCCTTTCAGCTGGGGTACGGCCGGCCAGGGTGGGGCAACCCATGTAGCCAGTCAAGCCAGACCCCTTCTGCCTGCCACATGGCAAGCTCTGCAGTGGAGTTGCGAGCCATTGCATGGGGGGTGAGATTTGTGGTCTGGCCCAGGGTGGAAGGCTGGTGAGTGTGCGTTTGGCCGACGCCATGGGCTGGGCAGGCACTCGTTTGGTCACCCAGCTTCCCCACAGCCATTTGGCTGGCTCCCCATGCTTGTTCCACAGTGTGGTAGCAGTAATTGCCCGCCATGTAGGGATCCAGCCACCACCACTCATCCGGAGACAACCTGTGTGTTATGCAGCTAGCATTCTGTACTGCGGTTTATCTGTAAAATGAGGGTACAGCCTTATAGGGAGATTAAGACACTGAAATATGCTGGAGAAGTGCTAATCCTTATCTATTTTAATGGGGCAGGGCAACCACCACGAATAGTGAAATGACAGAACTTCAGAGTACTTTACCCCAAAGAAATTGGGGAACAGCTGGGAAAGTACTACCCTAAATCCTACCAGAGGTAGTGAGCTGGCAGCTTGTCAGGCATTTCATTGCCTTGGTGCAGACTGTCTGAAGTAACTGCAGTTTGTATAGAGTAGGAGTGGGGAATCTCTTTCCTCTCAGGAGCCACTTTGAAAATTAGTAAAAGCTCTGGGGGCCTCATAGACGTTGGGGATGGGGGTGCTGCACTTAGAAAGAGATGGGTCCAGATCTGTCCCCAAGCCTTGTGTTCATGGCTTCGTCTCTGTTTTTCTTATCCTGAGCTTGGTCTTTTGGTGCTTGGGGGTAGGAACTGGGTCTAGGGGGCAGATCCAGGGACTGGAAAGGAGCCAAATAAAAACTAGCCATGGGCTGCATTCGGCTTCTGGGCCTGAGGTTTCCCACAATTGACATAGAGACTAAGCCTCCCTTCAGCATCCTTTGGTTCCCATTTTGATCCCTTCTACCACAGGGTGTTGAGCAAGGGATGCTGGTTGTCAGCCTCTTGTAAAAACCAGCTTGTTGTACACAATTGTTGTTCATTTTGCCCTCGGTAACAATAGTAATTCTTGCTGCACATTTTCCTAAAATGATGCTTCTTCTACAGAAAGACCTACCTCATCCTCCCTTGGTGATGGCCCCTGTCAGCTGCCACCCCTCTTCTACAGAGGCGACAGCACCAACATCTCCGAAAGAAGCAGAAGAGCAAATCATCAACTCCACTCTGCTTGCCAAGGAGCTGAGTAGCCCACAGCTGTGCACTGAAGAGCCGCGTAGTCCTCCCCTCAGTGCAGAGGAGCTGACTGATCCCAACATGCAAACAGAACAGCCAAAAACTTCCATGCCACACATAGAAGAACCAGCCGAGCAGAAGAATAACAACCCCCAAAGCAAGAGCCTCGAAGCAGAAAAGAGCCAGTTAGACTAGCTGATAACTTAGGAAACCCTTCCTTCTCCCCCCTCACAGACTTACGTAAAACCAGTGTGTAAATTAGGCTGGTTTGGTAGTGTTTGCATTCATTGAGGAACCGTGCTGGGAACCTGATCATCAAATGCAAATAATATCCCGCCTCTGACTTTGGATACATCTCTCCATTTCACGTCCCCTTTCTGAAATACGGTGCTTTACGAAGGTTCTGACGTATGAATTTCAATCAGTGTTTTATTAGTGGATGCCTTTTACCTTTCCTATTTCGTTATACCAGGATAGTAGTATTAACTTTTTTTTTTAATTTATGCAATACTCTGCGCTTCTGTGGCTGTTGTGCTGCTTTAGCCTCTAGCCTAGGTCTATGTGGAGGGAAAGCATTGAACAAGTCTGCTGCAATGCTCCATTGGGAGAAGTACTGTAGAAGTTCTTATTTTTTTAGCACTTTCCCCCTACCTGGATACTTTTTTATTTTCTACTTGTAAAGCCATTGATGCAAGTGAATGGTTTAACATAAACAGACACTCACGAAACACTGAGGACTGGTGGAATGACCAGGGTTTTGAATTTAAACTTACCCAGGGTGCATGAAATGCATCTTTCTCCTCAACCTCTTACATTTTTTTATTTTGTTGTGTTTTTACTTCCAGGTACCTGTGTTAGATGATAGTCTAGATTGAGAGGCAGGATGAACGGACCTGCAGGAAGCAATGTAAGCACTCCTATGAATTCTAGGGCCTGACCTTGGAAGGCAAGGCTTCTTGAGAGCAGAGGCATAGCAAGATGGTGGCAGGCCCAGGCTCCTATCCCAAATATGGGCTCCCCTAACAGGAAGGGGTCTTACTAAGTGGCAGTGGTGGCGGTTCTCCCAAGGCTCCTGGCCAACCGTGGCGTCCCCTGCAGAGGTTGTAGTGCCACCCTGGATGCAAGTGAGGCCCCCGGAGTGGCAGCAACCCCACTAGGAAGGAAGCTTTAAGAGTCTAGGGGAACAGCACTCCGCCCTACCCAGTCTCAGAACTTCCTCCCTGGCGGTGTCCTTTGCAAGCAGCCTGAGCACATTTCAGAGTAGATGGGGACAGTGTTGGCCCTCTGCCCACCTAGCGCTGCTCAGGCCACTTGCAGAAGGGCCCCTAGAGTCCCATAGTAGCTACATCCCTAACCAGAGTGGCCCTGGCAGGATATTGCATAGTCAACAAACCTACTTTATCAAGGTAGTAGAGTACTACTACTCTAGTAATAGAATACTCGACTTAAAAATATATATATACTTAAAAAGACACCCCCTGCCCTTCTGTGTGCTGGTTCAATTAGAAAATCAGCAACAGCATCCCATAAAGCTTTGTAGTCAGGTAAAACGGTCCTCAGGAGACCTTCCTGCACAGCAGCTTGACAAGAGTTCTTCACATATCTTTGAGCCTCTCCTCATATTTTTATGGAAAGGGTTTGGTTTCTGGTGCAGAAATAAATAGTCTGACATTCCTTCCTTTCCCCCCCCCCCTTCCCCCCCCCAAGTATGGTGTAGCAGCTATTGATCTGCATGTAGTCTGCACATCTGGAGGTAAGGTGGTCACTCTTCACAATGACTTGAGGCAGCCAGCCAGGGTAGTGCATCTGTGTGCCAGAAGTGGCGAAGGAACAAGCCCTAAAGTTCTTTGACGGTTGCTGTGGCCCCATCACTTCTGAAGGAGCTGTAGTAAACGTCCTCCCAGCATGGAATGTTCTGTGGGCAGCATCTGCCTATTGAAGTTTTGGGTGGTTTGACCATGTGGACACCTCCTCCTCCAAACTGAAATTGAGGGCAATTACAGTACATTCTGTTTTAATCTAGTTAGGGGTTTTTGTTTTCCCCAAGCAGCTGCTGCTGCTGCATCTATTATCTGACCAAAATTTAGGCATCTCTCCTGATTGGCTTCCTTACACACTGTGCATGTTGAGGGGTGCCTTTGTCAAATCAATCTCTGCTACTGATCCTTTTTTATGATAGTTATGCCTTGTTTGAGGATTAATGAGAATCGGGGGGTGGGGTGGATGTTTGATTTTTGTTCTGAGACCTGTGTACTTTGTATTCTAACTAACTACATACATTCCAATTCATTAAAAAAACCTCTACAGCCTTACATTTAACAAGGAGCTTCAGGAATTTTGTCAATATCCTGGAAATGACATAGGATTCTATAACTTGGTGGCAGGGAGGGGCTGTATGATCAATACAGTCTATTGCAGGGCATTGTATGTGGCACCCTGAAGAGGTATAGTCTTCATGTCGGGTGCCCAGAGACAGTCCAACTAGGAAGCGTTCGTTAGCCTCTTGGGTTGTTTTCTGAAGGTGAAAATCTCACCTGGGCCTTTCTAAAGTTCTCTCTGTGTTCTTTGGTCTGTCACTTCTTTTTCCAGTTGTCTCCCTGTTTTCATGTTAAGTGGAGAACATTCTTTTTCCAGACTACTAGAGGTTTTCTGTTACTCTGCACTCTGTGTTTAGAAGTTTACCAGCTTCTGCCTGTGACCTTACTGGATCCCATGCTACCAAGCTGACTCAGCTCTGGCTGAAATGGTGAGTTTCTGGCAAGGCTTCCTCAGGGTCCAAAGGCCTTCCATGTGTTTCAATTTGATTTTAAATGAATGGAATGCAAGATGGACTTGAAGGGCGTTCAAGAGACTTTCCAGTTTCCTTTCCCATGTTCCTTGGTGGGCCACGCTGAGAGTAAACTGAAGCCGCCCTTACTCGTATGGAGTGAGAGCTGCTTGTGCTGGAGACTTCAGCCAGCTGAATTATGCCTTAATTTAAGCCATTTTATAAATACTGTATATTAAAAACTGTTTAAACAATAAACTTGACAAACAAATGCCAGGGAACTCGGAGTTGAGGCTGATGTTGTCATGAAGTTTGAATTTCCTTATTTGCCTTGATTCGGCTTTAACCATAACATTATTCTGCATAGAGGGGGTTTGTTTTTGTTTTTTTTACATTTAATATTCATCCTGGTGTTTTTGTTTTTGTGGTAAGATTTATCAGGCTTCCTTGAAACACAAGTAATTTGTTCCCATGTGCTGCATTTTTGTACTGGGATGTTAAAAACTGACATGCAGCGGGGAAAATGTACTGCTTTGTTATCTTATTGCCCAGAACCAAATTAAACCAGAAAATTCAACACACTATGCTTAACTTGACATTGTAAAGTCCCTTTTATTGTGTGGCGTTGATGCTGCTGCCAGCTTACAACTCTTGTTTAATCTGTTTGGGAAAGTTAGTTTGTCTCTTGCTGTTGAGAATTATCCCAGAAATGTTGCATGTGTAGAGACTGGTGTGACAAAATTGATATTTCTAACACACTAAATGCAATACCTCAAAGTATGTGAGTTTGAGAAATGACACAGAGACTATTTCTGCTCTGTCCAGAGCAGTGCTGTAATGATCACAATACGGAAAGGAAGTTTTTAGTGTTTCAGAAGAAGGCTGCACTTGTGACTATTTTGAGATGGGCTTTGGTCACATAAAACTAAATACTATGTAAAAGGAATAAAATAAAACTTTTTTATACTTCACATAACAAACGTAATTTAAAATTACACTGGATCTAAAAATTTGAGGACAAATGAAATTGACTTCACAGATCCAATCAAAGCCACTTGCTTTAGCGACAGAAATGGTTCCTGTTCTGTACTGCTGTTGCCTCTTGGCTACTTTGGTAAAGCAAGCTGGATTCTCCTCTGATTCTTGGTTCACCAGGATAGTTCATTGAATTCCAGTTGTGATGCCAAGTTTCTATCCTCTGTCCTACTTCTCAGTCCCACTGAAGACAGCAGGGTTTCAAAAATGGGATCAGAAGAAACGTAATATACTGCTAATAAAGTTCACCCCAAAAATGCTGCATACAGTGCATTGCTGCCCCCTTTCTCTTTCTGCCCCTTTTCTGCCTTCCTATGTCTGGAGGAGAGATTCCATCTCTCTCTCTGGCGGCTGTTTTCTCCTAGGATGAAGGTAGCTCAGAGTGGAGTCAGAAGTTTATTTGGTTTTCTCATTGGCCTCAAAGCTGACTTCTTTCTTGACTGGAGTTTCAACTCATTAGATCTCTTCCACTAAGCTGAACCATCTTTCAATATCTCCCCCAAGCTCATATTGACCTAACTGCCTGGAGAGCATTTCTCAGCATTGTACATATCTGCCATTCATAGTTACTTGTTTCTGCACCCAAAATGTGCATGTCGCAGCTTGTGATCTAACGAGGTGATGGCAGGTCTGATAGGACGTTTGTCCCGTTTTGTGTTTAGAAAACGTTAATGGGGAAGGATTACCTTGTAGGAAGAACACTGGACTAGGACTCAGGAGATCTTGCATTATTTCCCTGCTTTGCCACAGAGTTGCTGCACACGACCTTGGGCAAGTCGCAGCATCTCTGTGTGCCTCGGACTTCCATAAAGTGAAGATAACTCTCTACCTTTTCCATTTATCTGGCTTGTCTGATTTATCTGCTTAGTTTTTTCAGGGAGGGGATTCCGATTGGCTAGCACATGTACAATAGAGCCGTGGGCTTGATTGGGATCTGTATGCAATTGTAACACAGATAATAAATATTAGGACCCTCAAGGACAAATGTGTTCTCGAAGAAATCTTTTTTTCTCCCAAGGTCTTGTTAGAACATACCTGCTCTGATAACACTACTGCTTGAACCATACTAGCTGCTAGGAATTTTTGTCTCACAATTCTTGTACATAATTTTGATATGACCATGTGTGGAGGCAACTTTCAAGCTTTTATAGGACTTGGAGGATTTAGAAAATCCTACAGGAAAGTGCAGTAGTCTGGAAAGAGTTCATACTAATCTGATCCAGCTAAGTGCAGTTCCTTAAAAAATAGTAGCTGATCCTAGTGAGCTTGATGTTGGTGCGCTTCACACCAATACGATTTCAGAATCTGACAGTTCTAGGAACTGCCTTTGGGTTCCAAAAGCATCAAGCCAAGAAAGGGCTCTTCAGTGACCCTCTAACTTTCGTATGCAAAGTCAAAGCACACTTAGAATCCTCCAGCTTCTTCCTTTATGCAATTCTCAAAGTGTACTTAGTATTTTATAGGCTTGGCTATCTCTAGGATACTAATCAGTCTAGAAGCATGTCGAGTTGAGCCTTGTACTGCATCATGAAGCTGAGGGCCAGTGGCTGCTGTGGTGGAAGCCTGTTTCTCAGTCACTGACTGGCGGCTGTGATCACCACAATCCCAAGTGTGTGTGTTCTTCAACTTAGGTGTAGTCAACACCAGCTTTGGGGTGACAGCAAGAGGGGCCACCCTGGGAGTAGGCAGATCCAGCCTGCTGAAGGTCTCAGAGAAAGATCGAAACCTTGAATTAGATCCAATGTTGAATTCTTCACAGCACTAGGGGGACTTCTCTCTTTCTTGACCATCACTCTCCTCTCCAGTTATGTCTGAATGTGTGGCAAGGGGCACAGCTTTGACTACCACCTGTAGATCCAAGAGGGACCAGAAGGTCTCCAGGAATACACACTACCTAAGTATCTTCTGGGCAACATGGCTGCTTTAACTAACTCCTCAAGAAATGTCTTCCATGGCTTCAGCTGCAGCAGCCCCTCCACTCAGGACTGGGGATGTTTCTGGCCATGACCTCTGTGGGACATTTCCTGCCTCTCTCCCTCCTGCAGCAGCATCCATCTTTTCTTCCTTCTGGCTTGCCTTGAGGAGCCACACTCTCCCCACCCCTGAGCCTGGGCTGCCTGTACCTCCTGTCAATTGGAGAGTGAAGCAGAGGGTAGGCAATTGTGAGCTATGGCACAGTAGTAATGAGGCCATTGCACCAAACACAGGTGTAAGTCAGGGAGAGAGAGAGAGAGAGACTTACCAGGAGTCCTCAAAATCCAAGGCCTTAGCTGCTAATTAATCTGACCCTGCCTACCTACTTCGTAGTTTCCTTAAGAAAATCCTTTCTCATTATTTTAAACCCTGGCTCATGGGCTAAGATGAGACGTTCTCTCTGCTCTATGTACATCTTGAAGTCTGTGTTCCAGCTGCTTTATTACCACTGTAGGGAGTCAGCATGTGAGCCCCTACAGTGCGCCTTGTTAGATGCTTATATCACAGCATCTAACGTGAGCCTTGTTAGATGCTTATATCACAGGCTGAGTTGGACGTGCTGGTAGGTAGATGATCTTTAGAGTTTTAAACTGAGCACATACGTTCCTAGAAGTCATTAACAATAATATAGGCCCCTGCAATTTCAGTGGAGTTGTTTAGGAGAGACTAAATAGAGGTCCTGAGCAAACATCATTTGCTGAGAGGATTTGCAAGCTTTGTTGTAGCTGTTGTATTCAGTTGGCATGTTCCTGATGGATCTCTTGCCGCTACAGTAATGGAGGAAGTAGAGACCAGAGATATGGCACATTTAGTCTGGCTGAGAAAAGGCCATTACCCTTTTCTTAAAAATGAAATTTTGTTCCCTGTAGTGCAAATGAGACACCGCATTCCTTTAACATAATGTGCAGGATGTATTGGGCAGATGGCTGTTGCCCAGGAGAGAGGCTTGTCCTTGGGATGCAGCACAATAGAGTTCCGTCTTTGGACACCTTCATAGCAATGTAAAGCCTATCTGTAAATACACATACATTGGCAGACTTGTAACTAGCATCTGGGAATTCATAGACTTAACTGTCTCCATATAGAGCTGCAAATAACCCCTTTTGAATTGGCACTTCAAATTATATTGCATGGAATTGTCACCCGAAAGGTACATTGTTTTTCTGCTGACATGAAACCCTTCTACACATTCCCCCCCCCCAAAAAAAAAAAAATATTCCAGCTGGCAGAGGAGTGCTGGCCAATGCAGACTGAGTAGGATGGTGTCTGCTGACTGCCACCATATCAACTGGAACTGTGATAGCTTGTGTGTAGGTGACACCAATCAGATTGGGAGAATCTCAGGCGAGATGTTGGAGGATATCAGTGAAGTGCATTTTCTGTTGCTCTTAAACATGTCAAGCTAATTTTCTTGCCTCACTTCAATCATGCATCTCTCACTAGCTTTAATGAGACATCTAGGTAATCGCACATAGTTGAGGAGGCTTTGGAGTGTAACTAGGCAACACTTCCCCTAGGAATGTGCTGTCAACAGGAGATTGGACTTCATGTGGGGCAGGCAGTTGCAAAGTAACTATAGGACCAGTAGAATCTCCTCCCATGGTAGATGCTCTATGAAATAGCCTTCATGGGACAAGTAACACTTTTGTTGCTCATAACATGCAGTAAAGAAAAAAGGGTGTAATAACAAATATCTTCCCCTGGTGATGGTAGAATACAAGCCACTGCATGACACAAGCCACACAGTCACACAAGCCACACCGTGGGTGGCTCCACTGCAAAACATCTTACTGCACTCGCTGAACAGCTTTCAAGGATATGTTCCAAGTAACTTCTACTGTTGGTCTTACTGCATTACTTGTATAAAACCTGTAATTTAGGCCACTTTCACACGTTACTGGGGCGGCAGGGAAACTTTATCAGAGCAATCCCGTGCAGCTTTGTTCTCACAATTAATCCTGCAACGACACTCATGCATTTGGGTCCCCAAATGTAGTGTTTACAAGGATGGGTGTTCTCACAAATAAAAGCAGAATAGTGCATTCCCACGTGCACTAATTCCCGTGATTGCTCCGACAGACGTTTCCCTGCCTCCCTGATAAACGTATGAAAGTAGCCTCAGTCTTGGTGGGGTTCTGCGCCGCCCTAGGAGCATTCTTAGTGTTCAGTTTATCTTCTGCTTTTGATATCCACAGTCCTCACAGACTGGATTACAGCCTTGTATTCAATAGCACAGTATGTCATATCTATTTTTTTATATGTAAATACATTGTAATTCATTTCCGCTGATCAAATGTACCATCGGTTTATTCCCATGATGCTTTAAACATTGAAAAATGCCCTGTTTCCAAAACCAAGAATTGGAGTGCGGGGGCCAGTCTTTAAATATCCTGATTTCTGCAAAGCAAAAAGAAAGAAACCGCTCCTAGCCCGTTTCAGGCACACAAGGATGGTGAAATTAAAACCCAAGCTTGAGAAATGTCTCGATGGCTGGTTATCTGTGCTGGTCCAAAAGGAAGTGGGTCTTTTTTATTTTTGTTTTGTCTGGCTGGTTTTTTAAAAAAATGTGTTTTTCTTTAACCTGTTCTAGGTTATAAAAATGTAAACCTTTTTTTAAAACTGTTAAAATAAAGATACTTAATTTTTGAGGTTTATTTTGTTTGGTTCTTTCTGTGTCCCTGTTCAGCAATGGTTCTCAATCAGTGGGTCTTGGGAGGGGCTTTGGACAACTTGGGGGGCCCACAAGCCCTGGTGCAGTTTTGTCACGTCCCCTCCTGCTGCTTGCTCTGGCCTTCTGTGCTCTGCTCTTCTCCTGCCTTCCGCCAGCATCCACTGCTGCTGCTGGGCTTGGCCCCAACCCCTCTGCTGCCTGGCAACTCTTGCCTCTGGATTATTCACCCCTGGCAAGGGGGGAATAGTGAAAAGTAGGCAACACTTGCATGTTAGAGACCAAAATTTGAAACCCTCCTACAAATAAACGGTTTGAAGTAGCAGTCTCAAAATTGTACTGTGTGTTATTTTAGGGGGCAGGGTGGTGTATGGTAAATTTGAAGTGGATCCAGTAAGCCAATCTAAAGTTATGAACGATTTAAAATGAGTTATTAAAGTTGGAAAAATTGATTCTTAATTGTTCAGAGCATGCGCCGTTCATGGAGGAAGTGAGCGAGGTTCCTTTGTTCCTACTTAGAGCCGGCGGCTCGGCGGCGGCTGCAAAGAACAGCCAAGATGAAACTGACATGACTGTAAACAGCCAGACACACCACCACCCCGGGGGTGGGGGCTTCCCTAGGACTAGGGAAGGGGGGGAAGGGAACATGTGCAGGGGGTGGCAGAGAGGAGGGAAGGTTGGGGGGGATGCCAAGACGGTGCCAAACCTGTCGAGGGAGTCAGATTAGGGCTGGGGAAGGTCAGTGGTTGGTGACAAGGGTGGGGGAGTCCGGGGAGTCAGTTTATAGCTGGGGAAGGTGTGCGGGGTGTGTGAAAGGTAGGAGCGCTCTGGCCACTGGGTCAAGGGGGGGGGGGATGATCTCCCCCACCTTGTTGCTCACCGGCAGCTGCTGCCTCCCCACACTGACCTCCCCGCCCCCCTGCTCCTACCTGTCTTCCCCACCCCCCCGACAGTGCCAAGCCTCCCAGCTTGGCACCGTCTGGCGAGAGGAACTACCACCGCTCCCCCAGCTCTCACCCCTCGCTGGCTGGCTGGTACTCCAAGCTCTGCTGCCCCCGCTAGTGCCATTGGAGCCACCGCCATGACTTTCTACTGGGTATGGTGGGACTGCATTTCACAGCATGCCCAGACAAAGATGGCGCCGGCCGCCTCGTGTGCTTGCGCGGTGGCGGGTGACCTTTTTAAAAAAGACACCAGCCTCGCTTTTGAGGCTGCAAACAGTGGAGAAGGAGGCGGCAGCAACAGCAAGGGCAAGAGCAACAGTATTTGATCGTGTCTATGTGTGAGAGTGAGTGGGGAGAAGGGAGTGTGTGCGCACGTGTGGTGTGTGTGAAGCGGGCTGAGTGAAGGGGGGGGGGATAGTTCTGTGTGTGTATGGGGGGGTGGAGAGACAGAGAGGGACTGAGGGGGGAGAAGATATTTAAGTGGGTGTGTGTGGGTGAGGTGAGAACGTGTGTGGGTGTGTGAGAATCCGTGTGAGGTCGGAGTGTGTGATTGAATGCGTGAGAATGAATCTTATTGTGAATGAATGTGAGAAAGTGAGAGTTAAATATGTGAGTGATTCAATGAGAGAATGAATGAGGGGGATGCTTGAATGAGTCTGTGAGTGAATGCCAGTGTCAGAATGAATGACAGAGAGAATTAATGTGTGACAGAAGAGCATGTGTTTGTGTGTGTGGGTATGAGAGAGAAGGGTGTGTGTGGGCGAGAGTGGATTGGTCCCTTTCCCCTCCTCCCATGGCTGTCCCCTTTTGCCCCCAATGACTTCTTCCACTCGCCCTGCCCCCAATGACTCCTAGAGGGGGAAAGGGAGCCACCACCCTGCCCAGCAGAATGTTCCGCCTGCATCTCCCTAACCTCCAGACCCCCCAGAAGACCCAGGCCTTTGGGTCTGGGGAGCTTTGGGAATGGACTTGGGGCATCTGGGGGGGTGGGTGGGAAGGGGCTGGGGCTGATGTGATCATGACACAGGGGTTGTTTCTTGTTTGATAAGTGTGATCAGATTTTCAGTGCTTTGTTGCTTGAGATCCCCAAATCCAGTAACTGGAAAGCGGTCACACTGACAAAATCTTGCTGAGGGCTACATTTGGCCGCTCTAGTCCTGAGGTTCAGTTCCTCACCCCTGCTTTCATGGGGGGTGCTGTGGCCCATGTGGGGGTGGTTTGATCAACTAAACCTACGTTTGAACTTCTGTGTTGGGAGTGTAATAGGGATATGTTCAAGAAAAGAAGGGTTCAGGCCATAGATCTGAGCCATGGATGATCTGTCCCTTTCCTTGTGTGCATGCCCTTGTGTGTTTTTAAATGTGAGACTTTTTGCCATTTAACCATATCGGTGTCCTGTGCTGCCTTTCATCTAAACCAGATTTAAATGTTCTTTAGACACTTACAGCCTGTGGGTTTGCGAGCCCTGAGACAGGCAAGGTAGGAAGCATTAAGGCCTTATTCCTTGACCCAAGTATAGAACAGTTGGGAGTGGCGTTATAGTGTAAATAAATTGCTAAGTGTTGTTATGTCTGTTTCTTTGAGTTCCTGGGGAATACGTGCACCCCAACCCGCTACGTGGCCCCATGATAGAGACCTCGAGGAGTGCAGCCTGCTACAAATTGCCACAAATTTCCCTGCTACTTATTGTCACTAGGAATTCAAGGTTTGAATGGCTGCAAAGGCTAGACCTATCCTTTTAGAGTTGTCAGAAACAGGGACGTCAAGTAGCTTTGCTGTTGTAATACAGCTTCAGATATCCCAGCCCTTTCTCCTCGTGGGTAGTCTAGCTTCAGAGGCGAGTTTTCTCCTCAGCCAGGCGCACAACTGTTGGAAAAACAGCTCCAGATGACATCACCTTTTGCACCAACAAACCCTAATGACCACTAGGGGCATTTGGGAGTAGAGATAGTGAGTTAGTGTGAGTGTCACTTTATCTTTCCTGATCTCTGCTTCTAAGCCCCCTCCCAGGTGGGATGTGCCCAGGAAGCTCCAATGGACTTCCTCCTTCTTCCTGACCTTTCTCCATTCCTAGCTTCTCTCTCTGACCTTCAACATGTCTGGCCACCATGCTGGTGGCAGCTAGCTATTAAGACTAGGGATAGGCCTTTCCTATCACAATGTACTTCTCAATAAAGTAGTTTATTTTAATCTAGAAACACTCTCCAAAGTGTTGATTTTACTACTAAGCTGTTGCTTCTAACAATTCAAGTTTGTTGTTGTTTTTTGACCATTCCAACAACAACAGCAGTAGCAGCCGCCTCTCTTAAGTGGCAGAGATTCTCTGTAGTCTCAGGACCACCTCCTTATTATGCAACCTACCATCTGCAGATGTTAAAAAATCATATTATTTCTCACATCTCAAAAAGCTTGAAAATTTCTTATATGTATATTTAAAAACCTTAAAAGTAGGCTCATTTGTAAACAAAACTTACCTTAAAAAAAAACAAATTATTTCACATCCACTATAATAAAACTTTCACTCCAAAAAACATGGAAATGAATTATACTTAATTCACTACTTTATTCCAATAGCCATTTATTTGTTTTCCCATTCATTAGTTTGCATTACATTCCCTTTATGATTTATTTAGGATTAAGTGAACTAATGAATGGGAAAATAAATAAATAGTCATTGGAATGAAGTATAGTTTCCATGCTTTCTGGAGTGTAAATTTTATTAGTTTTAATTTAGTTTATTGCATGTGGCCACATGGCCGTAACAGCCCAATTAAAACCGATTAATACACAAAAAATAGCAAAGAAAAAAAAGAAACTTCCAACCTTGTGTGATTCAAATAACAGAACATAATTCAGGTGAAGCACATGTACAGATAAAATTAAGCATTTGGCAGTTAATCCAGATAGACGACAGTCAGACCCATTCGGATGAGAATCCCCTTACAGCGTTCCTACGTATTTTCTCAATTCTGAGAGCAAAAATAGCCACTTGCGTGTTGTTATAGTGGATGTGAAATAATTTGGTTTTGTTAAAGGTAAGTTTTATTTACAAATGAGCCTACCTTTAACCTTTTTTTTTTTTTTTTAAAGGTAAGTTTTTTTATATATAATTTTTAATCCTGTTTTGATGGGCCTTGCCTACAAAAAGTTGAGAACCCTGGCTATATAGTCTGAAATCCAGTTATTTGGCTTGTCCTTCTTGCTCTTTGCAGTGTGACATTATAAAGAGACTTCCTTTTAAAGCAAGGATGGGGAACCTCGGGCCTGTAGGCAAATGCAACCTGTGGCTAGTTTTTAATTTGGCCCCTTGATTCAGTTCCTACCCCCAAGCACTGAAAGACTTTGAACTCGGGAAAGAAGCAGAGATGAGGGCAATCACACAAGGAGAGGGGGCAGATCTATGGCGCAGACCCATGATCTGGACCCTCCTTTTCCTGACTGCCCCCAACTTCTTTACAGCCATTGGAGCTTGTACATGTTTCCATAGTGGCCCCTGGGAGAGAGAAGGGTCCCACCCCTCCTCTAAAGGGCCACTGCTGTGGGATTTGGCCTCCAATAGAGCCTATTTGCGGGCATTCAAGCTGTGTAGTATCCAGTGATCTGATCAGAAAATTGCTTCAAAACATCATGTGAAGCTGCGCAAACATCTGCTCCATCTCTTCGCTCCTGAGCCCCTGGTAACTGTGCCAGCGTTACCAGCTCTGGTGCCTCAGTCCTATTTGGTGGAGTGCCATGGTCTAATTTTTGTTCTTTGTTTTTTTTAGTTTACTGAAAGCCAAAATCTCTTAAGGGAATAAATCTCCATTGAAGTCAAGTCAGATACAGTTAACAGAAACTGCAGTTTCTATACTTTCCTGTGGCTGTAAGAGGCATTAAATATGTGTCCCCGTCCTTCTTCTCATGTCCTTATATCCCCTGGTTTCCAGGACAGACTGTGCTTTCCTTTCACAGATCCAATGCAAACAGCAGCTCCAAAATTCAGAAACGGCTCGTGTTACCGGCTTTAAAAAAAAATGACAGCAAGAAAGCAGCAGTTCTGTTCAGGCTGTTGCCGAGGGGACAGAGACAGCTTCTTCAATTCACAGGAAGAGGACTCCAAACCAGAAAGACCGGTTCCGTGGAAATAAAAGGATAGTAAATATTAAGATGTAATCTGAAGGCCAGTTTGAGATCTCTGCTGTTCTACTAGCTGAAGAAGAGGCCTATCACAAAACAGGCTTCAGGTGATTTGCCTAGTTGGTCAGTTATTTTGAAATGGAAACAAAAACCTCGGTTGGGCTTTCTTCATGTGGGCATTTTTGCTTGTCAGTCATTGGATGCCATATCTACCCAGTGCCACCTCTCTGACAAAAAAAAAATCCCTGGATAGGGAATGCACCAGTGTCCTGACTTAGCCCACTCTGTACCATCTGTGGGCAAACTCCCTCTCCCCCATCCCCATTCCAGGGCAGCCCAGAGTGGAGCTAGTGGGTGGTATCTCTTTGGTAGCCCACAGGAACATGAACTGCTAAGTTCTGAAGAGCCTTCCCTCCTAGTCCTGCGCTGACACAGGCCTGGGAGCTTACCCATGGTTTTATCATGATGTGTTAGCTGCCGCGTCACTGATGTGACAGCAAGTGAGGCAAGAAATAGCAACCTGCTCCCAACATGCCATGGCACTGTAGCATTGGTTCTGGAACAGCCAGGCCTAGCAGGTGCCTGGATCAACAATGTCCAAGCATAGCTCCTGCTAGCTCTGTACAAAATGGTGGCATGTTAGTAGAGAGATGGCCAGATGTATGGTGCGTGTAATCCACTTGATCCAGATGTCAACCTCGGGTAGCCTACCAGGACCTTGCTCGCTCTAGTGTTCCAGACCAGGACCCTTCCCACTGGACACCTCAACAGCCAGTCTCAGGAGTGGAGAGGAGCCTCCCCCTTTAGAGAGAGCCTTCCTGTTGTACTGGAGGAACTCGCCTAGCCCCTTTCCTCTCCAGAGACACTTTGGCTGGTGCCAGTCCAGCTTTCCTCCCCAGGCAATCTCTGAGAGGCTGGCCTCCCTTCCCACACCTCGGTCTACTGGTGAGCGACTTGTGATCCACCAGTAGATGTGATCTACCTCTTGAACACCCCTGATTTAGTAACCAGCTGCTCTCTTTGTGTCAGGAATGAGCCAGAACACAATCTGTGCCCTGATAGAATCTGTGTACCTAGGCGACACAGTCAACCAAAGGTTGGCACTAAAGTATCCTACGTAGAGCTGGAATGGGTACTTAATTTGGTATCCATGGGTAATACTCTCCTTTCGGAGTACCGTCTTGGGTATTCGCCGGGCTACCCAGAAAATCAGTCATTTCTGGTACCAATTTTTCAATTTTCTGGTTACCGATCTGGAACCGGAAGTTGACATTCTGGGACATCTGGCACCCAAATCAGCTCACCCAAATCGAGTACCCAGATCAGGTCACAATCGAGTACTGATTAGTACCCAGTATTTTCTAATCAATTTGGGTACCAGAAATTCACCAGACACCCATTTTTGTGGGTGGTGGTTTCAATTCTATTCCTGGGGGCTATTTAGTTACTGCTGCTGGTGAATACTTGAGAGTCGCAGAGCTCTGTAGGGCAATGATCAGTCCAGCAGATGCAACCCTCATCACACCCTTTGCTGTCAAAGGACTTGGAATTTCAAACAAAGGATTTTTTTCCTCCAGAACTTTCACATTATTATTATTATTATTATTTATTAGCATTTATATAGCACCAGCAATGTACCTGGTGCTTAACAGAGAACAAGATAGACATGGTCCCTGCCCGAGAGCTTACAATCTAAAGAAGACAGGGGGATGGAAGACGGAGAAGGGGGAACAGAGGGAGAGACAAGGGATGCAACATTCATGAGGATGCGAGAACTTGGGTACATTCTCTTGGCTTGGTTACAGTACATTGGGAGTTTGCAGATAAAAGGTAGGGGATAATCCTGGATGGGGATTATTAGTAGGAGTTAGGAAGGGCAGAGTGGAAGAGGTGGGTTTTGAGGAGGGACTTGAAGGTGTGGAGTATGGGGGCAAGGCAGACGAGGGCAGGGAGGGAGCTCCAGGCGTGCAGGGCAGCGAGGGAGAAGGGACAAAGGCAGTTGAGGGAGCAGGGGAGGCGTGGGAGGGTGAGGGAGGGGATGGAAGAGGAGCGTAGTGCTCGAACTGGGGTTCAGAGGGAGATCAGGGCAGAGAGGTAGGGGGGAGCAAGGTTGTGAAGGGCTTTGTAGGTGAAGACGAGGAGCTTGTGCAGAATACACTCAGGAAGGGGGAGCCAGTGGAGAGAGGAGAGGAGAGGCTGCACATGGTCAAAGCGACGGGCTCATTGGATGATCCTGGCAGCATAGTTTTGAACAGAGATGCAGGAAGAAAGGTGAGAGCGGGGAAGGCCAGCGAGAAGGAGGTTACAATAGTTGAGGCGTGAGATGACTAGGGCATGGATGAGAGTTTTGGCAGAGGAGACAGACAGAAAAGGGCGGATCTTAGCAATGTTGTGGAGGGAGAAG
>QEPC01002970.1:456664-470709 GCA_003113815.1 Sphenodon punctatus | reverse complement strand
GGGGGTCCTGCTGCGTGCTCTGCATTTTACAGTTTGGGGGGGGAGGGGGTCCCGCTGCACGCTCTTCATTTAACAGTTTGTGTGTGTAATGTGTGTGTAACATGACAAAAACACACTTTGCCATGTGTTTTTGTGGGTGGATTTCCTGCTTTGCCATGTGGTTTTTGTGGGTGGGTTTCCTGCTTTGCCATGTGGGTCGCAGAATTTTGCCATATGGGTCGCAGAATTTTCCATTTTGGGTCACAGAATTTTGGAAAACATTTTGCAGAAGAATCGGGGCCCCATGGTTCATACTGCTCCCACATAGGATTAATTTACCCCATTGTTAACCTAACATGTAGAACAGGGATGGGGAACGTTTTTCCTACCAGGACCCATTTTGAAAATTAGGACAAGCTCTGAGGGCTGCATAGAAGTTGGGGGTGGGGATGCTTAAGGGATGCACTCAAAAAAGGAGGGCCCAGGTCTGTCCCCTCTCCTTGTGTGCATGCCCTCATCTCTGCTCCCTTAGCCCGAGCTCAGTTTTTCAGGGGGTGGAGGTAGAAACTAGAGCCAGGAACTAGAAAGTTCACAGCAGCCTGGGAATCCTACGTGCAGCACTTACTGTTGTCACAAACAGATCACCTTCCTAACATATACCGCCATGGTGGCAGACCTCCAATTGGCTTTCATCTAATGAAAGCAGGATGATGACCACTGGAATTGGAAACTAATCCACTTCCCGCTGGCTCTTGAGTGAGCATGGTGCTCTGGTTGGAGCCCTTCAACTTTCTTGCCACTCCAGTCTATGGATGGGCCTTTCAGTGTGGTCGTGTACAGGCTATGAAGCGGGGAGACCAAAGGGGAATAATTGCAGACCTGGCAAAAAGCCAGCCCAAGGGCTGGGAGGAGGTGCCAGCTTCCCTTGTTCAAAGTCATCTCAAAGGCTGGAGCTGGGTAACCTGAACGTGGCTCATCTTCTATTGGAATAAAAGGCCATGGGTAATTACAGCTCTCTGTTGTGCTCATCAGTAATGAGAAATATGATTGAGCCACAGTAACCCTCTGTCTTTTGCTTGGCGGGCGCAATCTCTTCCCCTTCTGTGCCCATAACTGGCTCTGCATCCCTATATCATCCTTGTAGTTTGTGACCTAGCTTCCTCTCTGGGTGTTGGGCCTTTGAAAATGGATGATTTTGGTGCTCCAATGTGGATTAAGAACCCCCCCACTCCTCTGCACGAAGACATTTGGGATGAACACCTGAGGATCATGCACTGTAATGTCTTCACAGAAACTCCAGTCACTGTAGTATCTGGGGGATGACCAGGCCAGAGGCAAGTTTACAACAGGCTGGTGGTGTCTCTGTGTTCCCCATAGATAAGCAGAGAGTTTGGTTTAAAACATTTTTGCTGCCTGTGCTGTCTTGCTTCCTTCTCTCAATGTCTGCAAATGTGGTGTGCCCTCCAATGCCAAGTAGGTGCTCTTTTCCCTCCCCATTGCAGCAATGGTACGGAATGATCATTTTGTCAAACTCCTGGTGCGCTTTTCTTGAGTTCTGTGATAAGGCCACTAAATGCTTTTTGTCCATAGGTCTCGAAGGAAGTCACTTTCAAAAGTTTAATTATCTCCATTTTACACAAGTGCAAACTGAGGCACAGAGAGGCGCAGTATCTTGACTCAAGATCAGTGGCAGAGCCAGAAATAAAACAAAGGTCTGTTGTTTCCCGGCCCAGTGACTTATCTGCTGAATCACACTGCCTCTCCTTTCAGCTAGTGGGGTGCTGTAGGGACACTGTCAACGCTTTCAAACTTTCCTGTCCGTTCTGTTTCAACCAGCATGCATGTTGGTGGCAATGGAGAGCTTGCGCTCTCCACTGGAGAGCTTGGTGACAATGGAGAGCTCTCTCGCTCTCTGTGTACGTGCACGTGTGCGTGCCTGTGACCATGTGCAACTGAGGGCTCCATGTGTACGTTCCCCACCCAGCCCAGCAGGGTGTGTTTGTAGTCCTAGCCAGCGTTTAGTGAGTGCCGGCCTGCCTGTGCATCCCTTCTGCTTAGGGTAACAGAGTCCGAAACCAGCAGTAGGAGATGGTTACTGACATTACCAATTAGTTCTGTAGCTTTTTAGGCTGGAGGAGTCCGTTCTGGCCATCCAGCACTGCACAAGCCAGCCAGCCTCACCCAAGTGGAGTGTACCTTTTAGAGAGAGATCTGCATGCAATTAAAACGTCAAAAAACAGAGGAATCCTCCACATGCCTGAGGAGCTTGTTCCAATGGTTGCGTCTCCTCACAGTTAAGAACTTGTATCTTCTTTCTAGCCTGAATTTGTCCAGCTTTAACTTGTTTTCCTGCTGGATTAAAGGACTGTCTGCCCTCAGGAGTGTTCTCCCCACTTATACACTAATCTGCAGTGTAGGGCTGGTTTGGAACAACTGTTCAGTTTTCATGGACATTTCCACAAAAATGGAACAGTTGTCCAGTATTTTGGCCAGAGTTCCAATTGGAAAAGATTCTGATCGGAATTCAAATTGAATTTTTTCCCCCTCTTTTTTTAAAGGCCATCATGCCTGTGCCAGTGGCCACTGGGACGTTTTACGCATGTGTAAATGGCCTCTTTATTTATTTAATTCAGTCTGATCATAAATTGGAACACACAATTAGACTGACAGTTCATTCTCCCGGGAGATCCTCCTGGACGGCCAGCATAACAGTAGGGTAGATCCCCGCCAATACCAGTAGGAGGCAGACATCTTCATTTTCTGGAGCATGCTCAGAGGGCTCTCACCCCCACTCTCCAGTTGTGCATCTGCCTCCACACCAATAGGAAGCAGATTTGCTGCCTTACCAACAATTTCAAGAGCAGGCAACCTGCAACTTAAGCAGCCTAAACAAAAACCTGCCGGGGGGGAGGAACTGTCTTCCCTGTTCACCCCCCTCCATCCGGAGAGGCCTAGAGGTCTCATCCCGGGTGCTCCCACGGGCGTTGAGGCCCCGCAGAGTGGGGCGTAGCAGTCCCCAAGGGGTGCTGTCTACCAGTCCCTTGTGACCCTCCCCCCCGCTAGAGTCAAGGTCACTCAGCCTGCCGCGGCAGACAGCCCGTCAGCACCGGCTCTCCAGTCCCTGAAGGGGCCTGTCAGGCTCGGCCCAGCAGCCCCTCCCCCAGCAAGGGCTCGGACTCTCCTTTTCCCATGCACCGCTACGGGCTCCAGCGGCACGTCATCATCCGATCGCGGGAGGAGACAGCACCAGCGCGCACAGCTCCCACACCCCCAGGCTCACACAGCCCGCTATACAACCTACAGGGCTGCTGAGATTCCGGCCGCAGCAAAGAGCAGCGTGCTGAAGGCTAGAGGGGAGTCCAGCCGCACTCAGTCCCGTGGTTCCTAGCAACCCAGGCGGCCGTAGCAGGAATCCGCCACGCTCTCAAACCACTACCCCCTTCAGCCCGCAAATAAATGGCGGCAGGAGAAGCGAGATACAGAACGATGGCCACCACGAGGAGAATGGCGGCGGCGGACACAGATGCAGTGCCGGAGGCAACAGTAAGACCTCCGTGTGCCCCCCCTGGCCCAGGACCCACATATGGAGGTCCTCAAGGAGATTCTCTTGGAACTCAAACGAAAGAGATCTCCCCCTAGAGCCAGGAAAGCTGTCCCCTATAAGGGCCGTTCTAAAGGGGCGGGAAAAGGCAAAGTCCCCTTGCCAAAGAAGCCTCTCAGAGAGGCAAGGCCCCTCGACTCCCCAGTCTCCTCGGAGGAGGTTATGTCCATCCCCTCCTCTGAAGATGAGCAACCCCATAAGGGGAAAAGAAAGCAAAGACAGGGGAGGAGTCCTCGAATAGCAGCTAGTGAAGGGGAAGAGGAAGGGACAGAGACCCACGCTTCTGACGACCTCCACGCCTCAGAGGAGGAGAGCGGGGGATCCCCCTTGGAGGAGGGAGAGAGAGATGAGCCAGAGATCAAGGTCTCATCAGACCCAGACAGGCAATTCCCGTCCAAATACAGAGACCAGATTTATGAACTGGTCATAAAGGTTCTGCACCTTAAGCAAAAGGAGGACAAGCACATCTCCTTGGAGTCCTCAGAAGAAGAGGAGGAGGAGGAGGAAAGATAATATATCCCATGGTCTAGAACCAGGGACAGAGGGGTGGTTTAACAAGGTTTGCAAAATGAGCAAAACCCAGGTATCCCTCTATTCCCTCACGAAAAAAAAGAGACTGCTCGCCACCCCCAAGATAGATGCCACGGCAGCTTCTCTGGCCAGAAATTCCATTTTAGATAAGGGGATTTAATGTAATCTAAGGCGAAATTTTGAGGAGGTGGCTTCAATCATAAAGATGGCCACCGTCACCTCTTACTTCTCCAGAGCCCTCATGACCTGGATCAAGCGGGCCAGAGACCCTCCGGTTTCTGTGAAAATGACCAGGATTCTGGGTACCAGAATACAGCTGACATATGCCTTTATAGCGGTCTCATCCACGGATATGCTCCACTGGGCATCAAGGGTGGCGGCGTCCAATGTAGCAGCCCGGCGCCATCTCTGGCTCAGATCGTGGAAGGGGGACAATACGGCCAAGAATACCCTAGTGGGGGGTCCCTTCCAGGGGGCAAAACTCTTTGGCGTCTGCCTAGATAAGGTCCTAGCAAACGCGGTGGACAAATCAAAGAAGCAGACCCTACAAAATGTAGGGATCCCGAAAAAACCTTTTCACCCCTTCAGCTCATACCAGCCAATGGGGGGTTCCAGGCGACCATTCTACCTGCACAGAGGTAGCCAGCAGAAGTACAGGCCCAGATGGCATAAGCAGAAGGGAGTTGGAAACAGAAGCAAACAATCACAGGCCTCCGACGTTCCAAGGCGGATGCATGACTATGGAACCACCCCGTCGCAGGTCCAGGCCCCTCTGGGAGGCAGAATCCAGCGGTTTTCAGAGAGGTGGGTAGCTTCCACCACAGATGCATGGGTCCTACGCACAGTCCAGAGGGGTTATGCAATCGAATTCGACCAATACCCCCGACACTCTTTTTGTGTCTCGCCGGTCTCCAGCAACCCAAGAAAACATCACACCATGCAGACAGAAATAGACAGACTCCGAGCCATAGAACCGGTTCCAACACACAAAAGGGGGTCCGGTCTCTATTCTGTTCCTGGTACCAAAAAAGTCAGAGGAATGGCGGGCGGTCCTTGATCTCGAGAGTCTAAATCGATCAGTGAGAGTTCGAAAATTCAAGATGAAGATCCTCCAATCCATACGGATGGTAGTGACGCAAGGCGAGTGGTTGACCTCCCTCGACCTCAAGGAAGCATACCTGCACATACCCATCCTGCCCTCTCACAGACAGTGGCTCAGGTTCTCGTATGCCCATCAACACTGGCAATACGACGCCCTTCCCTTCGGCCTTGCCACCTCACCCAGGACATTCACGAAGGTTCTGATACCGCTAGTCGTGAACTTGAGGGAAGAGGGAATCAAGATCCACCCTTATCTCAACGACATCCTCATTCGGTTTCCGATTTACAAACAAGCAGAGGCAGTTGGTACTTTATTGTACGCTGATGATGTGGCAATTTTGTCGCAAACAAGGGTCGGTTTGCAGAGGCAACTTAACATTCTTGATGCCTACTGCTCAAGGAATAGGCTTCAAATTAACTATTCCAAAACAAAGGTCCTGGCGTTTGGCCGAGCCAGGAAAAGGTATCCCTGGGTTATTGGCAGCGCCCACATAGAACAGGTATGGAGCTTTAAGTATTAGGGGATTAGGATACAGGCCTCTCTGGCCTGGGATTTACATTTTTCAGCAGCCAGAGCTAAGGCTGCTGGATGTATCCTGTCGCTATTACGCTTCTTTCATAAAAGGAATGGGGGCTTTTTTGCTCCTGTTTGTCAAGTGTTGGATGCCAAGCCAAGGGCACAACTGCTCTATGGGGCTTCCATTTGGGCCATCCATCGCCCGTTTGACCTTGCTCCCCTCCAGATGAGGTTTTTTCGATCTCTTCTAAAAATCCCAAATGGAGTCCCTTTGGCTGCTGTACGCCTGGAAACGGGGCAGGTTGCCTGGAATGTTTACCCTTGGCATCAGACGATAAGCCTGTGGATTGCCATGTATAGGGTCTCCTCTGGGGGCCTATTCTCCTTTTTGAAAGCAGACACTTTTGCCAGCACCTGGGAGGACCTGGTCCGTGCTAAGATTTCTTCACTGGGCTTGGATGTGGCGGATTTACTATCTAGGGATCTGAGGTCCGCCAAGGCATTGGTTCTGACAAGACTCATCAATGTTAGCAGACAGGAAGATTCTGCCACTGTCTCAAAATGTACCTTTTTGACATGTTATGTTCCTCCATCATTGGGCTTAGGAGCCCCTGTGAAATTTCTGCTGTCAAAGGTTTCCTTTAGTAAAATTTGGTTATTTCTGTGTGCACGACTAAATGCATTACCTACTCGATTGCTGAAGGGCCGCTATAGTGGCATCCCGTGGCATCTAAGACTCTGCCCCTTTGACAACCAGGAGGCTGAGGGCCGGGAGCATATTCTTTGTGCTTGCCATCTATACGACCCACACAGAGAAACCTGGTTGTCGGGCCTTTTGAGCCGCTTGCCTGGGCATACCGAAGATGAGCTGTCCCATTTTCTTTTGTCAGACACCACTGGTGAGGTGACCTCGGTGGTTATGTCATTTTTGGTTAGTGCCTTTGATACTCGGCGAAAGTTTTTGACCTTTCAAATTTAACTGTAGTGTATGCATCTGTTGTTTGGCTTTTGCAAAGGTGTAAGGTCCAAGCCACTAACTAGCACAATCTGTTACGATCTTTTTGCCAAACGGCCCGGCAATGCTAATTGGACTGGGAATGCCATTACCCCACAGATCCTAAGTAAAGTATTGCTGTTGCTTGGTTCTCCAATTAAAATACTCATTGAGTAAGCTAGGGGTATTGGGGGGGGACACTTCGGATTTGATTTTAGTTTGTAACTTAGTTTGCTTCTATGTATTTGACTGGTTTTGCCTGTTTGTGGTTTTTGTTTCTGTATTGTATATTGTTGTGTTGTTTGTGGACTAGGACTAAGTGTCATGTCCTGAATAAACGAAACAAAATGGAACAAGCAGAGGCAGATGTCCATAGGGCCATCCAATACCTGCAGGATCACGGCTTCATAATCAACTTCCAGAAGAGCCAAATCACTCCCTCCCAGTCTCTAGAACACCTGGGGGTGATCCTGGACGCTCTCAATTACAGGCTCTTTCTAACGCAACAGAAACAACAGAGACTCTTGCTGTTGATCCATCAAGTTTCAAAAGCCCGCAAGGGCAGACTCAAAGTCCTTGCCAGCCTATTGGGCAACATGATTTCCTGTCTGGGAATCCTGCAATGGGCCAGATTCCACGCCAGACCACTGCAACGATTCCTTCGCCCATGGCAGGACCTCCTGGCTCAGGGGAGGAACCCCTGGGTCACGGTGCCGGCGCCCGTCAAGAAATCCCTCCACCGTTGGACTCAGAAGGACCGATTCAGTCCCGGGGTTCCCCTCTCAGACCCCGACAGGGTACCGGTGACAACCAACGCGAGACTCTCAGGATGGGGAGCACACTCACAGGGCAGAACCATGCAGGGCAAGTGGCTCAGTTGGGAAAAAAGACATCACATCAGCTGGCTGGAACTGTGAGCAACATACCTGGCCCTACAAAACCTAGCGCCATTCGTGCAGGGGAAGCACGTCCTGGTATACACAGACAACACAGTGGCGAAGGCATACATGAACCATCAAGGGGGCTCGCGATCCGAAGCCCTTCATCAACAGGCATCCGCACTCATCAGGTGGGCAGAGAACAACCTAAAATCCATCAGAGTGGTCCACATCGCGGGGAAAAGGAACACCCAGGCCAATTGGCTAAGCCAAGAAAGGAGGGAGTGGTCCCTTCACCCAGAGGCGTTTGAGACAATAGCCACCGCCTTCCGACAGCCGGAACTCGACCTGTTTGCCGCTCCAGCCAATGCGAAAACACAGATCTTAATCTCCCGCTTCCTGGATCACTGAGCGGCGGCGTTTGATGCTCTGAATCTGACCTGGCCGACGGGGCTCTTGTACGCCTTTCCCCTGTTTCCTCTCATTCACAGAAAGGTAGCAAAGATCAAAAAAGAGCGAGCGCTCTTCATCCTGGTGACACCCTATTGGCCATGACGTCCATGGTTCACAAACATCCTAGAGATGAACACAGAACCTTCTCTCAGTCTGCCGGTCAAGCCCAATCTGCTGTGTCAGGGCCCTATTGTTCACAACAGTCCACAAGCTCTGAATCTAACAGCGTGGAAATTGAAAGGAGGGCCCTGAGAAAGTTGGGGTATTCACAAGAGGTTATGGACACCATGCTCCAATCAAGGCACCCAGCTACTAAGCGCATATATCAAAGTACATGGGCCTACTTCGCTAGGTGGTGCGCGAGCAAGGAAGTCAGACCAGCTAGAGCCCCCATTAGGGTTATTTTAGACTTTCTCCAGGAGAGATTAGACAAGGGGGTTAAAGCCCAACACTCTACAGAGACAAGTGGCAGCATTAAGTAGCGTGCTGTGCACGGTCAAATGTTGCAAAATAGCTAAACACCCTCGCATTATCAGGTTCCTTAGAGCATCTAGAGTTCTCTCCCCTCCGGTGGTGCACTGGTTCCCCTCGTGGAACTTAAATTTACTACTCAGGGCTCTGACAAAAACTCCTTTTGAACCAATGAGAGAGACCTCCCTGTATTACTTGTCACTTAAAATGGCTTTCCTGATAGGGATCACATCCACTCGTAGAGTATCAGAACTTAGCACCCTGTCCATGGACCCAGCCCTCTGCTCCTTTAGGGAGTCCTCCGCAGTCCTAAGATTAGATCCGACCTTTTGTCCTAAGGTTGATTCTCGCTTCTATAGGGAGCAGGAGGTCATCCTTCTCTCTTTTTGTCCTAATTCGACTCACCCACAGGAGCGAATCTGGCATACCCTTGATGTCACTAGAGGTTTACGGGTTTACCTGGAACATACCGCTTCTTTTAGAAAGTCATCAGCCCTCTTTGTTTCCTACAGTCTGCATAGGAAGGGCCTGAGAGCGTCCAAGGCAGTCATCGCTCGCTGGATCTCTCTTTGTATCCTAGAGGCCTATAAGGCAGAGGGCAAAATTCCTCCCCAAGGGGTATTCGCTCATTCCCTTAGAGGAGTGGCTACTTCCCAAGCGTTTAGAAATTCGGCCTCTTATGGAGAAATTTGTCGTGCAGAGTCCTGGACCTCAGTGCACTCTTTCACAAGACACTACAGGATCCTGCTGTATGAATCAGCAGAGGCAGCGTTTGGGAGGAGGGTGATACAGGCGGTCTTATAGGGGGTAGTTCTATTCCCTCTCCGCCTGTCGCCTCTTCACTTCGTCCTCCCTGCGTTTTCCCTCCCCTCAGCGATAGGATTGGGACACCGCTCTGGAACATCCCTACTGCTTTGCTGTCTGTCCAGGAGGATCTCCCGAAGAAAGGAAAATTGGGCTCTTACCTTCTGAATTTTCCTTCTACGGGAGATCCTCGTGGACGGCCAGGCCCACCCGGAGTGAGGAGTAACTCTGAGGTGCCTGGAACTTGGAATAGGGTTATAATACGGGGTGAGACCCTAAACTCATGCCCTGTTGGCATTTGAGATAGGGAGTTTGGTTCCCTTTTTTCACCCTTTTTTCCTACTGATATTGGTGGGGAGCTACCCTACTGTTATGCTGGCTGTCCAGAAGGATCTCCCATAGAAGGAAAATTCAGAAGGTAAGAGCCCAGTTTTCCTTTCTGATTTCAATCAGATCGAACGAAATGCCCAGCTCCAATTAAAATTGGAACTGGGTGACAATCCGGATTCGTCCCTACTGTAGTCACCCTTTAGCATCTTGGTGCATCGCATTCAGGACACAGGAGGTGATGCTGCTGCTTTATTTGGTGCTGAGGAGACCTCACCTGGAGTATTGTGTCCAGCTTGGGGCATCGCACTTCAAGAAGGATGTAGAGAAATTGGAGAAGATTCTGAGGAGAGCAACTAAGATGATAAAAGGGGCTGGAGGACAAGCCATGTGAGGAAAGGCTGAAATAATTGGGCGTATTTAGCCTAAAGAAAAGATGACTAAGGGGTGAGGGACATGTGATAGCTTTCCGATAGCCAAAAAGCTGCCACAAAGAAGATGGTGAACATTTGTTCACCACGTCATGGAAGGAAGAAGAAGAGTAAATAGGCTTAAATTGCAGCCATGTAGACTTCCTAACTGTGAGAACTGTCGGGCAATGGAATGAGCTGCGCAGGGAGGCTGTGGAATCGCCTTCCTTGGAAGTTTCAAAACCCGGCTGGACGAGCATCTGCCGACGCGGTACTGTCCTGTAGACAGGGATATCCTGCCTGGGAACAGCAGGTTGGACGAGAGGATTTTTGAGGTCTCTTCAAACCCTAAAATTATATGATTCAGCCTTCCCTTTTGTAAAGGATGTTGAACCCTGGAGCTTCCCATTCTAAGGCAGCTTTTTCAGCCCTAAGATCATTTGTTCAGTAACACTCTTCCTTCAGACACTTTGATTTTTCTACTTTTTTTTTTTTTTTTTAATGGACTTCCAACTGGAAATGGGGTGCAGTCTCACAAGTCGCATCTTCTGTTTTTTAAATTTCCTGGGGGTGAGAATGCTTTCAGTTTTGCTGAGGGATTTCTATAGCCACTGATAGCAATCCCATGAGGCTGCATGGCTGCCACCTGTCTCTGTGATGCTAGAGGACTGAAAGCAGGAGTGTCCTTGAGAAATGTGCAAGAAGGAAATAGCATGATTGTTAAACCTGGGTTTGTGCCCTGAGAAGTGAGGGTGATTTGCGCATCACGAAGCAAGGCATCCTGAAATCTAATCTATTTGCACAGTTTGAAAGCAAACCCAGGGGAAACAGGGATGGGGAACATTTTGCCACCGGGGGGGCCACTTTGAAAATTAGGCTGTGAAATTTTGTAGCCTTTTCATCTTCTGAGAATGCAGCCATGGTGTCCACCAACGTGTTACCCCCTCTTAGACCACATTCGGACAAACAGCTTCTCTGATGTAGCTGTGCCTTCAGTTGTATCGTTTGCATGAGCAGAGCACTAAACCAAACTAATTGCGGAGTAGATAAGTATGCACTCCTGAAAAAACAAAACATGCGCGTACTCCCCTGCAGATTGTATTTCAAAGTAATTGCTTGTCAGAACATGGAGGTGGAGGGGCATCTGGCTGCACCATTGTCATCTGGGCAGAGATCCACACCGCCTTCAGGTCTCTGCCCAGGTTAAGAACACAAAATGATAATCTCCTCCATCCTGCCAGAAATAGCAACCTCAGGCAGGATGGAGGGGATTCTCTGACTCCCGTGAGCTATGTGGGTCTCTGCCTGGGGAAAGACAGTGCAGCCAGACACCCCTCCACCTCTCGGATGGGATCACCGAGGGGGTGAGCATCAGGCATTGAGAAGCTGCTTTTATTTAGCTGCTCATTCTCCCTGCTGCTTTTCCTTCACCCTTCTGCATTCACTTCTTGCCGGTCCCGCGGCTGAGACTCCCTGGGCAGCCTCCCCCCTTACGGTGTATCCCTTGTAGTGGTCTAACTAGAATCTTTGGCCCTTTTTAAACAGACTGTGGCGGGGATCAGTGTGCATGCAGCAGCGTGGGTGGTGCGGCGGGGACTGGGGCACATGGCGCACACCGATCCCTCACGCATGGAGTAACCACCACTTTGGCCAATTACTCCATGCATGGATGGAGGTGGGTGGACATGTGTGTTTCCCAGGAACATGCACGCCTACCCACTTGCCATGGCATTCACACAGGAGGTGCCCACGCAGCAGATCTGGGTGGGCATGGGTGGGTGTGTCTCGTAGCAAATGAGCCATAGTTAGTTAGAAGGGCCCTCGAGGGCTATTCAGTCCAGCCCCCTGTTTGAATGCAGGATGGCCAGAGCTACAATATCCCTGGCAGATGGCTGTCCAACATGGCAGTAACGACTTTGATTTGCTATGGTTTGTCAGAACATAAGCCATAGCTTCATATTTAGCATTGAGCTGGGACCTCTTGTTTGTTTGCCATCATCCAAGAGTGTAGCTATAACAGGGGCAGGCAGTGCAGCTGTATCCCCTACTGCTGGGCGGGGGGCCCATTCCAGTTTAGCCATGCCCCTGCCATCTCACCCCAACCCCTCTGCAGAATTGCTGCTTCTCACTGGCTCTTCTGATAAATGTGAGCTACGTTTTCTGCTTTTAGGTGGCTGACCATGCATGAACTGGGATCGCAGGTTGAGGTTGCAGCCCCAGCCTTCTCTTATTTGGAAACAGAGTCCATTTGCTTTGGAGACAGGCAGACAATGCGGAGCTGCTTTGGAGAGCAGGAGTGCGCTTCAAGGTGGTTCTTGTAGCCCTGCACCTTTAAGCTCGTACGCAAACTTACCTGCACACTCCCATTATGTCCAACAAAACGTCCCCTCAGCCAACGTAACAGAGCAGTCGGTGAGTGAGGGGAGCCAATGGGGAGGCACTGGAGCTGAATGAAAGGGCTTTTCTAGGGGAAAACGCCTCTGAGGGGAAGCAGCAAAGCAACTACCAGGTAAGTTACTGGGGCTGCAGCAAAACTGTTTGGAGTCTCTCGAGCATAATTCTTTCCTGTATCTTAAATAACAGGAGTAGGAATGGGGACTTGCTAACTTTGCCAGCTTCTGGCTGCACTGGTTCCTCAGCTGCACATACCATGCAATCAGTGGGAACAAGCCTCTCGGAGGAGTCTCTGCACTGGTTATTGTGAATGAGGGAAAGGGTTCACTCGGCCCTTTTCTTAGTGCTTTCTTCATGGAACCGTTTGCTCTCTGATGTGACAGGTTTGAAAGAACAGGAACTGCTTTACTTTGCTCCCCTCAGAGTGAATCTACGTGCACCCAGAGAGTCTTTCTATGAAGACTGGGGTGGGGGTGGGATCAAAACCCGATGGCTAGATGCTGGGGTTCTGGCAGGTGTAGATTGTGTGTTTAGTTTTTATTATTAATGTAGTATCCCACCCTAGCCAAAGAGGTTGAGGGCATTTCCTTGGAGAGTGGGATCGGTGTCTGGGTTTTCCCAGAAGGTTTTCCTTCCCAATGGAATACGTTCCTGCTCACTTGCCGAGTCAGCAGAGTTGGCTTCTTTATCTCACAGGGATTCCATTCATCAGGAGAGGTCAAAAACTCTCCAGGTAGGACACTATAGGGATCGTTTCTGGTTTAGTCTGTTCAGAAAGGAATTCACTCCGTGTATCTGAAATGATGGCTGGACGGATAACCAGCATTTCATAGGATGATGACTAGTTTGCCAGTAATATTGCTGCTGTCGTTACTTGTTCCACCAAGTGCACTGAAGTGTTTTATCTAGGAGATGAGACTAGGCTCCCATATGCAGTTTGCAATGTTGTTTCTAAAAGCCTTTCTTGAGCTGTCTTGGGTGAGACAGTATGTTGTTCTGGAAGCCACAGGTAAAAGGGAACTGTTTCCATCCCCTACAGCAAGGGCACTCCTATAATAGGGCCAGGAGGAGGTGCCGCTGCTGCAGGGCCCACAAGCCTGGGGGAACAACACCCTCTGCGATGGCTCCATTCCTGCTGCTGGGATGGAAGGAGGAGCAGGGTGGGTCTATTTCCATCCTCTGCACCAGGGCTCATTCCAACCTAGCGACACCTCTGTCTCCCGGGGTCATTTTGAAAATGTGTACAAGTTTCAAGGGCTGCTTGGAAGTTGGAGGCGGGGGTTAGTCTTTCAGCGCTTGGGGGTAGGGACTGTACCTAGAAGCCAGATCTAGGCACTGGAAAGGGGCTACAGTCCCTTTTTATATTGTTTTTATTGTTGGAAGCCGCCCTGGGCTGCTTTAGCAGGAGGGGCGGGGTATAAATTTATTAAATAAATAAATACAGTCCGCGTTGCCTCCCACAGGTCTGCATTTGGCCCACATTTCCTCCCCCTGTCCTACAGGGGCTGTTGTCAAAACTTTGACCCTTTTCAAACAGGCCGCGGTGGGTGGGAGGGAGGGATGGCTGGGCTGGGCTGGGCTGGGC
>QEPC01002970.1:367170-456170 GCA_003113815.1 Sphenodon punctatus | reverse complement strand
CACCCCCACAGAACAGGCCGCGGTGGGTGGGAGGGAGGGAGGGCTGGGCTGGGTGCACCCCCACAGAACAGGCCGCGGTGGGTGGGAGGGAGGGAGGGCTGGGCTGGGAGCACCCCCACAGAACAGGCCGCGGTGGGTGGGAGGGAGGGAGGGCTGGGCTGGGTACACCCCCACAGACCAGGCCGCGGTGGGTGGGAGGGAGGGAGGGCTGGGCTGGGCTGGGTGCACCCCCACGGAACAGGCACACCCCCATCTCAATGCACAGAACAACCGGCATTGGAGCCCATCGCTCTGTGCGTGGGTGATGGGGGGAGTGCGGGAGTGCGCACGCACCCCCAGCCACAATAGGCACCGTTCCTATGGGCGCCCACCCATCCCCCACACCACAGGCGGCGTTCGCATGGGCGCCCCACCACCACCATACACGTGTGCAGTGGGGTGGGGGGCGCCCATGTGAAAAGGCCCTTAATTAAACTATAAACTTGAAAGAAGTAGTATGAGCTTAATTGGGGGGGGGGGGCTTGGCAGGGCTCAGTCCCAGCAACTAAATTCAAGGGGGGGGCTGAGCCCCAGAAAATATTCCCACTGGGAGACTGCACCCAGAAATGTGAATGGCCAGGGAAAGGCTAATATTGGCCATTTCAGGGTTAGGAATGAGAGCCAGAAGAACCCTGCATGGTTTATTTGGCTTTCATTAATAACTTATTTATTTATTATATTTTTATCTTGCCCCTCCTGCCTCTGGCAGCTTGAGGTGGCGAACACCATGCAATTAATTAAAATCAATAAAACATCTATATAAATCATAAAACAAATAACAACAAAATATTAATATACAATCTACAACTGGGAAAATAAACTCCCCCTTCCTACCCCTCTCCCTCACCAAACACCTGACGGAACAGCCAGGTCTTACAACCATGCCGGAAAGAGGCAAGGCTCTGGGCCAATCGGACCCCCTCAGAGAGGAAGTTCCACAGCCTGCGGACAACCACCGAAAAAGCCCTATAATCTGTGGCTACCCACCACATCCGAGGGACCTCCAAAAAAGCCCTTCTGGACAACCGCAGGGGCCAATCAAGGGCACGGGGAGTGAGGCAGTCCCACAGTTTTGCAGGGCCTAGGCCATGAAGGGCTTTATAGGTCAACACCAGCACCTTGAATTTGGCTTAGTAGACTATTGGCAGCCAGTGCAGTGCTCGGAGCACTGGTATCATGTGACCCCTGTGACCCGTTCCCGTAAGCAAACGGTCCACCACATTCTGTACCAGCTGCAGCCTCCAGACCAGCATCAAGGGCAGCCCCACATAGAGCGCGTTGCAATAGTCGAGTCTTGAGGTGATAAAGGCATGGATGATGGTAGCAAGGTTGGAGTCTGAGATATATGGCCAAAGCCGTCGGACCAGATGCAATTAGACTCAAATTTTGTATTACTGTTTTAAATTGTTATTATTTTTGTTGTAAGCCACCCCGGGATGCCATGGGCATGAGGGGGCAGCTAAGAAATTGCTGAAATGCACTCCCCACCACAGCTACCACCTGAGCCTCCAGGCGGAGCTGCAGATCAAGGAGCACTCCCAGACTCCGAACTTGGGAGACCAAAGGAGGATGGACCCCATCAATGACTCCACCACCCCTAGGCCCCCAAACTCCTTGCCCAGCAGCATCACCTCTGTCTTGTCAGGATTCAGCTTCAGATGGCTCACCCTCATCCAATCCCCCACAGCCTCCAAACACTGGATAAGCACCGATGAAAATGAGAGGTAGAGTTGCGTGTCATCAGCATTATGATGACACCGCACACCCTCAAACCCTCTCACGACCTCCCCCAGAGGCTGCATGTACACATTGAACAAGAGCCCCCCTCTTGTTCAACGTGTACATGCAGCCTCGGGGGGAGAATGGAACCCTGAAGAATTCCACACGTGAGGTTCCGGGGAGAGGATGTACAATCCCTCAGGACCACCCAGTGAGTTCTCCTGGCCAGGAAAGAGCAGAACCATTCTAAGATGGTTCCACCCACCCTCGGCACCGTCCCGCAGGCAGCCCACCAACACCTCATGCTCAACAGTGTCAAATGCAGCCGACAGATCTAATAGGATCAGCAAAGTCTGTCAACCCTGGTACATACCTAGGCGGAGGTCATCCACCAGGGGCACAAGTGCAGTTTTAGTGGCAAAACCTGGATGAAAGCATGGGATCCAGAAACCCGATGTGCACCTGGAGCTGCCGAGCCACCGCCCACTCAATAATCTTACCTAAAAAGGGAAGGTTAGCAACTGGCCGATAGCTGGCCAGGGAGTCAACATCCAAAGATGGCTTCGTAAGCAGGGGGCAGACTACCACCTCCTTAAAACGCTCCAGCACCCTGCCCTCCCTAAAGGAGGTGTTGACTACCCCCTCTATCAATGGCCATAACGTCTCATGGCTGACTTTCACCAGCCAGGACGGGCATAGATCTAATTTACAAGTGGTGGCTCTGACAGACCCAAGCACATCAGCTGCATCAGTGGACTCCACCATCTGAAATTGATCCCATAAAACTGGGCAAGGCTGGGCATTTATTACCTCTGTTTCTCTTTGTGACGCGCCGGCAAGGCCAGAACCTGGGAGCCCGTTCCCAGACGCCACCCTGGGAAGGTCAGGACCCCGAGAGTCCCTCCCACTGCCGCCGCAAGAGCCCACACTCACCTGGGGAGAGGAAGCTAGTGGGAGTCAAACCCCGGCTGTGGCACTGATGTCGACAAACGACGACGTGATGGGAGAAGGGGGCGGGGCGTCATCCCGAAGCCCCAGCATCCAAGCCGGGCGCGCACGCAAGGGGCGGGCCCAGAAGCCAGCTGAAAAGGCGAGAGCAATGGAGGACAAGGCAGAAGGACTGGAGATGGCGGGCGAGAACTGAGGGAAGTACCCGTGATCTCCTGGTGGGGGGAGGACGGTTTGGGTGAAGGGAGACTTAGCATTGTAACAAAGGGGGCCGGGAACTGGAATCCCTGGGGAACCTGGCAGCAGGTAGCTGGGTGGGGGAGGGTAGGCACAGGCAGAGGCCTGCGGTGGCTCTCCCGTGAGGAGGGCTGGGTGGTGTGCCGGCTCCTCTAAGGGATACTCCGGAGAACAAGAGGGTTTCCCTGCCCCAGAGGCTCCGAGTCTGGAAGCCAGTGGGGCACAATTTTAGGGGGCAGACCACACTCCTATTGCCTCAATCGTTGCACTGAAGTTGTGGTGGATGCGAGTGATCTTATCCAGGAAGTACTCCATAAACATGTCACAACGGACACTGGATTGCTCCAGATCCAGGTGGAGACAAGCAGGACTGACCAAACCTCTCACCACCCGGAAAAGTTCCACTGGACGAGACTTTGCAGATGCTTTAAGGGCAACAAATAAACTCTTCTTTGCGGCCCGAACAGCCACGGCATAGGTCCTCAAACTGCTCCTATGCCATAATCGGTCGTATTCATTGTGAGTATGGCGCCACTGTTGCTCCAACCACCTCCCCTCCTGCTTTCAGCTGCTGCACATCCTCTGTGAACTACAGGGACCCTCGGCGCTGAAGGGATGGGAACGGATGCTTAGGAACCACTGAGTTGATGGCCCGGCCAAAAGCGTGTTTCATAAGGCCACAAGGTCATTGACTGAGCGACTGTCAAGGTCAGTGGGGAAAACCCCTAGAGCATTCCAGAACCGCTCTGGTTCCATAAGTCTCCAAGGGCAGACCATTCGAGTAGGTCCCACACCCTGCTGGGGGCCGACGTGAACCAAGATATGAGCTTTCAGGAGGTAATGATCTGACCATGACAAAGGTATCACCCTCCTACCTATCATCGGATCACCCGCCTCAAGGCCAGTACAGAACACCAGATCCAGAGTATGCCCCCACCCCCCTCGTGTTGGGCCACTGATGACTAGAGACAGGCCCATGGTTGTCATAGAAGCAATAAATTCTTGCTCTGCCCCTCTAAGATCAGTGTCGGCATAAATATTGAAGTCCCCCAAGACTACTAATCTAGGGGACCTCAAGATCACCGCCAACACCAGATCTGCTAGCGCATGTAGGGATGCTGTTGTACATGTAGGTGCACGGTATCTCAACAGCACCCCCACCCTGTCTCTGGCCACATCAAACACAAGGTAGAGGCCCTCTGTCCCTCTCTCCTGCGCTGGCCACCTTATAGATTAAATCACAAGAACTTTTTGTTTTATATTCTGCTGAAGAGAGGCAGGTTCATCTAGTGACTTTAGCTGAAGATTAGGTTTCATTTCCCTGTTCTGTCAAGTTCTGGGGCAGGAGCTTATAAAGCAGGAGGCGTGGCTTGTGAGGCAGGTTTCGGCCCTGGCGATTCATATTTTTTTTAAATAAATTAAGCACTGAGTACAGTCCCAGATGAATATAATTACAGATAAAATATTTAAGCTTTAATGAATCAGTAAATCATTATTTATCCACACGACGGAACACCCTGCTAGCCCTGGCTGTTCCGGCCTTCCTGTTTTCAACAGAGACACAATAGCAGAGGAAAGGGGCTGTGAGGAAAGAAAGGCAGCACAAGGCAAAGGGATTTTTCAGGAGGGCAAATGTCTTTCTACCCCTAACTTCAGTTTAGGGCTCTGGAGGAGGTGTGAATGAATCGCAAGCGTAACCATGTGGAAGTGCGTGTTCACCGGAACATGGCCGTAGTGTCAGGGCAGGGCAGAGCTAAGACAAGAAGCTGCTGCCACTGGGGAAGAGAACTGATCTGGGAGGAAGACAAGGCATGGGGCGGCACGCGGACATTGGGAGAGTGATTGATTTATTATTTTAATTTTTACCCTGCCCTTCCCACCAAAAGCGGCTCAGGGCGGCTTATGATATCAAAATAGAAAATACAAAACAACCAAAAATACAAAAACATAAAATACCCCACACCCCTACATCATCCCCCTTGACCCCTCTCCACCCCCACTCCCCAGCCTGCTAACTCATCCCTATACCTCACAATGCCCCCCGCCCCTAACCCCCACTGCCAAACTCCCTTGTGAATGAAACAGTTTTACGCTGCTTCCTAAAAGCACTCAAGCCCAGACATAAATGAACCTCCCAGGGGAGGGAGTTCCACAACTGCAGAGTGGCAGCTGGGCACGGCCTCCTTGAGCGGAGACCAGTTTAAAAACCGGTACCTCTCCAGACAGGCATCCCCAGCTGACTGCAAAGGTTGCGATGGGACATGGTAGGCCAGGCGATCGGCCAGATAACAAATCATGGTAGGCCAGGCGATCGGCCAGATAACAAGTCCCAAGCCGTTTAGGGCTTTAAAGGTCAAAACCAGCACCTTGAATTGTGGCAACCAGTACAGATTCCGGAGCACCAGTGTTACATGCTCCTGGCGAACCTCCTCCGTAAGGAGCCGGGCCACCGCATTCTGCACCAGATGCAGCTTCCAAACAGTCTTCAAGGGCAGTCCCACGTAGGGCACATTGCGGTAGTCTAGCCTCAAGGTAATGAAGGAATGGATTTATATATTTTGGACTGAGGTTTGAGCCAGATGTGCTCTCTCTCCTATTCTGGGCAAGGCCAGTTTTGCTCCTTTGGTGTTCTGTGCTCTGTGACTTAGTTTGAGGGACCACGATTGTTCACACTGAGCAGTGCTGAAAGCAGCCAGATAGCATGGGCCAATTTCATGGTGTGTCTGAAGCTGCTTGTCCTCTGCAGATTAACACAGAGCAGCCAGACCTATGCAGTGTCCCGTGTCTTGATGTCAACTTTTAAAAGAACAATTCTAAAAAAATATAAACTGCATTTGGTTTCCACATGACTTTCCCTTAATTTGTATGGGATTATCATTATTATTTTATTATAGAGCGGCACGATTCGCTCTATAGTTAAGGTGTGCTGCAATATAACAAACATTCTATTTGTTATAAAATTAAAATAACTATATCCTTTCATTTGGGTTTGGGAGAATGGAACAGCTGAGTACTGGGAGGCTGTATTTGGGGAAAGCAAGGTTGAGGAACGTGAGATCTGTACACACAGACAAAAGTGGGGGCAGTCGGAGAAGTGTTTTCATAAGGATGGGGGACTGTTTATGGAGGACAATGCAGACAAATGGGTGATGTTTATCTATAGACAAGACTGGGGAGCAGGGAAGGATAGGGGAGACGGACCCCATCAATGATGGGGGCTATCACTTCCCTGGCTTTCCCCACAACCATCACCTCCATCTTGTCAGGATTTAACTTCAGGCGGCTCGCCCTCATCCAATCCCCCACAGCTGACAAACATCGGGTAAGCACCGAGACTGCCGGGCCTGGGTCTGATGAAAACGAGAGATATAGTTGGGTGTCATCAGCATATTGATAACACCTTATACCAAATTCTCTGACAACCTCCCCCAAGGCTGCATGTACAAATTGAACAGGAAAGGGGATAAGATGGAACCCTGCGGGACTCCACGCATGAGGCCCTGGGGAGAAGATTAATAATCACCCAGCACCACACGCTGGGTTCTCCCAGCCAGGAAAGAGCGGAGCCATTCAAGAACAGTCCTGCTCATCCCTGCCCGGTCCTGCAGCCAAGTCACCAACAACTCATGATCAACAGTATCAAATGCAGCCGAGAGATCTAACAAAATCGACACGGTTGAATGACCCTGGTCCAACTCTCGGAAGAGGTCATCAACCAAGGCCACAAGCACAGTCTCTGTGCCGTAACCCGGATGGAAGCCAGACTGTGAGGGATCAAGAAAGTTGGCCTGAGGGACTGAGCATGTGCGAGTGAGAGCAGCAGGGCAAAGCGAGTGCTCCTCCAAACTGTGACTGAAAGAGGCCTCAAAAGAACTGTTAAAGAAAACAAACCTCCAGAAAAGTAAGAGAAATGGCAGGGGGAAGCAAGGGGGAGAAAAAAAAGACAGTAAAAGAAACCCCGCTGGAGAGATACTGCAGACAGAGCCTGAGGCCTGGTGAAAGGGCTAGAGGGGAGGCCTCATCAAAAGAGAGGGAAAAGATGGCGGCGGGTGCTGTAACAGAGGGGGAGGAAACCCCAGATGAGACTGAGCCTGAGGAGGAAGCAGAGGGGAAAACAATAAAGGCGCTCCTCCTTGAAATGAAAAGGGATTTCAAAAGGGATATGAACAAATTGAGAGACTCAGTGGAAGCTGGAAATAAAAAGCTGGAAAGGCTGGGGCATAGAATTGACACAGTAGAGGAGAGAGTCTCCTCCTTGGAAGACCAGGCAGTGAATACTGTGGAGCAGGCCACAAACCTCCAGGAGAAGGTGCAGATCTTGATGCTAAAAACTGAGGACCTAGAGAATAGGTCACGAAGGGACAACTTAAGATTTGTGGGCTTCCCTGAAGGGGCTGAAACTCAGGATGTAAAAAAGCTGCTGTGGGACTTCCTAAAGGAACAATTCCCAGACAATCAGCAACTGCAAAATCCAGAAATCATCAGGGCCCATAGAACAGGGAGACAGCCCAATAAAAACTTTCCAAGACCCAGAACCATCATAGCCAAGTTCATGAGTTATAGTGTGAAGGAGGAGCTACTGAAAAAAGCCAGGATGAAAAAGGAAATGAAATTCAGGGAGGAGACCATAAAGATCTTCCCTGATTATGCTATGGAAACTATGGCTAAAAGAAGAAAGTGGGGAAAATACTTTCCTGAACTAAATGAAAGAGGATGGAAGCCGGTTTTGAAGTTCCCAGCAAGAATGGTCTTGAACGTGAACGGGAAACATAAATCATTTATGGATACAGAAGATCTAGAGGCCTTTCTACACTTACCTCCTACTGGACATGACTGACTTGTCTATAAGAAGGGGAGGAAAGATGAAAGACTATGAAACCGAAAAACTGGGGTCAAAAATGTAAAATGAGTCTCAATTGAGACTCTAACTGTGAAAGGTTTGGAGGGGGTAAAGTTCTCGCGTTAAAGTTGTAAGTTCTTTTTGTTCTCTCTTGGGAGAAGAAGAAGCACAATGCTCTGTGGATGTGCAAGGGGGGGGAAGGGGGGGAGAGGGGAGAGTAAGGGGAACAGATTAGGAGGGGGGAGGGAGATGGGGAGTAGGTGGGGGAGGGAGGGGCGTAAGGGCCTTTATGTTGGGATGAGGAAGGTTAGTAGGGGGATTATAAGTAAGGCATGTGTACCAAAGTTCACTAGAGTTTGTGGTGATCAAGCAGCAGTAAAGAGTAAATGGAGACAAAAGCATAAAGAGGGAGTCAAAGATTATGGCTAGCCTAAACATGTTATCCCTCAATGTGAGGGGCCTTAACTCACCAGTCAAAAGGAAAAGAGTGAGGGAACTGCTAAAGGAGAATAAGATAGATGTATTCTGTCTGCAGGAAACTCATTTACTAGAAAAAGAGGTGCACAGATTTGCGAACAAAAGCATGGGACTATTGGAAGCCTCCTGTGCCAACAAGAAAAAAGCTGGTGTTATAATAGGCATGAATAAAAGATGTGAATTCAAACTGGAGAACAGTATAAAAGACACAGAGGGTAGATTTTTGCTAATAACAGGACAAATACAAAGCATATGGCTCACTATTGTAAATATGTATGGTCCCAACAAAGACCAATTAAGCTACTACAAGAAATATATACCACTTATAATTCAGAACACCAAGGGGACACTAATCATCATGGGAGACCTGAATACTCCCCTAACAAGCCTAGATCTTTCAAAGACCATTCCTATGAATAATAAGCAAAGGTATATAAGAGAGATATTGGATTCACAAGGCATATTAGACATATGGAGGCATAAAAATAAAAAAAGTAGAGAGTACACCTATTATTCTCAAGTACATAACTCATACTCCAAAATTGACCATGTACTCATGTATAAAAATGACGTAGGGAAGTGTCTGGCAGCATATATAATACCCTTAGTATTTACTGATCATAACGCAATAGGGATCAAAGTGAGGTTGAATAGCAAGGCTCAGTGGGATAAACCGCAGTGGGGTTTTGATAGGTCTCTGCTTAAGAATCCTGAAGCCAGAATAAAAATTGGGGAAGAAATTAAAGAATACATAGACCTAAATAAGGGATCAGTACCACAAGACTCCATGTTCTGGGAGGCAGCTAAAGCCACTCTGAGAGGCAAAGTAATAGCTCTGAGAGCGCACATACAAAGGAAAAAAAGAGAAGCAAGGGCAGAGATATATGCAGAACTTAAAAGATGGGAAGCTATAAATAAACATACCCCCTCAAAAGTAGTAGCAGGGAAACTGCAGAAAATAAAGGAAAGAATAAACACGCTAGAACTAGAAAAAACCACAAAACAATTGAAATGGGTGAAATTTTATTATTTTAATAATAGCAACAAAGCAGGGAAAGCGCTGGCACAATTGGTAAAAGCACAGCAACAGAAAAACATCATTACTAGTATTATGACAAAGGATGGCTCGGAAGTACACAGTCAAGAAGCAATACAGGAGACCTTCTTGGAGTTCTATAGGAACCTATATAAGTCGGTTGAGCCGGACCCTGAGGAAATAAAACAATTTATTAGTGAATTAGAAATGCCCAGGTTAAATAGAGCGCAGCTTAGCTTCCTTAATTCCTTAATCTCAATAGAAGAGGTTTCAGATGCAATTAAAAGTATGAAAGCCAATAAAGCCTGTGGGCCAGATGGGTTCCCAGCAGAATTTTACAAAACTTTTTGCAAGGAGGTAGCCCCACACCTGGCGGCAGTATACAATGAAATTTTACAGACAGGGAAAATGCCACCTACTTTTTATGATGCACAGATTACACTAGTGCTCAAACCAGGAAGGCCAGCGAATGAATGCGGTAGCTATAGGCCAATTTCCCTCCTGAATAATGACTTTAAAATATTTGCAAAAATTCTGGCCATTAGATTGGCAGCCATAGCAGGGGAGTTCATACATTCTGATCAAGCTGGATTTATTCCCCGCAGACAGGGATCTGACAATATTAGAAAAGTAATAAATTTGGTTCACTCCCAGGAAATAAGGAATACTACCTCAAGCTCCATGATTATCTCCGCTGATGCAGAAAAAGCGTTTGATTATGTACAACATAAATTTCTCTTTGAAATGCTAAAAAAGGTGGGAATAGGGGGCAACTTTTTAAAATGGGTAATAGCAATCTACGCCCATCCCAGATCTCAGCTTAAAATCAATGGGAAAATAACAAAAACCTTTGAGATTCAGAGGGGCACAAGACAAGGGTGCCCACTGTCGCCCCTACTATTTGATATGGCTATTGAAGGGTTGGCGGTGGCAATTCGTCAAAATAAAAATATTAAGGGAATGGTGGTAGGCCAGAAAGAGTATAAGCTATCCCTATTTGCAGATGATTTAATTTTGTACATTAGTGAACCCGTGGAAACGTTGCCACATCTTATGCAAACTATTGATAGTTTTGGAAGGGTGTCGGGGTATAAAATTAATAATGAAAAGTCACAAGCACTTATATTTGCTCAATCAGAGGAAGGACTGAAGGAAATTAAGGAAGTCAGTCCATTCCCGGAAAAGCCTAATGGGATTAAATACCTGGGGGTAACAATAACACAAAAGTGCAAGGACCTCTATAAGGCCAACTTCCCTGTAATACTGGAACAGGTTAAAAGGGAATTTGAAAATTGGAAAAAGGTGGAGTGTTCCTGGCTTGGGAGAATAAACTTATTTAAGATGATTGGACTGCCCAAGTTCTTATACAAATTCCTGGCCCTCCCCATAAAATTACCCAAATCTTTTTTTAAGCAAGTAGATGAAATGGTTAAGGAACTAATCTGGAGGGGAAAGAAACCAAGAATCAAAAAAGACACAATGTTCACTGCTAAGGAGAAAGGAGGATTAGACACACCAGATATAAAACTTTATTATAAGGCTGCAATCCTGAGAGCGATACAGTATTGGTACCATTGCCCACAACAACCGGAATGGTGTGAGATAGAAAGGGAAATAATTCAACCAACTTCCCTGGCAGAATTGTTGGTAGATGAGGGCAAATTGACTGGAGAGGGAGTCAGAGAGCACCCATTTGCGAAGCCACTACTCATAACATGGAAAGGAGTGATGAGGAAATTAGGTATAAAGGGTACAGCAACACCATACTCACCAATAAGACGAGTAGCGATGAGGGAATCACAGATAGCCCATGACCTACTTAAACAGTTAGAAAAGAAGGAAGTTAAAAGGGCAACACAATTATTCAACAAAGGTAAATTTAAAACATTAGAAGAAATAGAGAAAATAACGCAGACAAAAGTGAACACATTTCAATACCTGCAGCTGAGAAGTGTATTCAGGCAACCATGTTTAAAAGAAGCCTTTGCTAGGGAACCTACGGAAATAGAAAAGACCTTATTTAGCCTAACGGGAAGCAAGGGCAAACTCTCTAAGATTTATCAAGACCTGAAATCTATAATATACCCCCCCAAGCACCCATATTTATCAAGATGGGAAAAAGACCTCAATAAGCAGTTCACAGAAAAGGATAAAGAAATTATATGGGGGCATATGAGCACCTGTGCGTCTGCTCTGGAAGTCAGAGACACACAACTGAAGGTCACCACTAGGTTTTACCTGACCCCGGTACAGCTCAGGTATGGGGGGGACAGATATGGGAGGGGTGTATGCTGGAAGGGCTGTGGCTTACAGGCGGATCTACTGCATTGTCTATGGGAATGTGTTTATGTAAAGGCCTTCTGGAGTAAAATATGGAAAATTATGAACAAAGTAAACAAGGGGGTGGTACCTTTCAGACCAGAAATTGGTATTCTAGGTCTCTACCCTGATAATAAATCACTAAAACCACATCAGGAGGCATTGAGAACTCTGTGCTTGGCTGGAGTAAATATAATAGCAAGACATTGGAAGACAGAGGGCCCCTTACCTTTTCAAGAATGGATCTGTCGAATATGGTACTTATTTACAATGGACAAGATGATGGTAAACCTGCAGGACAAGAAGCTAGAAGAAGAGGAGAAAAATGAAAAAGCAAGGGAAAAGAAAAAAAATAACTATGAGGCAAAGTGGCTTAATATATTAGGAGCCATTGAAGGAAATGAACTACCAAAGAGTGACTGGACGCTGTTGTTTGACCGATACATTTGAACTGGCAAGCTCGGGTACCACCTTGTATGGGTAATAGAACAAACTGTTATTGTAAAGTTGACGAAAATACTATGTACAATGCCACTGAATATAAATAAAAGAGTTTATTATGGGGAAAAAAAAAAAAAAAAGAAAGTTGGCCTGTTCCAGATGCTCCTGAAGCTGCCGAGCCACCACCCATTCAATAACCTTCCCTAAAAAGGGCAGGTTAGAGACCGGCTGGTAGCTGGCCAGGACATCAACGTCCAGTGATGGCTTTTTGAGCAGGGGCCGCACCACTGCCTCTTTGAGGTGGTCCGGCACGTTGCCCTCCCTAAGGGAGGCATTGACTATCGCGGCCAGAAACGGCCCTAATGTCTCCCGGCTGGCCCTAACCAGCCAGGACGGGCATGGGTCTAATTCACAAGTGGCTCGAACAATCCCAAGAGCATCCAGCGCATCTGAGGGTGAGACGTCTTGAAACTTATCCCATAAAACAGGACAAGATGGGGCTTCAACTGCCTCTGCCACTGTGGAAAATGTTGCATCAAAACCGTGGTGCATTTGAGCGATTTTTATCTGCAAAAAAGTACACAAACAAGTCACAGCGAGCATTCGATAACTCTGAATCCAGGCAGAGGGAGGCCAGACTGACCAGCCCCTTCACCACCCGGAAAAGCTCAGTTGGACAGGACTTATAGAGGACACAATGAGGGCAGCAAAGAAAGCCTTCTTTGCTGCCTGCACTGCCACGGCATAGGTACGTAACCAGACTCTATGACACAATCAGTCAATTTCCGTATGAGAGTGATGTCACCGTCGCTCTAACCACAGCCCTTCTCGCTTCATCTGCCACAGCTCCTCTGTATACCATGGGGACCTGCATTGTTGGCAATTTGGGAGTGGACGCCTGGGAGTCACACAGTAGATGGCCACCGTCAACACAGAATTCCACATGGTCACAAGATCATCAAGTGAGCGGCCATCTAAGTCAGAGGAAAACATCTCCTAGAGCATTCCAGAACCCTTCTGGTTCCATAAGCCTTCAGGGGCGAACCAACCTAACTGGTTCCACACCCTCCCGGGGACCAACATGCACCAGAATACCTGCATGGAAGAGATAATGATTCGTCCATGACAAGGGCACTGTTGACACCTCCCCCACTAATGGATCCCCTGTCTCAAGGCCAGTGCAAAATATAAAGTCCAGGGTCTCTGTAATACATGCGAAGTTGACCACCTGTTCCAGGATCACTTCCCGAACCGTAGTTGACTTATTGGCAACCGACTTCACATTTATCAACATCAAACTGAGGCCAGGGGCCCTCTGATTATTGATCACCTCACCACCTGACTGGGGGCCATTGAGTGGGACAGATACACAACATATGTCCTGTCTCACAGGTCTAACTTGCCTCCCCGAAGGACCATAATTCCCCTGACCTGTCACGACCCCTATGGCTGCAGACACACACACACCCCAGTCCGCCCCCCCAACCTCCCCCACTGGAGACCGTCACGCCAGCCCCCTGAGGAAGATACCCCCCACCTATACCCCCCCATTCTCCTCTGCCACCAGAGGATACCCCTCCCTCTCAAAAGGGTTGCACCCCTCCCTCACACCGAGGGGGGTCAACCCTTTCCACCCTAACCCAGTCCCACTCCCCCCAGTGGCTATCCCGCCTGATTGGCGAGGGAGACACCCACACCCCAATTCTCCAAAATCCCTCCCATTAGGATCCAACCCCTCCCTCACACCAAGGGGACGGACCCCACTCCCTAAGCCGGTTCCCTCCCTCCTCTATCCATTTGGGGGAGGGATCATTCCCTGTACATTCATACCCAACATACCCCCTCACCTAATCCAACCCTTAACCACACTAAGTTCCACCCTAAAACCAGCTGCCCAAATAACGCTCCTACTTATAAAACTTAAGCTTCTCACAACCTCCAGTCCCACCTGAGGGCTGGAACCCAAGGGCCCTTAGGCACATGGCCTGCGGCAATGCCGGCCTGACCCCGCTTGTACTTCTCCCACTGGAAGTTTGCTGCGGGGGGAGCCCCTAACCCTGCCCCCTCACCTCCTGCAAGGGAGGGGGGGCAGATGGCAGTCCTTGCGGGGTATGGGGTCTCCTCCCCTCTGGAGGCAAGCTTACATAGCTCCCAGCCCTCAAGAGCAGCGCCTCGAAGGACCTGGAACAAGAGCGGCAAGGAGGATAATGACAGTGGCGACTGTGCCCTCACAGGATCTCCGAGATCTCAGACTCTCACACTGGCTCCTGGCCCCTGTAGCGGCACTGTGGGGGTCCTGAGGCACAGGTATGTTCTCCAGTTGCCACGTCTGGCCCACGAATGGCCAGCGCCCTCTGGGGCCACCCCTTGTGTAAATACCTGTAAAGGAGGGGAGCAGGTGTCAATAATCAGCCCCTCCAGGCAGCACACACACAGCCCCTGCAGCACTGGGTACTGCAAACACCTGTATGGTATCAGGAAAGGGCAGACCAGTGTTGAGAGGGACCAGTGTTGGGACGGTACTGTCCTTGGGTGGTTCCGCTCATTCCTCTCGGGGAGAAGCCAGCGGGTGGTGCTGGGGGCTGAAACATCAAGCCCCCGGGCCTTGACCTGCGGCGTTCCGCAAGGTTCGATCTTGTCTCCATTATTGTTTAATGTATATATACAGCCCCTGGGGGAGGTCGTGAGAGGGTTTGGGGTGCGATGTCACCAATATGCTGATGATACTCAGCTGTACCTCTTGTTTTCAACTGACCCAGGTCCTGCCGTCTCATTGCTTTCCCAATGTTTGGAGGCCATAGCGGATTGGATGAGGCAGAGCAGAATGAAACCAAATCCCGATAAGATGGAGGTGATGGTGGTGGGGAGGGCAGGGGAGGTTCTGGCCCCCCTTGTGTGGGGGGGTCCATCCTCCTGTTGCCCAGCAGATTCGGAGTCTGGGGGTGGTGTTGGACTTAGGTCTCCGTCTGGATCGGCAGGTGGCGGCGGTGGCTAAGACCACCTTCCGCCAGCTGTATCTGGTACGGAGGCTGCGTCCATACATTTCCAGGCCCGACCTGGCCACCCTTATCCATGCCTTCATCACCTCGAGGCTGGACTACTGCAACGCGCTCTACGTGGGACTTCCCTTGTTTCTGGTTCGGAGCCTGCAGCTGGAGCAGAATGCGGTGGCCCTGGGCGATGGGAGCACATAATACCAGTGCTCTGTGCTCTGCACTGGCTGCCTATAGCGTACTGAGCCAGATTCAAGGTGTTGGTATTGATCTACAAAGCCCTGCACAGTCTGGGCCCCTCATACCTCGGGGACCGCCTCGCCCTCCGTGCCTCAGAGCGATCCCTTTGGTCCACTGGGGGCGTCTTCTTGGAGGTCCCCTGGGTGAGACGGGGGGCTACAATGGAGAGGGCGTTCTCGGTGGCTAGGCCGCGACTTTGGAACTCCCTCCCGGAGGAAGCCCACCCGGCCCCAGGTCTGCTGGCGTTTCGTCGAGCCTGCAAGACCTGGCTGTTCATCCAGGCCTTCGGAGGGGAGGAGGGGAGGGTTGGGTAGCTGTGGGTATGGGGGATGGGGGTGGATATGGGGATTGTTTTTTAATTTATTGATGAAGTTGTCTTTTTTAAATATTGTTTTTATGCATTTTATCGTATTGTTGTAAGCCGCCCCGAGATGCCGTAGGCATGAGGGGGCAGCTAAAAAATATTTATAAATAAATAAATGTATAGATGTTTAGAGGAACAGAGGAGTTGCAAGCAGAGGAGGAGTGAAGCTCCCAGGCAGGAATGTGGCGGGATACAAGAGTGGAGAGAGATGGGGGAGCAAGGCCATGAAGAGCCTTTAAGGTAAAGACCAGGAGCTTGTGCCGAATGTATTCCCACAGAGGGAGCCAGTGTAGGGCAGAGAGGAGAGGCTGAACATGGTCAAAGTGATGGACAAGGTGGATGACTTTGGCAGCAGAGCATTGAATGAAGATGAGGGGGATGAGATCATAGCAGGGGAGACTCCTTACAGAGGAAGTTACAGTAGTCGAGGCGAGAGATGACTAGAGCGTGGACTAAGGTTTTTGCAGTGGCAACAGTAAGGCAGGGATGAATTTTAGCAATATTATACAGGACAAAGCAGCAGGATTTGGCAAGAGCCTGGATCTGAGGCATAAACGAGAGGGAGGAGTCAAAAATGAATCCTAGGCTTACACACCTGAGAGACAGGTGACACCCTCAGTGTAAATTGAGAGGGAAGTAGGAGGGGAATGTTTTGTGGGGAAGATTAGTAGTTCAGTCTTGGCCATATTAAGCTTGAGTTGGCAGAGAGACATCCAAGCAGAGATGTCAGAGAGACCGTCAGCGATACGAGACTGTATGGAGGGGGAGAGCGTGGGAGTGGGGAGAGAGTGTGTTGTGTGTCATCGGTATACAGGGGATATTGGAAGTCTTGAGATTCATGAGTTTACCTAGAGAAAGAGTGTAAAGGGAGAAGACGGCCCAGAGCCTTGGGGAAACTCCTACAGAGAGGGGAAGTGACGTAGCGGAGGTACCAGCAACAGAAACATTGAAGGAACAGTTCAAGAGATACAAAGAGAACCAATCAAGGACAGAGTCCCAGAGACCAAGGGAGCATAGAGAATCCAGGAGGAAGCCATGGCCAACAGTGTCAAAGGCGGCAGGGAGATTGAGGAGGACAAGAATGGAGCAGAGGTCCTTAGACTTAGCTAAGATAAGGTCATTGGTGATTCTGGCGAGGGCAGTCTGTTGAGTAGAGAGGGCAAAAGCCCGATTGAAGGGGGTCAATGGAGGAATTAGAAGAGAAGAAATCAAGACAGTGTGTGTAGACCTCCCGCCTAGGAGCTTGGAAGCTAAGGGTGGTAGCGAAATGGGGCAATAGCTGGAAGGGTCAGAGGGGTCAAGAGTGGCCTTCTTAAGGACAGGGGAGATGGTGGCATGTTTGAAATCCAGTGGAAATGACCCAGTAGAGAAAGGTTGATGATGTGCAGCAGAGAAGGCGCAATGGTGGGGGCAATTGTCGTTAGGACAGTGAGAGGGGATGGGATCAAGGGGGTTGGATGAGGAGAGGAGGGAGGTGACCTCAAGGGATGCTGGAGGGAAGAAGAGAGGCAGGAGGGGGAATAGCTGGGAGGGAGAGGGTTGAAGGGGGTTGCGAGATCATTGCCTGTTCAGCAAACACAGGCTTCCCCGCTCCCCTACTCCTATGTTCTGGGGAGCTGCTGTTTTATCTGCCCCTAGTCCCTCCACCTCCCAGTCTCCCACTGTTTCCTCCCTCCATGTTCCACCTGCCTCCTGTCCAGACTGCTCTGAGCAATTTCTTTCCTCACTGTCCTCCCTCCCTACCACTGCTGCTCTCCTGCCCCCAAGTGCCCCCACAACCTGTCAACCTGCCCACCACTCCTAAGGCCTGATTGTCACTGGGGTTGGGGGTTTTACACACTCGGGGGGAGTCCACTCGTGACGGAGGCCCTGGCTCTGATGATTTGGAATGGAGGTTAAATGCCCGTCAGGATAGAAGTGTGGCCTTATCAGTCCTCTATCATCATTGGGCGCAGAGCAATACAGGAACCCAGGCCTTGCCCCACACTAACACTCAGTCCAACTATTCCGAGAGGGGGGAAAGAGTTAAGAGTGAGGACACATGCAGCGTAGGCATGGACCCGGGGCTGCAGGGTAGGGATGACGGGGACACATACTCCTCAGAAGCAGGAACAAACCCAGGAGAGGGTAGGGGGAAGGACACACACACACACTGTTCAGTCTCAGCCGAGCAGGAAACGTTGCAGGGGTCTCACTTGCACGGGGCTTGGAGTCACATACACTCGCACAATCACCAAATCAACAAGAAAAAGAACGCGCTACTTAGCTTGCAAGGGGCCGGTTTCTCTGCGATCACCAGTGCTGTGGTAGACTGCGAGTGCGCACAGGGGCGGGGCCTTCACTTTAAAGCCCAGGACGGATCCTGCGCACAGGGGCGGGGTCACTCCCGCCCCTGTGCGCACTCGCAGGCACTCTGAGTGCTGCAGCGGGGGCGAGAGTGACCCCGCATTGTGTGAGGGCAAAGGGGGCATGGCTGCTAGTCCGGGAACGGGGCCGGTTGCCTTGGAAACCAGTGCCCGCATTAGGGGGCGTTGATCTGTCAGCAGCGGTGCTCCGCCATGTTGGGAGTTGTCAAGGTGCCGCTGGGGGGGGGGGGCATGAAAGGCTTGAAGTTGTCGCCGGTAGGCGGGGCTTACAATACCCCCCCCCCTCGAGGCCGTTGGCCAAAGGCCCACAAGGGACCAGGTTTGGTGGGGTGCTGCAAGTGAAAAGCACGAGTCAGACGGGGAGTGGACACACTGGTCGCCGGTTCCCACGAGCGTTCCTCGGGGCCATAGCCTACCCAGTCTACCAGATAATGCAGCTTGCCCCATAACAAGTTGGCATCCAAAATAGCCTTAATTTCATACTTTGGCCCAGCAGCCGTAATCATAATAGGACCAGGAGTTGTGGCAGGGTCGGGGCTCCACATAGGGCTGGCTTTTTTCAAGAGGGACATGTGAAAAGTGGGGTGAATGTGGACATGGGAGGGCAAATGCACTGTATAGGTGACTTAGTTGACTTGGCGAAGGATGGGATAGGAACCTATATACTTGGCGTCCAGTTTGGAGGATGGTCGAGTTGATGGGTAATTCCGCTGGTCTATCCATACAAGATCGCCGGGGGCAAAGAGAGGTGCCTCCTAGAGATGCGTGTCGGCTTGGGTTTTATATCGTTGCCGGGTTTGTTGAAGCATGCACCGCGTGAGGGCTTGTGCATCATGGATTTGTTGAGCTAAGGCACTGGCGGCTGGTACTGACATCGAAGGCACCTCTAAGGTTCCGATGCGGGGATGGAAGCCATAAGAGACATAAAGTGGGGAGGTGCTGAGGGATGCGTTTGGGGCATTGTTATAGGCAAACTCAGCTAAGGGAAGCCACGTGTACCAGTCATCCTGCTGCAGGTAGTTGATATAGCAGCGAAGATATTGCTCCATGTTTTGGTTGACTCGCTCAACTTGGCTGTTGACCTGGGGATGATACGTTGTGGTGGGTTTGAGGGTTACTTAGAGGGACTGGAATAGAGTTTTCCAAAAACATGCAATGAATTGAGATCCTCGATCGCGAATAATTTCTTGGGGGCACTCATGTAGTTTGAGTACGTGTCAGATGAATAACAGTGCGGTGTGCCGGGCTGAAGGTAATCCTTTGCATGCACAGGTACGTCGCAGCAACGATTTTGCGGTCAAGGATAGGGCCTTGGGGTTGACCTGGTGTCATGGGATTGGGAGCTCAGTGCCCCACTCTAGGCTGTTGTGACTCAGTTTCCCTGGCTTGCAGCTCTCACTGGATCAGCTCTCTCTCTAGAACTGACTGAGCCTGCAACGGGTGAACCTTCTTGTCACCTTTTCAGCCACAGAGTTTCCCAGCACAGACTCTTTCTCTCTAGGTTCGTCTGTGTTTGTAAACACAGAATTAACCCCAAACTGTGTCCCCCACCAATGTTAGGATTAGTGATTCCACTGGACCATATGAAGTTCAGCAAAAAGTAGTTTAATGAATAAATCATGAATAAGCATGCAGTACAAGATTACTCCCACTAGATGGTTGCCTCCAGTCCGCCCAGCGGGGAATGGGTACCTGATCCATTGGGTTAGGGAACTCAATACACCGCTCTCTTGTGCATTGTAGGCCACCATGTGCCTTAACCATACCAGCCTGATGGACTGTATGATCAGGAATGGACTTTGACTTGACATCGCCCCAGCCTGCCAGGCCTACCCACATTTGCCACCATAGCAGCTGGATCAGAGTTTGCCTCCATTGTCTTTTCAGCACAATTCTCTTTATCAGCAGCTTTTCTGTCTCTGGAATGGGGGTTCCTGAAGGCCCACCATGCAGCAGTGAGAACTCTGGTTTGGAGGAAGAGGGTTACATTGATCCTCTTAGCTGCCCTGACTTTTCACTTCCTTTCTTCTGTTAGGGCTATGCATGGACTGGCCTTAATTAATTAATTGCCTGGCGAGCTTAGATTAAAGAACAATTTCTCTCTGCTCTTAGGGGCAGCTCTTGACTTTGGAAGTAAACTCAGCTGCTCAGGAGCTTCGCTCTCCTCAATGGATGCATCCTTCCTGGAACCAGCTGCTGCTTTGTTGAAGCAATGTGGGACAAATAATGCTGGAGTACAGTCTGTATGTGCGGCTCCAGCTCCAGTTGGGGGGTGACACTAGTGCTTTCCTACCCCCTAAAGCACTCCCATAGAAACCCCCTTTCTCTAGCTCTCCATTGGCCAACCCTCCTTTTGAGGTTTCACACCAGAGTTCAGCCATGACCCCTATTGTTGGAAATAGATGGAGAAAGCCTCTTGGCCTGAGAGCAGCTCCTTTCATTATGAGTGAGAGCAAGTCCTGTCCCCAGCTGGTGCTGTCCCAGGGCCTCCATTCTCTCTTGAAGCAGCTGTTCTACAAAGATTCTGCTTTTTGCTAAACTGCAGACCTGGGCCCTGCAAGAACGAACGATAACAAAGATAGAAGTAGGAAAGGAAATAATTATAAATTACAAACGAGAAAAGTAACGAGAAGTCCCTCATCCAAACCTCTGTGGGCCACAACTAGACTCATTAACTATATTGTGGTTGGTGATCTTTGGAACGGAAGGACCGTAGGTGCCGCCAAGGGACTGCTGAGGGTGCATTTACACCTCCTGGCTCCCACTTGGTCCTGCCCTTCCAAGTTGGCCGGGCAGAGGGAAAAGCCACAATGGAAATGGGTGGGAGTAAAGGGGTTCCCTCACCCTTTGTGATGCCCCCTTTCTGAGCACTGTGGTTTCAGCATGACTCTTGGAGCGGGAGCATGGCCATGTCCGAAAGGGACAGGACAAAGGGGATCACACCCCTTTTCTGAGCATTGTGACATCACAAATCCTGGAAAGCGTTCTGGTCACACCAGAAAGGGGGGGGGGGGGGGAGAAGGGACTCTCCCACCCCCTGCATCCTCCTGAGTTTAATTCTGCAGGAGCCCCTGAGAATAGAGTTCAAACGAGATCTCACAAAAATGAGCTTTCTCATTGAAATCTCAGTTCATCTCAGGACAAAGTGAGTAGCAGGATTGATTCTCTGAGTTCTTGGCAAAGAAGAAAACCCCAATAATTGTGCATGCACAAAATGAACGCTGCCCTTAACCAAAATGGCGGCAATAGTAGCAGGTGCAATCCGCTGCCCTTAACCAAAATTACAGCGATGTTATAGCCGCCATTTTTGTTAAGGGTGGCAGCCATTCTGCACAGTGATTTTTGTTTTGTTTCTCACTGAGAACTTGTACTGGGACATCTTGGTCCTGGTACTTGAGTTTGCGAGGTTTACTCATGAGAAACAAATTGGGCTGCTCGTTCAGCCCTACCTAGGAAGGATGAAAGCAATATTAGATTCAAAACTCCTTGTAACAGAAGATCAGATAGGATAGTGAAATACATTAAGAAAGTTGAGAGAGAAGAAAGAGGAAGAATAAAATAGTACTTGTGGTAGACGGTGGCAAGGGTGGAAAGTAAGAGATGAAGGAGATAGTTGAGAGGACAGAGGTAACAATTTACTGATATGGATACGAGTACTGAAACTGATCTGTATATGAAAATGGGTACAAGGATAACGTTGGGTCACATTTACACATACAGCTAAATGGGTTTGATATGTCCTTAACTCACTTGTACCTTGTATCATTCACACATCAAGAGACAGTATTCAGACGTAGGAGACAAAGTATGTGCTCTGGAAAAATCAGGAGCATATACTCCCCTTTGCTTCCTAAACTAAAATACCTTGTAATGTGAACCCTTTCTGTGTTTGGTTGGTGAGCATGCTATCTAAATCCTTCTCATGTTGCAACGCAAAGTCTCTCCCCTGCTAAGAACTGTGTGGAATCCATCCTCTGTGCAATCCGTCTGTCTGCAAGGCATGAAGGGATAGGTGTCATCATGTGCACTTTCATGACATAGCCACTGGGGGCAGTTGGCTGCAGTACTACTAAATCAGTTTAAGGGTGTCATGTGAATGATACCAAAGTGAATTACTACTATATAACCTGAATAATTGATTTGGCTTTGATAAATCAGTTTAGTTTTGTACATGTGAATTTGACCTTAATAATGTTGGTCACGTCTTGTAATGCCTGCAAGTAATATCCAAATGTGTACATACCAGGGAATAGCATGTAAGGAAGCTGATCTGCATAAAAACATAACGGGTCTTTGAAAGATTTTAAGAATTGTCAAGAATTTTCAGACTTTCTAAGTTAAGGATCTTCTGACAAAAATAACAGAAGTTGCACTACTAATTCTAGGGCAGCACTCTGGACATGGCTGGGTGGGATCACAGTTTTCAGGTCCCTGGCACAGGGCTGGAGTGTGGGGAGGTGTTCAAAATAGTGGTGGTGGCAGCAGCATCCTGCAAGATAAATCCAGATTCTGGTCAATGCTAATTGGAAACTGTTGCTGGGAATGGGTGGGGCCTTTGGCATTTGCTGCTGCCCTGCCTGATAGTTCTGCACAAGCAACTGCAGCAGCAGGGGCACAATAACAGCAGGAGTGGGCAGGTAGCTGGCAGGCAAGATGGAGGACAGAGGAAAAGCAAGGAACAGGAAAGTGAGACCTTGAGGGGATCAGGGCATCCTACACTTACTTGCAGCCCTTGGTCTGTCTTGCTGGGCAGGAACGTTGTTAGGTTAGGGTATACGATACGACAAAAGGGTGTGTCATGGTGTGCTCTCCTAAGCTGTTCAAGAGGCTTCTGCTTAGCGTATTGAAGAAAAGAAGGGGCATTTTCAGATGGACACTTATCCTGGGATAAACATTATCACTGGGATAGTTTGTCTGTCTAAATGCTGTCAACAAAAATACCAAGTTGTTATAAAACCCCAGTCGCTGGGGTTTACAACAACCAGTTGTTAAACTATCCCAGGATAATGTCTGTCTGAACAACATAAACTATCCCAGGATAATGTCTGTCTGAACAACATATCCCAGGATAGTCAACTATCCCGGTGATTAGCGTCACAGAGTCCAATGGCAAGGTATGTGCTCCGAATGCTCAGCTGCACAGAGGATGGGACGTTTCTGAGAAAGGATGGGACGTTTGAGTCCCAGAAATTTTTTTATTCATCCCACAGACTCTAATCACAATGTACTGTTCACATGGACTATCCTGGAATGAAGTTATCCCGGGATAAAAATGTCCATCTAAAACACTTTGTTATGCTGGAATAATAATCACTGGAGATTATTCTAATTATCCTGGTATAGTTTGTCCATCTGAAAACGCCCAAAGTCTCAATTTAGCCCTTGCCCTCACTTGGTAGCCTTAGCATGTATGGATTCAGCTCTCCTCTTCCCCTGCCTCCACTGCAAACTCTCCGTTGACACTCAATGTGCCAGCATCTGGTGCGTGGCCAGGAGTTTTGGATAGGTGGCCTTAGTTAAAAGTGAGGTCCCCCCCCCCGGACAGGTAAAATAGCGACCACTGTGACTAGAGAGACCCAGAAGATGTCACAATGGTCTTGGTCAGACCAACCCAACCAGTTTTTATTGTCCAAAAGAGCTAGGTAAGTGCTGCCAGAGCACAATAAGGAAGACTCCCTCCAGTCTCTGTTGGGAAAGGCCCCGTGTTCAAGGCTCATTCCATTGGTCACTCCTGCTTATGCCCAATTTCTACAGAGCCCAGCTGCTCATTGTGCTGGTCTCCACCATCTTCCAGAGGCCTAGCAATAGGTAAGGTAACCAAGGTGACCGACCCAGGCATTGGTCCTGTTTGTCCCACCTATTGGTACACCACTGGCCCAGAGCCCCAAGTAGGTGCTGACTATGCAGAAAGGGCTCCAGGGCTTGAGCACCTCCAGAAAGTCAGGAGTGGCTCCTTCTCCAAGTGCCCAGAATTTGAGATGGGAGGGCAGGGAATGCTTGGGTACAAAGTGGTGGGTTCAATGGCTGGATAGCAGAGAGCTCTGGCCTGTCTACTGCTGGGCCAGACCTCAACACGTCTCACTGCCCCTACCCCACATCTCCCTGGCCTTTCTGCCCCAACCTCCCAGAAACCCTCTGCCTGTGACCCTGGTTGCTCCCCATCCTCCTACCACAACCTCTCAGCAACACTCTACCTGTCACCTTGGCCTTTCCCCCTGCCCAGCAACCCACCCAGCATCCCTGACTCACTGACCCCCCTTTACTGCAACCCCAGTATCCCCATGACTTAGTGTGTCTCACACCCAGCCCTCTCCCCTATGCTCTCCCAGCAGTCCCTCTCCCCTAGCTCCCTGATGATCACCCCAAGGGCTGATATGGGCTCAGGTGCAGTAATTTCACATGCCCCAGGTCCTTATGAAAGCTAGTTACACCACTGCCGTCTACCCAAGTCGATCACTATTTTCCTCATCTCTCTTTATTTGTGACACACCTCTAACAAGTCCTGAGGGCCTAGGGCAGTCTCTTTCTCATGTCTAGCTTGCTAGAACACTCAAATGCTGTTCCCCTTTGGTGGGGCTGCTCCCTACATCTGCTGAGGACTAAATCCCTCCCCTGCAAACATACGCCACAGAGCTACCCCCTGGGGGTAGCTATAATAGAGACAGGTGGTGGAGCTGCACCGGGGCATGTGAGGCCCATGCAGCCTGGGGCACCTGTGTCCTTTGGTTTTTGGAGGGGAGATGAGGGAGCCCGTTCTAACCTAGCTGCACCTCTGCTGAGCGCACATTCAGATCATTTCTCCACCCAAGGCGCATCACTTTTGGGCTTTGCTTTCAGTTTGAAAGCATGAATTGAAGCCCTTGACAATTCCAATTGAGCTGTGGAGTGGGGCAGGATTTGAAATTCCATGTCATTGGGTGTTTTTACACACACATTTCTCCTGCATGTTTACTGTTACATCCTGAACTTTCTGTGTGTTTAAATCACTCACCCAGATCTTAAACATCCAGCTCTTTGAACTTCTGCGTAGAACTTCTCCAAGAAATTTTGTGTGTAAAAAGTTCTCCTGGTAAACTGCTTTGCTCCAGGCAGCTGTGGTCACTTGGTTTCCATGGCAGCCTGTCACATCTACAGCTGTGGCTACTTTAGGCTGCCTCAGAGCAGTGTTTGTGTGAAGAATGCATCCAGGAACTGCCTCACGGCAGTGTGTGTGTGTGAAAAATGCATCCGGAAATTACTTGTGGACTTGTAAACCCAGAAGACTGAAAAATCCAGAACTTTACAGTGTATGTAAAAATGCCCAATGTTGGATCATTGGCTCTACCCCAATGCTTTGCATCTCTGCCAATCACCTCATAGAATCATAGATATGGCAGGGCAGGGCAGGGCAGGGCAGCCCAGCCCAGCCCAGCCCCTCTGCCATTAAGCAGGATCCACTGCACTGGTACTATTCCTGGAAGATGCCTGTCTAAGGCTGTATTCTCACCTGCGGCGGCGGCAGTGGCAGCAGCGGGAGGGGCGAGGGAAGACATAGCAGCCCGGAGGAGCCGGCTGACAGGAAAAGAGCCGGTGCTAACGGGGATCTGCCGTGGCTTCCCTCGCCCCTCCCGCTGCCGCCACCACCGCCATGGGTGAGAAAACAGCTTAACCCTGAGCCTTTGGGAATGGCAGTGTGTAAATTTAAATAAATAAGACCTCCAGAGATGGGGCTTCCACAACTTCCTGTGGCAAATTATTCCGCTGCCTAAATGTCCTGGCAGTTTAAAAAAAAAAAAAAAATCTTCCTAATGTTTAGTTTACATTTTTTCTCCTTTTAGTTTAAACTCATTCCCTTGGGTCCTATCCCAATTGACCAGAGAGGAGAACTGGGCACCATTTTGCATATAGTAGCCTTTTAGATATTTGAAAACTGTTATGTCCCCTTTTCCAATCTCCTTTATTCAAGGCTAATCATTCAGTTCATTCAGTCTTTCCTTCCATCCCCTTTCTCATCCTGTTGCTCCTCTCTGAGAGCCACACTTCTTCTCTTGTGCTTTGGTTGTCTCAGCTGTGCAGCACACTTCATACCCTGTTATCTTGTGGATCCTCTCTCCTGCCTGAGGAGGCAGCCGGATTGGTATCATTCCCATTGTACAGATGAACTAAGAGACAGTGACGCTCAAGAAGGGCTGTGCAGAAAGCATCTGCTGGGGTTGGGGACTGAGAGTCACCCACAGCAACAGGGGCAGCGCTGCCTCATTTGACCAGCGTCCAACTGCTCCTACCAGGGGAGGCAGCATTTGTGCGGTGGAGGGGGTGCTATGCCACTGCAGCTCCTGGGCTGCTTTTGCCCCAGTGCCGCCATTTCTTCAGTGCTCTGTCATGGTTGGGAAGCCCCGGCCCTGCTCCCCAACTCTGTCCAGGCCCTTGTCTTCTCTCAGGTTGACTGAGCAGTCCCCCCTTCAGCTGCTCATCTCCTTTCTATGAAACCAGGTCAAAAAGTCAAAGGTCACCAGTGTGGTGAAGGCAAACCAGTTTCTGTGGCCTGTGGCACCAAAGGGAGCGACATGGGCCAGCATCACGTCTGACCATCTTCGGCATGACCCAATGGATCTGGTACCCATTCACAGCTGGGTGGACCGGAGGCAGCCATCCAGTGGGAGACCAACAATCCGGTTTTGAACTTCCTGCCTTCAGAGAGCTAGTCAATTGCCTTAACCACTCAGCCACCACCTGTCACTGTGACTGCCTGTTACTGCACTAAGGGCGTTTATAGACGAGACAAAAAAGGCGGCTGATCCTTTGATCAGCCGCCTTTCTTGCCGCTCGTCTACATGCGTAGCCTGCTTTTTAATCCGCGTCGGAGGGGGCAGGCGATCCTGCCCCCTCCGACGCGGATTCCCGGAGTGCCGGCTTTACGCCGCACTTCCTGGTCCCGTGCGCATGCGCAGAAGGGCGCGCATGCACACTCGCACTCTGCGCCGTGTCTGAACATCAGACACGGCATGCAGAGACGCCGCGGCGGGAAAACCCGGCGTTTAGCGATCCCGCTTGTAAGCGGGATCGTCTATAAACGCCCTAAGTTGTTGTATCTGAACTGGCCTGTGGTCTTGGCTGCTGAAGGCACAGAAATGTCTCTGCGACCCTCGCGGACAATGAGCTAGAGTTGCCAGCGAAGTATATTTTTCCAGGCCACTTATGAAACATACATGTTTCAGGGCCTGCATTGGTACCATAGGTACAATGCAGGTCCTGCAACACATATGTTTCATGAAAGGCCTGGAAAAATATCCATAGGTGGCAACCCTAGCTAGAGCGGGCTCATTCACATGCATTTAGGTCATGGGTACCACAGCAAAATGGTTCCTTTTCTCAGCAGCTGCAGCTGAACTGCCAGATCAGGGAATCGCTAACAAAACGCAGCAGCCACAGAGGCAGCAAGAGCCTGGAGCCCCATTGTCTCTCCTATCTCTGCGCAGGGTTTGTTTACACTTGAAAACGTACCCTGAGGGTTCCTAAAAGCGGCCACTCGGACAGACGATCCCTCGCTCCCCTCCCTCCCCTTTCTCTCTGTCGCTCTCCTTACAAAGAGGTAACCTTTCCCAGTCTCTTATCTTGGAGCTTCACGTTAAAGGGCTGCCGGGCCTCCAGGAAGGGCTGAAAAACTGCCTCTTCAAAGCCAGCCCTGCTCCTGTATCCTCTGGGCTCCTTTCTGTCTCTTTGGCTGCTATACGGGAACAGGAGCTTCCCCCTCAGCCCTTACCACGGTAGTGACCAGGGCATGGTGCAAGCAAAGAGAGAACGGGCTCATGGGGCTTCCAGGCAGCTCCAAACCAAAGTACCACCTTCGATTCATTAAAATGTAACCTTAAGTGGTTAATTTAATTGACTAGTCCACTTCAATTCCATTCACACTGCAGCTGCTGCTGCAAATAGGGGTGGTTACTCGGAGTTCCACCATGCCCCCCTAATGGTCATGACAAACAACATTCTCCTTCTCTTTTTACTTCAGAGCAAAGTGTTCACACAACAGTTACTTCAAAGTAAAAAGCCAGGGGGAGCATGTACAGGGGCAGCAGCAAAAATTACTTCAAGGGGGTGCAAGTGTCAGGAGAGCCCCTTCACCCCTAAAATAAAATGTATTTTAGATGGGACATGCATGTATCAGGGACCCGTGTTTATTGTGTTTTGTCCATTGGCCGCAGTGAGCAAAATGCCTTGATTATAACCCACAATGGTAGCTTGGTTTTAATAAAGAGAAGTATCTTTCTTGACCAACTGTGACTACAGATTGCTGGTCGTGTGTGGTGTAGTAGTAGCAGTTTTTATGTGTGTGGCACTGGGAGTAGAGGTAGAAGGAGCAATGGTGGCACTGGTGGATGCCATGCATAGTTTAGACATAAACTTGCTTTAAATTTCCAGCAGCACAGATCTGTTGAAAGTGGTTTGAGGGTGTGCGTGTGTGTGTGTGTGTGTGGTTGGGTGTTGTAACAGGGCTACGAGCTCTGAAGCAGGTGTCTGAAACCTACATCTTCCACCATAGAGAGAGGCTGGGCATTGAAGGTGATTATTTTGCCAATTCTCCTGGTGTTTTTTTTGTTGGGGTATTTTTGGCAACAGAATGATTCTGGCTGAAATAGTTGTTTATTTTAAGCTCTCGGGCAGGGACCGTGTCTATCTTGGTTTTTGTAAAGCGCCAGGTACATCGCTGGCGCTATATAAATGCTTATAATAATAGTCTCCAAGATTTGCACTGTTGGCTTTTATCTTATTAGAAATGGGGACCTCCTCTGTGGGTTAGGAGTGGCAATTCCGGAAGAGCCTGTCAGTGTCACTGCCACAAGGATAGCAGAGAAGGACGACACAATCTGTCGCTCACTAGCCTCCCTGGTGACTTTGCTGCCAATGGAGATTTGTCACCCATTAAACCTAAGTGACATTTTCAGAGACTGCTAAGGAGGCTTGAAGTTGACAGGTAGGTTATGCCGTGTCTGCCCACAGCTAGTTCTAGCCTTGCCTAGGGAACAAACAGCTGTTATTCTACAAAGTGCTCCAGTGCAGGAGATGTGATCCTGTGGGTAACATTGCCTGGAGTCTTAGCTACCATGCAAGCAGCAGGTGGGGTAACAGCAGCATGTGTCATCATTGCTGTATTGAGCTTGTTGCGGCAGTGGTGGTGCTCATAGCGGCTCTGCCAGCAGCCCACCAAGCCGAGACAGGAGGAACCTTAGTGGCGCTTGTGGAAAGAGAGGGTGGGGGAACGGTCCATTCTAGACAGTCCTTCCCTCCCACGCACTCCTGATTGACAGGGAGGGGGCACTATGCCAGCCAGGGATTGGCTCATGCTCTTCTCACCCACCCACATCCACTTGTCCTCCAACCCCACCCCCTCCCCTTTCCTCTCCTCCTCTCTTTCCTCCCCTGCCCTAACTGTTCTCCTTCCCAGTCACACGCTGTTTGGAATAGCAGATTTGGCTCTCAGCTCAAAACAAGCCATGCACCAACACCTTTATCGCTGCCATTTCCTCACCCTGCAGTTCCAGGCTATTTTGGGGGGTGGGAGGTTATGTAGGCCAAGCACATAGAATGACAAAGGTCTCTGTGGAATATTTAGTTAGTTATTAGCATTTATACCCCGGCTTCCCCGAAAGTTCAGGGCAGTTTACAAAAAACATAAAATACAATTTAAAAACATTAAAATACTATTTATCAGAAGCCCCCAACCTCCCACTTAATCCCTATCTTTGCCCACCACAGACAGCTTTACTACAAAGAAAACTTTTACCCCACCTCTGAAAGATGCTCAGGCCCAGACTCAGATGAATCTCCAGGGGAAGGGAGTTCTGCAGCATGGGGGCAGCAACTGAGAACGCCCCCTCCCCCCGTGTGCACCCACGGTGCAGACAATAACAAGCAGAAGGGCTAGGGAGCAGGGTGTGATGACAAGGAACTGGGAAGAATGACGAGGAGGAAGTTTGTTTGCGCCCGAGCTCAGCATCTTTTGGAGGCAGTGCAAGATTGTTTGTTTTAAAAGGCATTTGGCGAGTGGGTATAGGGGTTCGTTGGGAGGTTGTGGCTGGGGGTTGGGAGGAAGGTTTGGAAGGGAGGGGGAAGGAGAAAGGTTGGGGAGTTGGGCTTTTATGCCTTGTTATGTTTTTATAGGCTGATTTGATTGTAAGCCACCCTGAGCCATTTTGGAAGGGTGGGGTAAGAATTGGAAATTGGAGTCTGGTTGCAACAGCAAAGGACTGGGTGGCATGACAAGGAGGTCATGGGAGATGGGGAAGTGATGAAAGAATAATGCATGGACTAGACAAGAAGGGGGAGTGGAGCAAATGGAAGCTGCAAAGACAAGGGCATGGTGGGAGCCCTGGGGAACAGGTGGAATGACACGGGTGTGGATGGAAGGTCATGCCACACATTGCATGCTTGTTTCTCCATGGGAACATTTCCCCCTTTCTCTGTTGTTACTATTACAAGCATTTGTATAGCGCAAGCAGTGTACCTGGTGCTTTACATAGCAATGAGATAGACGCGGTCCCTGCCTACGACTTACAATCTAATAGACTAGGAGGGGGAGACAGGGATAGGGGACATATTGAAAGTCAAGGGATAAAAACATTCAAGTGGATGTGGAGTTTCAGGTGCACGTGCTTGGCTTGGTTGCAGTTAGGCGGACAGTGAATGTTGAGAAGGGAGTACTAGCAGGCGTCGGGGAAGGACAGGGAAGAGGGGGAGGAAGGGAGGGGAGGAAAGATAAGGAATTCAGTCTTAGCCATATTGAACTTGAGCTGACGTTGGGACATCCAGGCGGAGATATCGGAAAGACAGTTGATGAGGCGAGCTTGGACAGAAGGGGAAAGTATCATCACAGTGTAGAGGTGGTATTGGAAGCCATGGGAGGCAATGAATTTGCCAAGGGACAGGGTGTAGATAGAGAAGAGGAGAGGGCCCAGGACAGAGCCTTGGGGAACCCCAACCGAGAGGGGGAGGGTGGAGGAGCTGGAATTGGGAAGCGACACATTAAAGGAGTGGTCAGAGAGGTAGGAGGAGAACCAGTCAAGGACAGAGCCACAGAAGCCTAGGGAGCGAAGAGAGTCCAGTAGGAGCGAGTGGTCGACAGTGTCAAAGGCAGCGGCGAGGTCAAGGATGGAGTAGAGACGCTTAGATTTAGCAACAAGTAGATCGTTGGTGATCTTGGCCAGGGCAGTTTCAGTGGAGTGAAGGGAGCGGAAGCTGGACTGGAGAGGGTCCAGGGAGGAGTTGGCAGAGAGGAGTTCAAGGCAGTGGGAGTAGACAACACGTTCCAGAAGCTTAGAGGCGAAGGGAAGGAGGGAGACCGGTCGGTAGCTAGAAGGGTCAGAGGGGTTCCCGCTCTCATTCATGGTGGCCCTATTGCACCCGATAAATATTTTACTGTCACTGAGGTGTAGCTTCTTTGCATTTTTGCAGCTCATTAAATTCTATTGTCATTCGCACATTTCCATAGGCATTTTCATACCAAGGCCTGGGGTTTGCTTGCACATGGAGTGGGGAGAGGGGTTGGACAAATAACCCCCAAATGAGGGATTATTTGTGCACCGGGGGTTGCATTAGTTGAACATGAGGTGTGGCTCCCCACCCCTCTTCGCATGCTTGGAATATTGGGAGATAGGTTCTAACGAGAAGCTGATTAAGTTCAATATGAAAGGGCCCTTTAAGCAACAAGAGTAGCGCTAGGAAACTTTTCAGAGTGGGCAGGTGAGGGAGCAGGGCAGTACTCTGCCCCCACCCACTCTGAAAATATCCTTTAAGAGCTCTAGCTGCTTGGAAAGGTTGCCACTAAGAAACAAGTTTTAAGGGTGGGCATGGGTGGAGTTCTGTCCCTGCTCCCACCCACCCATTCTTAAAAGGGGGAGCTCTGGAGAGCGGAGATGCCTTCATGAGTAAGCCCTGCCCCCACCCTGGGGATCCCAGCTCTTCCCCCTACCCCCTCACCCTCCCTGGAGACCGTGCTCCTTTGTCCTTAGGGAGGCCCATAATTGGGGCATGAGCCCCAGCCTGCTACAGCCTTGCTCATGCCACTGCATCCAGGCCAGTGCCAGCAGGAGTGAACAAATGTGACAGTAACCACTCCGAAGTGAATGTTTGCTTGCTGTCATGTTTATGGAATGCTGTCCATTTCAATATGTGTACCAGCAGCTACATTGCAGCTATGCACTCTTGCTGGGCCTGAGCAGAGCAAAAGCCCACAGGGAACTAGATTCTGAGTGAGGGGAAAGAGGATGCAATGTCACTCATGCTGAGCTAGGGAAGGCCTGACAGAAGAGGTAGATTTTCAGGGGGGATTTGAAGGTTGGGAGGGAGGGAGCAGAGCGAACGTATCCAGGAAGGGAGTTCCAGGCATGAGGGGCAGCAAGAGAGAAGTGGCAAAGACATTTAGAGGAGCAATGGGGTTGCGAGGAAGGTGAAGAGCAGAAGCTTGTGCCGAATGCGATCATGTACAGGGAGCCAGTGTAGGGTGGAGAGGAGGAGTTGTACATGGTCAAAGCAACGGGCAAGGTAGATGACTTTGGCAGCAGAGCACTGAACACAGATGAGGGGGGTGAGATCAGAGCAGCGGAGGCCAGTAAGGAGGAAGTTGCAGCAGTCAAGGCGAAAGATGACTAAAGCGTGGACTAGGGTTTTTGTGGTGGCAACAGGATTTAGCAACAGCCTGAATCTGAGGTGTAAAGGAGAGGGAGGAGTCAAAGATGAACCCCAGGTATATGCACCTGAGGGACCAGCTGGATGGTGACTTCCTCAGTTGAAACTGAGAGGGAAGCAGGAGGAGAATGTTTTGGGGTGAAGATGAGTTCGGTTTTAGCCATTTTAAATTTGAGTTGGCGACAAGACATCCAGACAGAGATGTCAGAAAGAGAGTCAGCAATACGAGACTGGATAGAGGAGGAGAGCGTGGGAGAGGGGAGATAGAGTTGTATATTATCATCAGTATACAGGTGACACTGGAAGCCGTGGGTTTCAATGAGGTTACCCAGAGAAAGAGTGTAAAGGGAGAAGAGAAGAGGGTCCAGGTCAGAGCCTTGGGGAACTCCCACAGAGAGGGGAAGCGACATAGAGGAGGTACCAGCAAGAGAAACATTGAAGGAGCAGTTCAAGAGCTATGAAGAGAACCAGTCGAGGACAGAGTCCCAGAAACCAAGGGAGCGTAGCAAGTCCAGGAGGAGGCCATGATCGACCATGAGGTGAGGGCAGTCTCAGTTGAATGGAGAAGGCAGAAGCCCAATTGAAGGGGGTCAAGGGAGGAATTTGAAGAGAGGAAACAAAGAGAGTGCGTGTAGACAGCTCGCTCCAGGAGCTTGGAAGCGAAGGATAGGAGTGAAATGGGGCGATAGCTTGAAGGGTCAGAGGGCTCAAGAGTGGCCTTCTTAAGGATAGGGGAGACGGTGGCGTGTTTGAAAGCCAATGGAAATGACCCAGTAGAGGGAGAGATTGAGGATGTGCAGCAGAGAAGGTGCAGCGGTGGGAGCAATTGCCATTAAGAAGGGATGGGGTGAGAAGGGATGGGGTCAAGGAGGCAAGTGGAGGGGTTTGATGAAGAGAGGAGGGATGCGACCTCTTCAAGAGAAGCTGGGGAGAAGGAGAAAAGAGGCAGGAGGAGGAACAGCAGGGAAGGAAGTTGGGGAGGGAGAGAGTTGAGAAGCAATAGCAAGGTGGAGTTGAGAAGCAATAGCAAGGTGGAGTTTATCAGTCTTGTAATTGAAGGACAGCAGATCCTGTGCAGGGAGAGAAGAGGGTGGGGAGGACAGGGAGGCTTCAGAAAGGAAACAAATGCTGAGACGAGACGGCAGGGGTTGCAGGAGTGAGATTTCTATTAATGTGGAGTAATAGCAGTCTTTTACTCTTTAGCCAGGGAAAGGGCATCGCTAAAATCAAAAAGCACCAACTTAAAGTGGAGAAAGTCAGCCAATTCATGAGACTTCCACCAGAGGTGCTTGGCAGCTTGATAGCAGGATCAGAGGTGTCGGATGGTAGAGGAGAGCCAAGGATGGGGGTTTATGCAATGGATAGGATGGCACGAGAGGGGAGCAAGGGAGCCAAGGGTGGAAGAAAGGGATGAGTTGAAGGTGGAGACAGCAGAGTCTGGGCAGATGGTAGAGAAAACATAAGAGATGGGGGAGAGGGAGGAAGCGAAGACCAGAGGGTCAATGGATTGAAGGTCACAGAAAGAGCAAGAGGTTGAGGAAGCAGGAGGGGGTGAGTGGGAGAGATGGAATGAAGCAAGGTGATGGTCAGAGACAGGAAGGGCAAAGGAAAGATCCGAGAGAGAACAGTTGTTGTTGTTTTTATAAGACTAGGTCAAGCAAATGGCTGTCACAATGCATAGGGCAGTCAGTCCACAAGGCAAAGGTCAAAAGAAAAGGTCAGTGAGAGGAAATGAGAAGCAGCTGGGTCAGAGTAGGTGTCCATATGGATATTGAAGTTCCTAAGAATGAGGGTGAGAATATTGTCATCAGAAAGGAAAAGTGTGAGCCAAAGTCAGAGAGAAAAGAGGAGGGGGACCTCTGGGTGGTGGTGGTAGGTGACAGCAACTCAGAGGGGGGAGCAGAGACTAACGCAATGGGCCTCAAAGGAAGAGAAAGAGTGAGAGGGAGGAGTGCTGAGGGGTTGGAACTGGCAAGATTTGGCAAGGAGCAGGCCAACACCATCACCGCAGTCATCGGCCTGGTGAGTGAGTGAAGGTGAGGCCACCAAGGAGTGGCAGCATTACAGGGGGAAATCCAGGTTTCTGTAAGGGCGAGGAGCTGGAAGGAGCAGGAGAAGAAGAGATCATGGATGAATGGTGCTTTCTGGATGGAAGAGTGGCAGTTCCACAGGGTGCAAGAGAAAGACAGCCAAGATGGAAGGAGACATGGGTTGGGTATTAGGTTTGGGGAGAGGGGGCAGTGGTGGGGAGGGTTTTGGGTGGGGGGCTAAGATATGGGGAGGCAGAAGTGTGGGTGGTTGATAGGAAGGAGGAATGTGTTCCAAGTGGGGAAGTGGGAGAGGAGTTTAGGAGATATGGGGGAAAGGAGGAGATGGAAAGAGAGCTGCATGAAAGCAGCCCAGATATGGAAGCCGCCATGTTGCAGAGATGCGGTGAATGGTGTAGCAGAAAGTCACAGGAACAGATGGCCCATGGTGACACAGCCCCCACTGGCCACAGAACAGCCAGCGCACTTTTGTGGTGCCCTTTGGCTCCCACCCTCAAAAGCAGAGTGAAAGAGGAAATGGAAGATGGTTCCTTGGGGGAGGAGACAAGGCAGGTGACAGAGCTGATTAGCAGTTGAATGGGGGTTCAAGTCAGATGAACTCTAGCCTGCAGGCAGCCATGACGCTCCCTCATTTACATTACTTCTCCTGCTTTGCCAATCACCTCCCCATCTGTGCACACCTGCTGGGTATTGAAAACAAAGTCGCCTGCCCCTATCTGTCCAGGGTTGCTTGCTGCCTGAGCACACTGAGCAACAGCGGCAAGTGGTAAAAATAGCTGCCGACTCACGGCCAGGTTTTTTCCCTAGTCTCCCTTATCTACCCAGGAAGGGGAGAAAGAGGGGCATCAACAGCAGCAGGAACGATTAGCTGCTAAGCAGTCTGAGCTAAGAAACAAGGAGCTGCTCCTCCATTTTTCTTTAAAGAATGCACAGAGAGCAAACCCAAGTGTGCGAGGCAGACGCGAGTGACATCAACAAAGCTTAGTCGCTCGCCCACACTGCTTCCCCAACATCAATTGGATTCTCTTTCTCCACCACAAAAATAAAGGCACTGACGCTTTAGAGCATTTACCTATTTACTCCCGGTGGCAAAGGCTGCAGGATGAGATTGAGGGGCATCGTCAAGGACGGGGGCTGTGGGTAAGGATGAGGGGACAGCATCAGAAACAAGGCGGTGTTGGACAGGGTGGAGATGCAAGCTGCCTGGTTAACTGCCGCTCACCCACACTTTTTAAAAGACTCTCAACGGCCTAGAAAATCTTCATTTTTCTCCCTTGAAAAGTGTCTGTGTCATGGGGGCTGGCTCTGGGAAGGAGCACAAAGAACAAGGCAGTGCCTTCCCAAAGCAGAGGGGGGGACACAGAATGGTTCCATACGCATGAAGCTTTGTCAAGCTGGACTTGTTCTGCTCAGGTTGGAGGATTTATCTCTGTCAGCGCCACCACTGATGCTCAATGTTTGGGATGTGGATGACACCTCCATGCCCCCATCCCGCCAGTCCCACCCTTCTATCCACAAGATACAAACAGGGCCCTATGATTTCTGCAAAATTTTCCCTTAAATTCTGTGAGCCAAAATCCAAACCCCAAATTCCACGAGTCAGAACACCCATTCCCGTGACCCTAATTAAGTATGCAAGGCAGCATAAATGATACCAGTTTATTGATGAAATCAAGAATAAAACAAACAATGCCCATAAATAATATGTACTCTAATAAAACAGTAATAAAACACCACATAATAAATGAGGTGGGGGGGACAACAAGATTTGAGAGACGGGGGCTTTCCCTTTTTCTGAATTGCTATTAGGGTTGCAACCATTAATAGAACCGATTAATCTGTCTAAAGTTGATTAAAATTTGTCCCCCAATTAATCGGTTAGCTGCCAGGACCTTCTGACAGTCCATAGTTCTGAGGGGACGTGTTCCAGAGGAAGGCATGTTTACCCAACGCATGCAGATTCGGTGAATCTATGCAAAGGTATGTATATTTATGTGAATTTTAATTGATTAATCAACAAAAAGGCTTACTCGATTAATCAACTAAAATTTCTAATCGGGTTGCAGCCCTAATTGCTCTCTATTCCTGACTGGCATTCTAGCTGAGCAGGCAGACCCGCCCCCACGGCATACATGGCACTGGCACGCAGAAGGCACAGCAGGCAGGGGGTAGGTTGGCTGGAGTCTGGAGGGGAGGGCTGGGGACATGGGTCAGGTTGGCTGGAGGAGGCACTGATGGCAGAGGGCAGGATGAATGGGGCCTGGGGGAGGCACTGAGACCAGGGGGCAGGCTGTCTGGCCTCCCGGGCCCGGCTTCCCACCCCCGGACCACTCAGGCCCTGCCGGCTGCCCCCACTCAAACCGCCTATCCTCCAGGAGCAGACACCGAGCGGGGCAGTATCTTCCTAGCCCAGGCAGGCAGGCTGGAGCTGCAGCGCTGCAGAGTTGCAGGCGGGCTACTCGGCTCCCCATCCTGTGCCGACCAGGAAACTGCGCGTGTGTGGAGGTGTGCAAACTTGTGACTGGCTCGCACACCTGTGATATCACCAGAAGGGGAATTCCACAGAGAATCCCCCTTTTTATGTGGAGAATTTTTTTCAGAGGGGGCATTCCACGCTAAAACAGCTAATCGCGGTACCGCATTTTCCATGGGGCCCCGGTAAGGCTGCCACCTATGCACATTTTTAACAAACACTTATGAAAAATACATGTTGCAGGGCCTCCTCTTAGGGCTGCCACATGTCACAGTTTAAGCCTGAAACTCCCACAGTCCAAAATGGGAGTCTTGGGGTCAAACAGCTAGAGGTGAAAACTACTGCTGTGCTCTCTGTACATGGATGCATGGGCAGCAGCCAAAACACTCCCCTTCTCCGCCCCAGCCTGCACTCACTTCGCCCCCCTGCTCTCACTCTCACATCCTCCTGTCTCCTAGCATGACATTCCATCATTTGTAACATCTCATATGTTAAAACAACAACAATAAAAACTTTCAACACATGGCCCTTCCTCCTAGCTAGGGTTGCCACCGATGCAAATTTTTAAGGAACACATTCAAAATCCATGGCATTGGCCTAAGGTGCCAATGCAGGCCCTGTAACATGTATTTTTCATAAGTGTTCCTTAAAAATGTGCATAGGTAGCAACTTTCCTCCCAGCTCATTTGCATCCTGTCCAAGCATTCCCCTGCTGGCCCTGACCCAGCCCTATAGGGCCTGGCTGCTCTGTGGTCTAGCTCATGGCCTGGGAGTCTGGTTTAGCAGTCGTCCCGCCATCTGTGCCTGTCAGGGCCTAGCGCACAAAGGGTGCAGCCTGTCCTGGCCCGTGGCCACACACAAGGTTGCTGAGGGCTGCAGCCCATCCCTGCTCTCTTACTGAAGGCCTGTGCCTGTGTGTGTGCTGGGGGAAGCGCAAGGCCCTAAAGCAAAGGTATTCACGCTCTTCCAGGCCCAGGAATGGTGACAGGCCCCTCCTATTTGAGGCCAGCCTGCGGGAATAGAAGCTTCCTTTCTAAAGCTACCCGTAAAGGCGCACGTGTTTCCACAGCCATTGTGTCTGTGCCACTCCCCAGTGCTTCTCCTCGCCCCCCTGCCAGGGACGCCCGTCTCAATATGCCTGCACAGCCCAGGTAATTGGCAAGACCGAAAGTTTTGGCTAAGTCCCAAGGTGGTTCAGCCCCTGATACTGCCGGACTCCTCTGAACGGGCTGTAAGCGCCTGGTGCTGGACACAGCCGAGCCCTCTTGGCATGCTGGGACCTGGGGCTCCTTGTGTCTTTGCTCAGTCACGATGCTCAGAGAGGTCACATCAGAAGGGGTGGGGGCAAAATGGTTCTCTTTCCCGCCCAAAAGGTACCTTGCTTGGAACATCAGGTTCAGTGATTGCTAGGGACACCTTTCTTCACCAACTCCCATCTGGTGAGAAGGCTGCAGCCCTTTCTCTCAGAGTCTGATTTGGCCCATGCCTTTGTAACCTTGAGACTAGACTACTGCAATAAGCTCTACATGGGGCTGCCCTTGATGACTGTTTGGAAGCATCAGCTGGTACAGAATGCAGTGGCCCATGTTCTGATGGGGATGGGTCACTGAGCAAAGAGCTTCAGAGTCTGCACTGCCTTCCAATAGTTTTCTGGGCTCAATTCAATATGCTAGCTTCAACCTATGAAACCCTAAATGGCCACCATCTCCCTTATGCTCCGTCATATTCCTTAGAGTCAACCAGGAGCAGCCTCTGCAAGTTCCATCAATGCACCAATCTTGTATGTCAGGGTGCACAGAAAGGCATTCTCAGTGGAAGTATTCTCATAGCTCTGGAACTCCCTTCTGCTGGAGGTTCATCGGAGCCCAAGTCTGAACATTTTCCAGAGGTATTGTAAGACCTTTTTATTTGTCCAGGTGTTTGGTGGGTAGGCATGAGATTTGCAGTGGGGTGGGCTATATGTTATATTTTGAATATATATCGTTATACACACACACACACACACACACACACACATCCCCTAGCGTTTGGGCTAGGGAAGGATAAGAAATAAACATCAGCTACTTTACTCTTTCACGATGCACCGTGCACATCTGGATAACGCATCAGCAACTGGGAACTCCTTTCGTGGCCTGTATAAAATGTTCAGTGGATATTTCTGGAGTGTTGGCAACCCTCTTTGGAGACTCGGTGGTTTGGTGTGCAAAGCTTTTCTGAACATGGCTTCCAGAGGCCTGTGATCTATTTCTACCGTTGTTTTTCCATAGATAAATAAATGGAATCTAGTACAGACAAACACTATTACCAACGTTTCTTTTTCTATCTGTGCCTAATTCTGTTGTGTAGCTGTCAGGGCTTTAGAAGCACATGCACCTGGAGCTCCTTCCTGCGCTAATATAGCTCCTAATGCAGAAGAACTTGTATTCACTGACACAGCTGACATTGTGTGTTAATAAATGTGATTCTGCCTGCTATGGCTGCCTGGGCCAGTGCCTAACCCGCGTGTTTGCTAGTGGGTCTCCAGATGTGAGCCCGCTACATTCCCCAACTGGGTAGGTGGCTGCCCAGGAACGTGGGCCCGGAAGGTACCGAGCCAACAGCCCAGGCCCAAGGGCTGCCTGGATGGGTCATAGTGGACGAGCGTGTTTGTTCACACTACCATCCCCACCCCAGGGGCCACCATGGCTTCCCGTTATGTGGGGCGCCGGCCTCACGCCTCTGTCAGTTCCCGCTCCCTAGCCTGGTCAATTGTCAGGAACATTTGTTCAGTTCCTCGACCTGTCCCAGCCGGGGGTAGCCCTCCCTCCCCAGGACTTTGATTGACACTCATTGCTTCAGCATAGGCCCCTTTGCCAGTATTTCAATTGCTTGCATGCTGCATCTGGGGGTATTTTCAGACGTTACGGGGCCCTTTGGCCCCGTACCGTAACGAACGTCTTCGTTCCCCGCCGGGGTCACCCCGGCACGGCCCAACAGACGTGCTGGGGGGATCCCGGCGGGGAAAGTGGGAGGAGCCGGGGCCGCGCGGCGCAACGTGCGGCCGCACGGCCCCGCCCCCTCCACGCACCCCGCCGCCCGCCCTCCGAGGAGACGGGCGGGCGGCGGGGCCAATGCGGCCGCCGCGTCTGGCCGATCGTGCCACGGCCCGGGATCCCGCCGGGGATCCCGGCCCGTGGCACGCGAACAGACGTTACTTTTTGGTCGCCACGGCCCGCGGTCCATTTGACCACGCTTCCCGGGACCTTCCCCCGGCTAGCCCGGGAAGCGTGGTTCAAATTGACCCCGTCTGCAGATTCAGCGTGGCCAACATCTGGCGCACGCTGTGCAGACGTGCAGGGGCCTTTCGCCCCGCTGCGGGGTTCACCGTGGTTCAGTGTGGTTCAGCGTGATCTCGTCACGTCTGAAATCACCCATGCATACGTATCCACACAGATTCAATATCTTGGACCAATAGTCATCTTAATAATAATGAATTATGTATTCCAACCCTGGCAACTATGACAACTTCATTAAGTATGTATATAGCACCAGCAATGTACCTGGCATTGAACAGTCATTAATTAGACATGGGTCCCTGCACCAAGGGGCTTACAATCAAAGGACCTTTTCAGATGAGACACACACACCCCCATACCCACGCACAGAGCCATCGACCAAAACAGCAATGGCTCCGTGGGTAGAGATGGGTGTGCGTCCATATGACAGCCGCCCATGCAGCACACACCTGCTGTGGCACACACCCACCACAGCCCATTTGAAAAGGGTCTAAGAGAGTGGGGAGTGTAGGAGACATTCACAACATTTAAAAGCTGCAGGTGCATAAGCTTGGTTTTATTACAGAGCAAAAGCAGGCACTGTATGGAAAGCTATAGTGGGAGCATCAGGGCACAGCCAGAGGAGATGAGGAGCTAGGGAAAGCCAGATTGAAGAGGTAGGTTTTCAAGAGGGATTTGAAGGTTGGGGTGGAGAGAGCTGATTACAAATGTGTTCAGAGAGGGTGTTACAGGCATAGGGGGAAGAGACAAAGAGTATTCAGAGAACAGGAGCCTCAGGTGTAGGTGGTGGCAGAGAAGGAGCAACGTTATGCAAATGACCTGATTATACCCAGAAATCTTTGCAAGTGAAGCCTTGTTCTTTGGTGTGTGACCATTTCAGTTACTGTAGCAGCTTTAGACTGTCTTTTGCCAAGGTGTGTCCCAAATATGTTATCTCCATCGAAGTCAATTTGCACTTTCCTTTGTTCAGTCATAGCTTCCTTTCTTGCCAGCCATCCAGAACCCTTTTGATCTTCTCCTCATGTTCTCAGCTGGTCTTTCCCCACACCTGCATGTCATCTATGGAACAGGTAACACCTTCCAGGTCCTCAATGTCTGATGGATAGATTTCAGGAGCTAGGCAAATGTCATGTGGAAGTCTAGTGAGTTTGTACCTTTCAAAAGGTGTTTTGAATGTAGAGAGTCTAGAACTTTTATCCTCCAGCTGGATTTGCCAAAACCCACTCCTGGCATCAAGAACTGTTCCTCTTGCATAATTGGAGCACGATATGTGCTACTCCCATAGGCTGATCACACAAAGAAGCTTGGCAACAAGGCAGTAGCCAGCAGCATCTCCATTTTTTTTCTTACCAGGCCTTCTTTTCCCTTGTTCCATCTAGGTTTCCCAGGGACTGTCCTGAGAGCATGGACTCAACAGGCACATCTCTAAAGCCGGTGCCAGCGGCAGAGTGTGCATGCTCAGCAGCGGAGAGCGTGTGCTGCAAGGTAACCGTCGCTGCAGTCGTGGTGGGTGGTGTCGCTGCCATCTCCCTGGGAATCCTCATGGGTAAGTTTACTGGTGGGTGTGTTATCGCTGACCGTAGGCTGCCTAGGGGGAGTTGCCTTGCAGTCCTGTATTTTCCAACTTCAGTACTCAAATAGAGATTGGTATCCCACTCACCTAGACCGCTGAACTCCCAAGACCCATAAGATCATAAGCAGCGCCATACTGGGTCAGACCAACGGGTCCATCAAACCCAGCATCCTGTCTCCAACAGTGGCCAATCTCTGTCTCATGGGAGAAGTACCCAACAGGTCACAATGGACAATCCATTCCCTGTTGTTCCAGCCCCCAACACTAAGAGTTTACGTCCCCAAAACCGTAGCCATTAATGGACCTGTCCTCCAAGAACCACTTCCTTTGGCAGTAAGTTCCGCAAGTTAATTGTGCGCTAAGTGAAAAAATACTTTCTCATATTTGTTTTCAATCTTCTGCCAGTTAATTTCATGGAGTGTCCCCTTGTTCTAGTACTGTTGAGAGGGTAAATAGCTGCTCCCTATTTACATGTATCACACCACTCATGATTTTATAAACTTCTTTATAAACTTTAGATTGTAAGCTCTCGGGCACGGACCGTGTCTACCTTTTTTTTTGGTAAAGCGCCAGGTACATCGCTGGTGGTGCTATATAAATGCTTATAATAATAATAATAATTAATAATCATATCCCCTCTCAGTCGTCTCTTCTCCAAACTGAAGAGCCCTCTTGTATTAGTTGTTCTTTGTTCATCTTGGACAGTCCTTTAGGCTCTTCCATTTACTTGCCTAACAGTGATTCCTGAAATGAAAAACACAAAATAACAAACTAGCACTCTCGCACAGTGTTTGCCTGCTTGCTCCAAATCTAGGAGCTGACGGCTTCACTTTTCAGTCCATGCATGTTGGTACACGGTCTTGGGGTTTAATCCCTTTGGTTGGGTGCCACTGTGACAGGATTGGGACTGCTCTGCCCCAATCTAGGCTAGCTTTGACTCAGTTTCCCCACTTACAGTAGTCACCTTTGTCACCACGTTCATCATTCCCCTCTTGGCCTCACTCCCTGTGTCCCCTCTCCACTCAGCCTCTCTCGCGGCACGAGAGCTCATCTTTGAGCACATGGTGGAGCTGCGAGGGATCCTCTACGACAGCAGTTTGCAGCAGGCGAGCTCAGAGTACTACCGTGCACTAACCCCTGCTCTGGAAAGGCTGGTGAGTGGTGGGCACTCTTGGTGTGTGTGACCAGAGATCCGTGCGCCATCAGAATTGAAAGTCGTGGGGGGCCATAAGTAGGGATTACCAGCAAGATGGTACCCAATGTCCCTCTCAGCAAGTCTCCTGCCTCCCTAGACCAGGGGTGGCTTCACCCTGGTACCTTTTTTTGTGTTTCAGTTTCAAAGCAGCTTTCGGAGTTCACAGATGGAAGGAAGCTTTGTGGGTTGCGCTGTCCTGCAGTACAGGTGAGTGCCTGTGCTCTTCCTCCTTCTCCTGGCACACAATGGTATTGCAGTGGAAGGAATGGTCTCTAATCATTGAGGACCTCTAGTTTCCAAAGGAAAAGATTGCACGTTTTGTTGTTCAAATGTTTGGTGGGAATGCAGCCTGTCCAGATTTTCCACCAGAGTGAGGGGCTTAGGAAATAAACATATTTTGCTTATTGGAATCCAGTTTTGTATTTGGGTTTTGGATTAATTAAATGAATTAATTAATTTATTAGTAAGTCCAAAATTCTAATGTTTTTAATTACAAAAGTTCAGAGAAACATTAAGAAAATGAAAGTCGGGTCAGCATCAAGCTCTCAGTCTGGAACAGACCCTGGCATGTGGGAACAGTGTGAAACCTAAACCATAATGGAGCAAGAGACATAAAATTAAACAGCCTGTAGAGGAATTTTTCAAACCAAGGCTTGGGAAAAACTGACAAGTGCAGGGGACAGGAGCACGTGGTTTCGCCCTTTGGGATGAAATTGTTAAATGGGAAACTCGACATCTCAGATTCAGGGCCACTGTGGAGAGGGTGCAGTGGGGGTGGAGAGGGGGACCGTGAATCCACACGAGGAACAGTCAGACCTAACAGAATCCCAGTTAAATAGGATACACACACACCAGAAGTTTCCAAACTGTGCACACAACCTGGGGTGCTGGCAGAATGTACTCCTGGGAAGGAAGGGGGGTGGCTAGGGGTGGGAAAGCCCCTTCACCCCAGCCCTTTCTGCTGTGGGCATGTTGAAAGGCTTTCCCAACCCACTCCATAGCTTTGAGCATTGTGGTCAGGGACTCACATTCATGACGTGTCCCCCATTGCCACGAATGGGGGAAATGCAGTGAACACAGGTCCCTAGTTGTGATGTCATGGTGCTTAGACATGATGGGGGACCATGGGGGGTTTGGTGGGGGCGGAGGTGTTGGGGTAGGAGTGTGAGGGGGGAATGGGGAGATGGTATTAGGAGGGTTTGGGGGGGGGGCTGTGGGAAGGTTTGGGAGTTTGGGGGGGGGGCTGTTTTTCTTTTTTGCTGCAGTCCTTCCCTGAGCCAATGGGAAGGGCGGCATAAAATTTGTAGAATTAATAAATAGCAAGGGGCCGCTGCTCTGTCTAAACAAACCATTAGCCATCATTAAACTTAAAACCAGAAGAGAGGGTTTAAAGTGCCTGCCCATGAAAAGTGACTCAGGCTTGCCCTAGACAGCAGCAGCGTGATCTAAGTCAGGGCAATGAACCAGGTCCCTGCTCTCTAGCATCCCCTGTGGGAGATAGGATATTGCATTGGATGGACCATTGCCCTGAGACAGGCTGGAGTGGAGTCTGTTTGTACCCCACAGCAAGAGGTCCTCTCATCCTGTGCCCACCGCATAGTCAGGGGCAAGGCCTGTGTATGAAGGGGGCTGCGTGGGACCATATGCCAGCTCCTTGCCCAAGCCTTCAGGGGGTCTCAGCATTTCTCTCTTCCAAATGGCAGGAATGGCAACGCCAGCATAATCGTCCGTTTCCGCCTCCAGTTCACCCAGCAGGCGCCCTGGCAGCTCAGCCCCAGCCTGGAGGAGGAGGCCCTGAGACGTGGGCTGGCTAAGGTGCTTCAGGAGGGCGCGATCCCGTTGGCTGCATATGGTGCCATCTCCTCAGCCTCCCTGATGGGTGAGCTCCCTTGTCCCGTGGGGGCTGTGACAGGTTTTGATTTTATCCCGGTTCTCTCTCCCTGCCAAGGATGTGCTCACTCGGGAGTCCCAGCTCTGAGCAGAGTGAATGGCAAAACCCACAGGAGGCAGGGGCTTCCTGTGAGCAAGGGTTTGACCCCAGCAGTGTCATTGCTGCCCTGACTATCACCACGTGGGGCCAGGGAGCACCCACCCCCGTGTGAGAGAGCAGGGAATGGTCAGTTTCCCTACGTGTGACAAAGGACACACTCCCAGGGCTTGGTCTGGGGGGGGGGTCTCCTCCAGGCACGGCCGGGCCCACCTGCTTACATGACAGAGTAGGGCCCCCACTGGCACAGCCAGGCCTGCTGCCCCCTCACTTTGCTTTACTTCCTGTCTTTTTGTTTTGTTGCAGAGACCAACGTGTTGTCTCCCCATGGAATTACACTCAAATCAGGTAGCTCTTTCTTGCTTTCTGCCCACTTCACTCATGCTCCCACCAGAGCCAGCCAGCTCCAGACTACTCTCCCCAAAACCAGCCTGGCTTCTGGCCCTCACTCCCTGTGAAGTGTCCTCAGGCCAGCCTGCAAGACCCATTGTATGCCACGACGTGGCTTGCCAGGCCACCAGTGCCAGTGCAGAGGCTGTTGGACTCTCATCTCCACACAGTAATGATGGGGGAAGCAGTGATGTCACAAGGCTGGGGTAGTCCCAGGTTCAAGTACTAATTACGGGCCCCATAAGAGAGTGAGGGGGCTCCATTGTGGGGGGCAGGGCTTGTCTTGATGTGGCAAAAAACCCCACTTCAGGACAGCACCACTCTAGGGGGCACCCGGCTGGGAGTGTGGTGGCGCAGTGGCCGGGACTCCACCGAGAGCCATGCTGCCACATTTAGGGGCCTGCTGCCACCTCTTGGAAGGCCGCTCAGAATTTTTCAGAGCGGGTGGATGGGAACAGAATACTGGTGCTACTCCCACCCCTGCCCACTGTACATTTTCTAGCGGCTTGCAAAGGGTCCCGCCATACAGCTGAGGCTCAACTGAGCCCCCCTCACTCCATGACCTATGGGGTGTCACAGTACTGGGTCACCCTAGTGACTTTTCTGCCCTGCTGCTAGAGCCCATGGGTTGTATTCCTCTGGCGTTGCTCTCGCTTTTTGAGGGCCTGTGCTCTGGCCATGAGGAGACTGGGGCTGAGGGAAGGGCAGCTTTGGCTTGCGTTTGGGAACGTTATACCGGTGATGGCTGAGTTACCCTGTCTTTGCTGCACCTGCAGGCAGCTGCCCTGGAAACACCTTTGCCTGTCAAAACAGCCAGTGTGTGCTGAAGGAGAATCCCGAATGTGACAGTAAGGCCGACTGCTCCGACAGCTCCGATGAGGCAGAGTGTGGTAGGCCTCATGTTGTGTGCGTCTCCTATGCTGGTCTGCATGTGTGTGTGAACACAATAAATATACAATGAGTGTTCTGAGCAGGTAGGGGGGTGTGCGTGCACGTGTGTGAACACAGCGTTGAGTACGCAGGGTCTAGTGCTCTAAGCAGGGACGGTATTTATTTCTTTAATTAAGATTTTGATGCCGCCCCTTCCTGCCTTCGCAGCTTGGGGTGGCTTACAGCATTTAAAAAAAACAACAACATAAAAACATTTAAAACAACCAATAAGTAAAGCTAAAACCAAAAATTTGGTTGCTGGGCTGCTTGGAGCAGGAGGGATGGGGTAGTAAATGATTTTACAAATAAATAAATAAATAAATAAATAAATAATCTTCGCCTCCCTGGTCCAGTAGAGATGGTAGTGCCCAGCAGGCTGGGGGCAGGAACCTGGCTCCATCCTGTGCCTCTCCAGTCTGGCAGGCTTCATCTCATGCCACTGTGCACTGGCACCTAGAGCCCTGGCTCTGGCATCACCTGGAGGTGGGATATTTAAATAGACTCGCCTACCTCCAGGGGCAGCAAGACTTGGCAGCTGATGAGATGTCCCGTCTCCTTAGGTTGCTCCCAGGTACATACACATACACACACCTCAGATCAGTGACCTCAGCTCTATGTAATTGCTCTTGTATTTGAAGATACAGGATTTACCTGTTTGGGGCTGTTCGGGTCACTTATTGTGAACTGGACCCATGCCTGTCCTGGCTGGTCAAGGCCAGCTGGGATAGTCAATGCCTTCCTTAGGGAGGGCAGAGTGCTGAGCTGCCTCAAGGAGTTGGTGGTCCAGCCTCTGCTCGAAAAACCATAATTGGACGTTGATGCCCTGGCCAGCTATTGGCCAGTCTCTAACCTTCCCTTTTTAGGGAAGATTATTGAGCAGGTAGTGGCCTGACAGCTTCAGGGGCATCTGAACCGGATCAGTTTCCTTGACCCCACGCAGTCTGGCTTTCGTCCGGGTTATGGCACTAAGACTGCACTTGTGGCCTTGATTGACAACGTCTCCCGTGAGTTGGACCACGTCCGTTCAACCCTGTTGATCCTATTAGACCTCTCGGCTGCTTTGGATATCACTGACCACAATTTGCTGGTGACTTGGCTGTGAGACCGAGCCGGAGTGGGCGGTACCGTTCTTGAATGGTTCCGCTCCTTCCTGGCCGGGAGAACTCAACATGTGGTGCTGGGTGATTGTTCATCTTCTCCCTGGGACCTCACTTGTGGAGTCCCGTAAGGTGCCATCTTAGCCCCGTTCAACATCTACATGCAGCCTTTGGGAGAGGTCATCGGAGGGTTTGGTGTACGGTGTCATCAATATGCTGATGACACCCAACTGTACCCCTCTTTTTCATTTACTCAGGCCCGGCTGTCTCGGTGCTCACCTGATGTTTGTCAGCTGTGGGGGACTGGATGAGGGCGAGCCGCCTGAAGTTGAATCCTGACAAGACAGAGGTGATGCTTGTAGGGGGTGCCAGGGGAGTGGTGGCCTCCATCGTAGATGGGGTCCGCCCTCCGCTGGTACCCCAGGTCCGTAGTCTGGGGGTGCTCCTGGACCCACAGCTCCGGCTGGATGTCCAGGTGGCAGCTGTGGTGAAGGGTGCATTTCGCCAATTACATCTGGTGCAACGGCTTAAGCCATATGTCTCAGATGCGAACCTGGCCACGATCATCCATCCTTTTATCACCTCAAGTCTATACTGTAATGCGCTCTACGTGGGGCTACCCCTGGTGATGGTTTGGAAACGGCAGCTGGTGCAGAATGTGGCGGCCCGGCTTCTTAGGGGAACGAGTCCTCGCGAGCACGTTACACCAGTGCTTCGTTCTCTACATTGGCTGCCAATAGTTTTCCGGGCCCAATTCAAGATGTTGGTATTGACCTTAAAGCCCCAAACGGCCTGGGTCCTGCTTATCTGCGGGATCGCCTCACTCCCCAGGTTCTGGATCAACCCCTGCAGTCGGCCGGGGGCGCCCTCATTGAGGTCCCCTGGGTTTCCCAGGCAACGACGATGAGGAGGGCGTTCTTGGTGGCCGCACCATGGCTGTGAAACTCCCTCCCGGTGGAGGCCCGTCTGACCCCAGACCTCCCTTCTTTCCGAAGACAGTGTAAGACTTGGCTGTTCTGCCCGGCCTTTGGAGAGGGAGACTGGTAGGGTGGGGTGGGCTAAGGGAGGGGAGGATTGGTGCTGCCTTTTGGTTTATTTTTAGTATGTTTTTAGTATTTGTAATGAATTTTAAATTGTGAATTGTTGACTGTGTGTGTGTGAGCCACCCCGAGCTGCTCTGTGAGCAGGAGGGTTGCGGGATAAAAGAAAACAGAAATTAATTTAATTAATGAATTAAGTAAATAAATAAAAAACACATAAAATCAATAAAACCAATAAATACAATAAAATGAGAAGGCACAAAGCCGCCCCCCTCCCCATCTCCCCCTACACCCCATTTCCCTCACCAAAAGCCAGATAAGAACGTAAGTAGTGCCACACTGGGTTAGACCAGTGGTCCATTGAGCCCAGCATCCTGTCTCCGACAGTGGCCAGCTACAGTAGCTCGAGAAAAGTACAAGTACAAGTCATGGAGGCATGACCTCTACTAACCACTCCTCCCAACTACCATTCCTCCCACTCCTCCCAACTACCATTCCTCCCACTCCTCCCAACTACCATTAGCCAGGGGTTTAAGCCCTAGCTAGTAGCATCTATCCTCTTAAGAATGTATCTAGTTTCTGTTTGAAGCTAGTTATGGTGCTGGCTTTCACTGCCTCCTCTGGCAACAAGTTCCATAACTGTATTGTTTGCTGAATGAAAAAGTGCTTCCTTTTGTTTGCTTTAAATCTGCCACCATTTAACTTCAGAGAGTGTCCTCTTTTATTGAGAGAAAGGGAGAACAACAGTTCCCTATTTGCTTTTCCCACCCTGCTTATGATTTTATAAACTTCTATTATATACCCCCGTAATCACCTTTTCTCCAAACTAAACAGCCCTAACCTGTTGAGCTTCTCCTCATATGGAAATGGATCCATCCCTTCTATAATCCTTGTTGCCCTTCTCTGAACTTTTTCCAATTCTATTATATCTTTCCTGAGATGGGACGACCAGAACTGCACACAATATTCAAGGTGGGGTCCCACCAAAGACTTATTATACAGCGGCATTATGATACTTGTGTTCTCTATTCCTTTCACAATAATGCCTAGCATTCGGTTTGCCATTTTGACTGCTGCCGCACACTGAGCCAATGTCTTCAAGGAACTATCCACAGTGACTCCAAGTTCCTTCTCCTGAGTCATTACACCCAGATCAGCCTGGCCTGCCTGCATCTGCCACTCCCGACAGTCCTGAGGGGTGGAGCTGGGTGCCTGGCACCCATGCTGGGCTATGGAGGTACTGGGTAGAACGGGGTGCCTCCACCCCTTCCAGGTTGGGGCTAGGCATCTGCCACCACTGCTGTGTCCAGGAAGCACAAGATGATGCCAGGCCTGATTACAGCAGACATGTCAGTTCCCTTACTGGATGGAAGTCCTCATTCACTGCCAATATTGGATTAAAGTCTTCTCATTCTGGGACATCCCCACTAAACCCTTGTCCTGGGATGAGGTGGGAGCCAGCAGGGAGGTGTGAGCAGCACTGGCCATAGGAAAGCACAACTCACCACAGGCCTTTTCTGCATTTCAGACTGTGGGAGCAGGCCTGCCATGCAGGCAGCCAACAGGATCGTGGGGGGGTCTGAGGCCTCCCGAGGGGAGTTTCCGTGGCAGGTCAGCCTGAGAGAGAACAACGAGCATTTCTGTGGAGCAACCATCCTGACCGAGACGTGGCTGGTGTCAGCAGCTCACTGCTTTAATGAGTAAGCCCCAGGCTAGCCCTACAACTACCCTCCACCCCTCAGGACACACAACTCCCTACCAAGCCTGCACTGGCCATCGGCTTCCTGACAGCCTGGCCACAGGCCAGCCAACCCGAGAACAAATCTTAAGCCAAATGCAGTGAACATGGGTCCCTGTCCAACATGGCCTAGTTGTAGGACTGCCACCTGTGGTGGTGTCTTACCTGACACTCCCATAGGCCAGAATGGAAGCGTCAGGTAAAAAACGACCGAAAGTGGCAGCTCTACCTAGTTGAGGCTGCACTGTGCCTGGGAATGTCCCCACAGGACAGGATGTGGTATGGGATGCCACTTCCAGTCCAGCAGCCATGGCTGTTCCTCTTGCACTTTGTGGAGCACAAACTAGACATGCTGTGGGGCCCAGGGGGTGGGTAGGGTGGCAGGTAAAATGCCAGCAGACCTCTGCTCCCATTTAAGATCCAATTCCATAAAGCTTTGAGCCTCCTGCATGGGTTCCAAAATCATACCCAAGCCCAAATTGAATAGACTGCACCAACTTTGAAGGAGCAGGAGACCCATCAGGAAAAGGGAGGGGTTAAGGCGTTTCCCCACCCTTTTCCTGATGTGACTCTGCCTGGTGGAGTGCCAGGAAGTCCTAGTGCTCTGTGGGGTGGGGCCTCTTGCCCATGCGGAGTCCAGCACAAGTGTAAGGGGCTTGGAGGGTCTGAACTAGATCCTTTTTCTCCAGTCAGGCATGCAAGGTTCTTCCTGACACTCCCGTGTTGTTCCCTGTGGCTGGATTTTCAGAGGCACCAAGCATGCTGGGAGAGAGGGCGCCAAGCATGCTGGGAGTGTGGGCACTGAGCGATCCTCACTGCATTCCAGGTTTCAGGACCCAGGCGTGTGGACGGTCTATGCAGGAAGCACCTTGCTGAACGGCATGGAGAGCGGCACTGTCAAGACTGGCATCGCTCGCATCATCAAGCATCCATCCTACAACATGGACACGGCCGACTACGACGTGGCAGTGCTGGAACTCGACGCCCCCATGACCTTCACCAAGCACGTCCAGCCCGTGTGCCTGCCCGCTGCCACACATCGCTTCCCCACCGGCAAGAAGTGTCTCATCTCAGGCTGGGGCTACCTCAAGGAGGATTTCTGTAAGTGAAGCTACACCGTGGGGGCGAGGGGTGGGCAGCAGAGGGTGTCGCAGAGCCCTTTGCAGCCACTGACACCCAGTGCCATGAGGGGAACCACATAGAGCCCTGAGGATCCGTATCACTCTGCTAAGGAACACAAGGAGCCGCCTGGAGGACCCCCATCTTAAGTGCACTGGGGTTTGGCCCAGGATTGTCCATTGTGGGATGAGCTGCAAATAGCCAGATTCCCCATACACGCTCCTGTGGAGCCAGCTGTGCCAGCCCAGGGTGTTCGTAGGGGGGTGAGAGGCTGGGTAGCCCTGGCTAGGGGGGTACACAGCAAACTCACCCCACTCCCTCTTTCATTAGTGGTGAAGCCGGACATCTTGCAGAAGGCAACGGTGGAGTTGCTGGACCAGACACTGTGCTCCAACCTGTACAGCAACGCACTCACTGACAGGATGGTGTGTGCTGGGTACTTGGAAGGCAAAATTGACTCCTGCCAGGTAAGAAAGACTCAGCCAGTCGTGGAGCACAGCCAGATGCACTTACAAACACACACTTGCATGTCCACAAATGAGCGCACTCATGTTCCCACTCTAATATGCAGATGAGCATACACTCGGCTGCCCACATGCTTGTACAAGCCAGCACATGGGGGGCCAGTGATAAATTCCCATCCTCCCCTTTCTGGTCTCTCTCCCTGTCACCCTGCAAGTAGCAGCTTGCCCAGCTGAGAAGCCAGGCTCCCTGCATGCCCTGGCGCAATCCGTCCCCAGGCACCTGGCAGGCTCACTCTTCCAGGCACCCAACAGGACCAAGTGTCCAACTCCGAGACCTCCTTAACAACAGAACAATCCGATGGGGAATGAAGGCAGGCTTCTGCCGGAGCCATGGGCATGGCCAGGGAGCCCCAGCTATGGAATCGCTGAATTAAAGGGCCTGTGGGACCCCAGGAATCCTCCTTTCTGCAGGGCACAGCACCACATTGGCAGCTGAGCTGAGAGGCATGCCATGGACAAAAGACAAACAGCAGCAGCCTGCAGGAACATGAAGCCTTGTCAGAGCTAATCTAGCTAATGAAACTGCTACGGAAAAATGCTTCCTCAAGAGACGTGTCACCAGCTCAGAGTATGGCTGCTCCTTTGATTCCACAAGGACAGAAAGCTGAGAGGAAGGGGGAATGGAGGTCTGCATACAAACATTACAGATCACTGCCCCCCGTTTTAAGCCTGGGGACAGCAGCAGGGGCATAGCTAAGGTTGAAAAGGGCCCTGGTGCAGAAGGGTTTCAGACATGACACTAACCCCAGTTTAACCACACTGGAACATTTCTTATGCATGTTGCAGGGCTGTATTGGTGCCCTATGCAGCCCTGCAACATGCATAAGAAATGTTCAAGTGTGGTTAAACCGGGGTTAGCGTCATGTCTGAAAACACCCGAAGATGGAATCTTCTTGCCCCCACCCCCAGCAGCAAGAGATGCAATCACACCAGGGCACGTGGGCTTCCTAGACTTCTAGGTCCCAGTGCAGCCAAACCACCTCTCCCTATTTATTATGGCTACTTCTTGAGCAGCAGCTCTAGCAGCACCGGCAACGTGTTGACTGTTGTGCTGTAATTTGCAGTGATTTTTGCAAAATCAGCCAACCCTCACACTACCAGGCTGAAACTGCAGTGGGAGCTATCTGCAGAATCTTGAACTCCTGGCTCAGGCATAAACTTTTCACCTGACCCCAAACTAAGACTGCTGCTGTAGCTGCCATCTGTCAGGGAAACGTGACCACTGAGAATGAATAGGCTACTGGGAGATGAATTGTGCGTGGGGAGGTTTTAGGGCCCTGTGTTTTGGTGAGGGGTGGTCTGGGTCTTTAACATAAGGTGGAAGTGCTAAGGTGCTAAAATTCCAGAGGATTTGAGTGGTGTTTGATTAACAAAGTTATGATTCTGTCAAACCTATTGAAAAAGCATGATGGCAAGCGAATTTGCATGTATAAATTATTGCATAATTATGCAAATCAAGTTAATTATGCAAATGTTTATGTTTACGGTGAATTTGCCAAATTTGGCTTCACCGGTTGCAGAATTTAAGTTTTTTGGTGCAGTGAACACGGGTCCCTGCCCTTACAGCAGGAAACGCCGAGCAGCAGGAAGAGCATGAGAACAGCCCTCTCTGGTCATCGCAGGCGGAAATGGCCTGGGCTCCTTGGCTTGGCTTTTTCTCTTGCAGGGTGACTCTGGTGGCCCCCTGGTTTGTGAGGAGCCCTCAGGCCGCTTTTTCCTGGTGGGCATTGTGAGCTGGGGGATCGGCTGCGCGGAGGCCGGGAGACCAGGGGTCTACTCCCGAGTGACCAAGCTGCGAGACTGGATCCTTGATGTCATCTCCACCTTCGCCACCCCGCCAGCCCTCGCTGTGCCAACAGTGCTGGCTACCACACTCAGCAACACCGCTTCCACCGAGGGTACCAGCACCACCAGCAAACACGGCCCCATCCCGGCTTCTACCAGCAGCAGCACCAAGCCAGCCACTGCCTCCCGGCCACAAGGTACTGGCATGTCACTCAGGCTGGCACATGTGCACACATTCCTGAAGGAATCCCAGCTTTGCTCCTGCCCTAAGTCCCTGCCGTTCCAGGCTGGGGGAGTTTGCTCTCCACACAGAGCAAAATGGCTGGAAACAGGCCCTCGTCCGTTGAGGCTGAGCTAGCTGTGCCCACCCTCTCAGTACATGGCAAGGGGGCCACTGCCCCTGCAGGCTTATGTACCCCTCTGTGCACTGAACTGCAGGCTGGCAGTTCAGTGTATCTCCCAACATTTTGAATGGCCAAAGAGGGACTTTAGCTCCGTCCCCTTGGCCAATAAGCTTTCCACTCAATAAGCCCCACCCCTCTCATGCACTCACCTATAAATCTGCATGCTCACTTGCATCCACGGATTCACGCGTAGCCAGTTTCTCTCACACACAGACACACGTATACCTGACCCTGGGGTGGGTGGCTGTGGCTCCAGCTGCGTTGGTGGCATGAGGGCAGGGGAAAGTTGTGCTTGAGCAGGCAGTCAGGGGGTGGCTCCAGTTCTATAGACACCGCATGGGGGCAGAGGCAGCTGCCCATGGGGGAAAGGGGTGGCTCCACCTGCATTAACAGCTCCGAGCAGGGGGAAGCTGCAGTCACATCTGAGGAGGTTAGAGCTCTATTGGTGGCAGTGGTCCAGCTACATGTACGCACGTTCTGCCAGCAGCTGCCTGAGCACTAGGCACTTGGATACTCTAGTTGCTGCCACCTCCAAACATGGTGCATTACTCACCTTAGGCAGAACCGCAGGATTTGTCCATAAAAGCAAAGTTTAGTTCAGTGGCTGAGTAGGGTGATGGACATTGCTTTGTTTTTGCATAGAGTGTGGCGGGCGCCCTGGACTCTCCAAACCCAGCAAGATCGTGGGTGGCATCGATGCCTCCAGAGGAGAGGTGCCTTGGCAGGTCAGCCTGAAGGAGGGAGCCCGGCATTTTTGTGGGGCCACTGTCATCGGGGAGCGCTGGCTGCTCTCAGCGGCCCATTGCTTTAACCAGTAAGCAGCCCCCATCATGGTCTGGGTTTCTGTTTGGTTTTTCCCTGCCTTGCCTATCAGAGCAACCACCCACTAAGGGCTCCCTGGCAGCTCCCTGTGCCTTGCAGTGGAGAGTGAAGCCACCCCTATGGTCCCATGCCCTCTGGATTCTGTGCTGCTAAGATTGCAGCCATTTTCAGGGAATTTTGCATTTGCCCAAATTGTTGTAGAAATTGCCTCTAGCAGCACAGAATTACAGCCTGAGTGGGGAGTGCTATGAACTATCCAATGGGATGTCACCACTGTGAGTTGGTCAATGAGACAGTAGCTGGTATATATTCTGGGCCACTGCATCCTGCGCCACAGCTGCTGAGGAGAAGCAGCTTCCCATTCCCCTCAGTTGATAGGTTCAGATGGTAATTTGTAAGTGTTTTTTAAGATACGAGATTCTAAAATAGATAGAATGGCATGATGTGAAATTTGCATAATTTGCTGTCTTTGGCTAAATTTGCCTAATTTATTCCCCTTTCATAATCTGGATTATCTCCTTGCTAAATTCAGGATTCCTGTTTGCAAAATTTTGAAAAACATACACAGGGCCTGCCCTCAGTTCCCACCCACTAATCTGATTGGGCAAGATGGAGAGGCAGATTAACCCATGATATGTTATTTGGGACCAGTGGCTGGTGCAAACTAATTTCCAAGCTGCCTTCAACAGACCCAGTTCCTGGCTGAGTCTCATGGGGCCAGAGCCCTTTTACCACAGCCAGAGGCTTCAGCCCTGTGAGTTACAGGCTTCTCCTTTGCCTGGGATGCTACAGGCAGTGCCACCAGCTCACAGAGGTACTGCCACCCACTAGGCCAAGGGATGGATGAACAGAAACCAAGTAGACGCAGGTGCTGTTGAGGTGGGGTGGGGGTATTAGCATAGGCAGCTGTGCCCCTCCAAGTCTCTACACTGCTGACTTTGTCAGCCCTGGATGCACGCTAGTGGGGTGTGTGTGTGTGCGTGTGTATGCAGCACCAAAGTGGGATACATCAGCGCCTTCCTAGGAACCACCTTCTTGGCCGGAGCAGACAGCAGCGCCGTGAAAGTTGCTATAAAGAAAGTGGTGCCTCATCCCTCCTATAACCCTGTCATCCTGGACTTCGACGTGGCTCTGCTGGAGCTGGGCAGCCCCCTCCACTTTGGCAAGTACATCCAGCCAGTCTGCCTGCCTCTCGCCATCCACAAGTTTCCTGTCGGCAAGAAATGCATGATCTCTGGCTGGGGCAACACCAGAGAAGGCAACGGTAAGAGGCCTCCATGTCTACAGGGAACCAAAATGGCTCCTGGCCCGCACCCATAGTAGCTTCCCCAAACTTACATTGAATGTGGCCCACCCCTCTTTTCACGTTGGTCTGCAGGCAAGTTAGGAAAGGAGGAAGCTTCCCGGAACAACCCATCCCTGCTACGTCACTCACACACACACTCACACGGGTGCAGTTCTTGTGCAGCCGTGCTTCCCCCTGCCCCCCATGAGATGCTCCAGCCCACGGAGCTTTGGGATGGTGCGGATCTGACCCATGGTGGGGAGAAAGTTCCCCACTCTAAAGAATGAGTGCTCCCCCAATGTCACCGCACTGCGCGTCTCCTCCCTATCTCCCCAGGAGCCGTGCAGGCAGCATCCCTCCCTCCACGGTCAGTAAACTCTGGCTGCTCCAGCTCTGGCGGGGAGGCCTAGCCAGCTGCCCCTTCTCTTATACCAAGGAGGCAGGGCCTCTGTGCTAGAGGCAAACAGGGCAAGGGTCATTCAGGGCTTGACTTAGCAAAACCAACAGCTCCCAGTCATAGACTACACTCTGCCCCCTCAGGCACCTCCAGCATTCCTAGTGCCTGAAGAGGGACAGACGCTCTCTTGCTGATCATTCGGCTTAGGCATCCAAAAGAGGTACTGGAAGCTTGAATACCCACCTTTTCGTGTCTTTCTCCTGAAAAACAGTGAAATTCAGAACCCAAAAAGGGACTGTCCCTCCTAAACAGGGGCTGTTGGGCGATAGGAAAACAGCAGGCACTTGGCAGCAGAGAAATCCAGGGTGCAGCATGAACTCTGTGCCCAGAGAGAACTCGGGCAGAGAGGCCCTGATTCTAGCACAGTCTCAAGCCCCCTCATTATGTGATGTTTTCCCATAGTCCTATTACAAACTGTGGTTATTAAAACCCAGCTGAATGTTTTTGTGGGGTCATTCCTGCCCCTTTTGGGCAGAAAGAGGAAGTTCAGTCACCCTGAGCTCAGGGGCATCCTCTCACAAAAGTCCAAAGAAAAGGTGGGGGGAAAACAGTACAACGCTAGAAACCAAAACAAACAAAAATGCTGTGTGAAACGTGGATGAATATAAAAAAATATTTATATAATAAGCCAAGAAAATGCAAATGAATATAATAAAAACTGCAATACAATCATAAAAACAATCTACAGCCTGACGCGTTTCAGGTACAAAAAACCCTTCTTCAGGGGTGTAGAGATGAATCTGAAATGAACAGAATAATAAACATCAATAAATAAAATACAACCAAATTCCTAAGTTTTCACATACAAATCTTCTATAAAGCAGCAGAAAATTAACAACATATAAACAACAAAAACATCAAGAGTACAAGGACAAGTAATACAGATATATGCAAGATGGAGATGCATTAAAATAAAACACATGGATCATAAACGCAAATGCCATAAGCTAACTGTAAAAATGATTGATCGCAGGCAGGCAATGTCTAAGACAACACTTTTCAGAAAAACATGAATGACCTAACCTGCAGAGTACTATAAATCAGGGGTCAAAAGCACTTAGTCCATTGATAGTGGACTAACATACAATCAACAAAAACACCAAAAATACAAAGACGGGTTTTTGTACCCAAAACGCATCAGGCTGTGGATTGTTATGATTGCATTGCAGTTTTTATTATATTCATTTGCATTTTCTTGGTTTATTATATAAATATTTATCTTCATCCGCGTTTTACACAGCATTTTTGTTTGTTTCGGCAGCCTCTCACACCCAGGCACAAGCAGACAGTCTATATCCGCTGCCTGACCCTAGGCTCCATGGTCCTTGCAAGGTTTTCCTTAGACAAGAGAGAGGGGCTCTGCCGTTCTGTCTCCCTTGCTCATGCTCTTTTCCATACTCTCTTCTTAATCTTTGCTGTACAGGGTTTATGTGGCTCATTTTCTATGCCAGGAGTGAAGAACCTTTTCCCTCCCAGGGGCCACTTTGAAAATTAGTAGTACAATCTCCAAGGGCCACACAGAAGTTGGGAACAGGGGTGTGCTCAGAAGAGGAGGGTCAAGATTTTAGATCTGTCTCCCATCCTTGTGTGCATATGCCCTCATCTCTGATCCCTTACCCCAAGCTCATTTTTTCAGTGCATAGGGAGCAGGAACTGGAGCCAGGGGCACTGGCAAGGGACAAACAAAAACTAGCTGCAGACCGCATTTGGCCCTGGGCCTGTGGTTCCTTCCCTCCCGTTCTCTGCTGTTGACGCAGCTCAGATTTAGGCTTTGGAACGCTGACAGATTTAATCACAGAACCCCTTCACCTAGTCCCTAAACAGCTCCCCCAAACGTGCATTGCCTGTAGCTTGCCCTCCATTTTCTGGTGCGCTGAGGTTGGGGTAGGGCAAGCCTCTGGGTGCTAGGGATCACACCAGGTCAATGCTGCATCTTTACTTCACCCCACCGCATTTGTAGGACAGATTTCCCCCACCTTGTAGAGCACTCCCAGTGCAGCCACCCCCCCCCCCCCCCAGACCATCTGACTCATAGGGCGATGGGGAAGAGATTCCCTACCCAGTTTAGTCCTTGGAGGAATAGCAGGCACTTCATGGAAAGAGACCAGATCTTCAGCCCAGGGAGCTCCCAATCCTACACTGGACCCGCTGCACTGCAGGGAGAATGGGAATGTGGTGTGTCCCATTCCCTGCCAGACACATGCCTCCAGCCCTCTGTCTCCTGCAGTTACCAAGCCAGAGAATCTGCAGAGGGCTTCTGTCGGCATCATCGACCAGAAGACGTGCAACATCCTTTACAACTTCTCCCTCACAGACAGGATGATCTGTGCTGGCTTCCTGGAGGGGAAGGTTGATTCATGTCAGGTAAGGACTGGGTGCCCAGCCTGGGAGTACTGGCTGCTGGGATGGGGTGGAATGCACAATTTACCTGCATTTTAGTAAGCCTTCTGATACATTTCCACATGCTGTCCTCACAAAGAAGCTGAAAAATACAGCCTAGTTGGCATTACCAATCAGGCTATGGAACTAGTTGAATGATCACAAGAGTAATATGAACCAATGGCAGGTTGGGAAGTTGTTTCAAACAGGATTTCACTGGAATATGTTCTGGGACTGATGCTGGGGCATTTTTATTAATGACAAGGAAGGAAGGGTTAGGGTTAGCAGGTGACACAAAATTAGGAGGGGACTATTGACACTAGAGGATAGGATGCAAATTCAAAACCAAAATGCAGTTCCCCATTTTAACAAGCTGGAGAACTGGGCTGTACAATAAAATGAAATTCAATAAGGATAAATGTAAGGTAATGTACATACTAGGGTGAAAAAACAAAAGGTAAGAATAAAAAATAGGGGCTAACTGGATTAGCAGCTGCACTGCAGAGAAAGATCTAGGCAGCTTGGTTGTGAGCACGAGTCAGTAGCGTGATGCTGATGCAAAAGAGACCAATGCTGGTTTAGGCTGCATCAATAGAAACAGTGATCAAAACACAGGGAGTCAGTCACTGTGCCACTCTATTCAGCTTTGGAGAGGCCCCAGCTGGAATGAGCAGCGCAGTCAGTTCTGGGCACCCCCTTTTAACAAGGACACAGAAAAAACAGTGACATAAAAAAGGTGGGGAGCACTTTCCCACCTTGCTATAGCAGGGAGGACAAGAGGTAACAAGGGAGAGAGGGATTGGCAGATTTAGGCCCCGCCTCAGGAAATCTTCCTGCCTATAAGAGTCAGCCAGTGCCAGAACAGGCTACCCAGGGAGTCATAGATTCTCCAGCACTGGAGGGGGCTTTGTTTGGGGGGGCTTTGTTTGTTTGTTTTTTTTAAAAGAGGAAGCTGGACAAACTTGTGTCTCAGATGGTTCAGGCCTGACAGATCCTAGACCATGTAAGGGGCTGGAGGGTCCCTTCCAGTTCTGGTTTTAGCCAATAGTTCACTCAGCCCTTTGTCGTTCTGAGGGTAATGGCAGCTGAGCTCCCCAAAGCCAACACTCCAGACCTTGTGGCTTAGTGGGGGGTGGAAAAGCCGTAGCAGTCAAACATCCCTCCCCTCCTGACTGGGCAGAGATCTACACCTCCCTCCAGCCCAGCAACAGGACAGCACTCGCCTCAGGCTGAGCGTGCTGGGCCTTCTCCCCCCCACTCTCTAAGCAATTATGGGGTCAACTCCAACAACTGTCCTTCCTCATAACCAGCCAGCAAGTCATAGGAATGAGCTGCTCATGTCCCCCAGGACTCGGAGGCTCCTGCTCTAGCATTTGTATGGGGGCTGCACTGTGGCAGAGCAGAGGTTCACGAAGGGCTGTGGGAAACCCTGCTGGGAGGGGAAAACAAAGCCAAGGTGCCTCTGGAGGGCATGAGGCTCCCCTCCCACACAGGGGCAGGAAGGGAGTCCAGGCAGGGGCAATAGGGGCGGTTGTCCCACAGGAAGCACTACCCCCATTGCTTCAATGCCACTAAACCCTGAGGCCCCACAATCCCCATTAAATCCTGAGGCCTCACACCATCTCTCCCCCCCCCCCCCCGGGGTTCATGGCGCTGGCAGCTCTCCTGGGGCACCTTGAAGATCTGTCAAACAGCAGCAAAAGCTTCTCGGGCTTCTAGAACGTATCAGGCAACGGGGAGCTGGGCTGGGCTGGGGCCTGGCAGCCAGGAAGGAGTGTTGTGGGTGGGTCTATATGAAGAGCACCCAGACTGACCTACAGGGCCTGCCACCTGGGAACGCTCTGAGAGCCAATACAAAAGCAGGGAGAGAATGTTNGCATCTTTACTTCACCCCACCGCATTTGTAGGACAGATTTCCCCCACCTTGTAGAGCACTCCCAGTGCAGCCACCCCCCCCCCCCCCCCCCCCCCCAGACCATCTGACTCATAGGGCGATGGGGAAGAGATTCCCTACCCAGTTTAGTCCTTGGAGGAATAGCAGGCACTTCATGGAAAGAGACCAGATCTTCAGCCCAGGGAGCTCCCAATCCTACACTGGACCCGCTGCACTGCAGGGAGAATGGGAATGTGGTGTGTCCCATTCCCTGCCAGACACATGCCTCCAGCCCTCTGTCTCCTGCAGTTACCAAGCCAGAGAATCTGCAGAGGGCTTCTGTCGGCATCATCGACCAGAAGACGTGCAACATCCTTTACAACTTCTCCCTCACAGACAGGATGATCTGTGCTGGCTTCCTGGAGGGGAAGGTTGATTCATGTCAGGTAAGGACTGGGTGCCCAGCCTGGGAGTACTGGCTGCTGGGATGGGGTGGAATGCACAATTTACCTGCATTTTAGTAAGCCTTCTGATACATTTCCACATGCTGTCCTCACAAAGAAGCTGAAAAATACAGCCTAGTTGGCATTACCAATCAGGCTATGGAACTAGTTGAATGATCACAAGAGTAATATGAACCAATGGCAGGTTGGGAAGTTGTTTCAAACAGGATTTCACTGGAATATGTTCTGGGACTGATGCTGGGGCATTTTTATTAATGACAAGGAAGGAAGGGTTAGGGTTAGCAGGTGACACAAAATTAGGAGGGGACTATTGACACTAGAGGATAGGATGCAAATTCAAAACCAAAATGCAGTTCCCCATTTTAACAAGCTGGAGAACTGGGCTGTACAATAAAATGAAATTCAATAAGGATAAATGTAAGGTAATGTACATACTAGGGTGAAAAAACAAAAGGTAAGAATAAAAAATAGGGGCTAACTGGATTAGCAGCTGCACTGCAGAGAAAGATCTAGGCAGCTTGGTTGTGAGCACGAGTCAGTAGCGTGATGCTGATGCAAAAGAGACCAATGCTGGTTTAGGCTGCATCAATAGAAACAGTGATCAAAACACAGGGAGTCAGTCACTGTGCCACTCTATTCAGCTTTGGAGAGGCCCCAGCTGGAATGAGCAGCGCAGTCAGTTCTGGGCACCCCCTTTTAACAAGGACACAGAAAAAACAGTGACATAAAAAAGGTGGGGAGCACTTTCCCACCTTGCTATAGCAGGGAGGACAAGAGGTAACAAGGGAGAGAGGGATTGGCAGATTTAGGCCCCGCCTCAGGAAATCTTCCTGCCTATAAGAGTCAGCCAGTGCCAGAACAGGCTACCCAGGGAGTCATAGATTCTCCAGCACTGGAGGGGGCTTTGTTTGGGGGGGCTTTGTTTGTTTGTTTTTTTTAAAAGAGGAAGCTGGACAAACTTGTGTCTCAGATGGTTCAGGCCTGACAGATCCTAGACCATGTAAGGGGCTGGAGGGTCCCTTCCAGTTCTGGTTTTAGCCAATAGTTCACTCAGCCCTTTGTCGTTCTGAGGGTAATGGCAGCTGAGCTCCCCAAAGCCAACACTCCAGACCTTGTGGCTTAGTGGGGGGTGGAAAAGCCGTAGCAGTCAAACATCCCTCCCCTCCTGACTGGGCAGAGATCTACACCTCCCTCCAGCCCAGCAACAGGACAGCACTCGCCTCAGGCTGAGCGTGCTGGGCCTTCTCCCCCCCACTCTCTAAGCAATTATGGGGTCAACTCCAACAACTGTCCTTCCTCATAACCAGCCAGCAAGTCATAGGAATGAGCTGCTCATGTCCCCCAGGACTCGGAGGCTCCTGCTCTAGCATTTGTATGGGGGCTGCACTGTGGCAGAGCAGAGGTTCACGAAGGGCTGTGGGAAACCCTGCTGGGAGGGGAAAACAAAGCCAAGGTGCCTCTGGAGGGCATGAGGCTCCCCTCCCACACAGGGGCAGGAAGGGAGTCCAGGCAGGGGCAATAGGGGCGGTTGTCCCACAGGAAGCACTACCCCCATTGCTTCAATGCCACTAAACCCTGAGGCCCCACAATCCCCATTAGCTCTGGCTGCCATCCAACATGGCTCCCCCATGATAGGAGTAATGAACGGGACAAGATTTGAATGGGATGATGCAGGTGAATTGCTAACCTTGCAGTGGAGTCACTTTAGGAAACCACTTTTAAAGCCCCATCACCAGTGTGTGACCATCGGCCGGGGAGATTTATTTATTCCAAGGTTTATCCCCCCCTTTCCAATCGAGCTCAGAGCAGCTTACAAAAACACCCGGCTGAGTTAGCAGCTCCCTTTCTTGCCTGGGAACGGCCTGAGAGCCAATACAAAAGCAGGGAGAGAATGTTGTTGCAGCATGGCTGAGCATCTACCCAGAGAGGCAGGGGGTGGGGGGCTAGAGCAAGCGTGCACACCCCCCCACCCTCCACACAGGTACACACTCCTTCCTCTCTGACACCCCCCACCCTCATTTGCCCATCACATCCGTACACCCCATCCTCCCTCTCCCTCACACAAACATGGCCAACCCCCCAACCTGTCCCATCTGTCACCCTCCCCATCTTCCTCACACACAAACAGCCCCTCATGCCTTCCTCTCTGACACACAAACCCACCCTCCCTCCCTCTCACACACATGGCCAACCCCTTAGCCTCTCTCTGTCACACACTCACCCATCCACTCTCGCACATACACTACCTCCCCCCCGACACACCTCTCTCACATACAAACCACACACTCAAGAGGTCTGCTCTGTTGGGTCAGATAGAAGGTCTACAAAAATAACTACTTTATATTCCTGAGCAAGCAGGGCATGGTTATGGGGGGGGGGAACAAGGCCATTGGGGCTCTGTATTTTGTCACCCTGAAACTTCCAAGGCTGGCCCTGCCCCCACCCAACTCCAGCCCCACTTGTTGCCTGGAGAGACTAGGGCTCCTTGTCTTAGCTGCACAGATGAGCCAAAGCGGCTCCTACTTGCCCACAGGGGACCAACCTGGCAGCTGGGAAGCAAGAGAAGGCCAAGCCATTGGGCAAGTTTGCCATGAGGGAGGAGTAGGGAGGCTACAAGGGTCAGGAGTCAGAAGAGAGTCACATGAGGCAATGAGCTCCAGGACTGCCACCCCTCACCAGGCAGGCAGAGGAGCATGCACTAAGAGGGCCCCTGACTTCTCCACAGGGAGACTCGGGTGGCCCCCTGGCCTGTGAGGAGACTCCCGGCGTGTTCTACCTGGCGGGGGTTGTGAGCTGGGGGATTGGCTGTGCCCAGGCAAAGAAGCCTGGCGTGTACTCCCGTATCACCAAACTCAAGGACTGGATCCTGGATATCATCTCGCCTGCCCTGGGCACTCCTGCCAGCTCCTCCTCGCCCTCCACAAGAACAGCCACCAGAACCAGCGCCACAGCCCGGACAGTCACCAGCCAGAGCACCAGCCTAGCAACCACTAGCACCAGCACCACCCGGAGAGCAACTACCAGCGTCCCCAAGGCCACGCAGCCCGCCAAGCCCACCCAGTTCCCAGGTGATGGGGGAGAAGGGTGCCATTCACAACTGGGGCCAACGCCTGCCACACCCAGGGACTGCACACCCCAGCCCTGGGGATCTACCCCTGTCAAGTGTGTTGTCAACACTTGAGAATCTACCTCTAATCCTCAACAATGTGCGGTCTCTCACATACCCAGTTGAGTGGGTCAGTCACACCTGGTTGAGCACACACACACCCAAACCCATACCAAGTGTGTCCACCACAGCCAGGGGACCTACCCCCCCCCCCTCTGTCCCATGCAGGATTGCCTTCCCACCCTCTCCTATGTCAGTCACACGTGGGGAGCTATCCCAGCATCTCCCCAAGAGTATGTGGAGACCCGCCCCCAAGGGTGTCAGCCACACCCTGAGGATTGGAGCACTGTACACTCTGGCAGCAGGAGCAGGCAGGCACTTACTCATATGCGGTTTGTCACCCCTCAGTCGTGCCGTGTACGAGTTTCACCTTCAAATGCTCCAGTCAAGTCTGTATTGGGAAATCGAACCCCGAGTGTGACGGCGTCGCCGACTGCAGCAACGGCTCAGATGAGCGCAACTGCAGTGAGTGACAGCCATCTGCTCAGCCCCCCCAATTCCCCACCTGGCCTGGCCCTTGGGGAATTCCCAGCCCTACCTCCTGTGCCCACCACAGCCTTGCTCCCACCACCTAGACCTGCTCCTGGGGAGGCGGGGGGGGAGACAGAAATCCAGGCCATACCTATCCTCAACTCTCCCACTCCGTGGCAGGGAAGGAGGCTGTCAGGACAGGGATGGTGCATGCCTAACCCCCAATCTCTCTCAGATTGCGGTCTGACCCCTGCCGTGGCCTTCAGTAAGATCGTGGGGGGCAGCAGTGCCGCCCGTGGGGAGTGGCCCTGGCAGGTCAGCCTCTGGCTGCGGCGCAAGGAGCACAAATGTGGGGCCGTCCTCATCGCGGAAAAGTGGCTGCTCTCAGCTGCCCACTGCTTCGATATGTGAGTTGCTGGAACAGGTTAGGCGGGAAGCATCTGCATGAATTATGGTGGGGCTTAGGAGGCCGGATTAGGGCCTTACTGTGCTGGGCACCTCAGACACCAAGCAGGGCCAGCCTGACAATAGGCAGGGCCCAGGGAAAAGGGGCAAGACTGGAGACCAGAGCGGGGGGATGGAGTTGGGGCAAGGGTGGTGTCACTGCTAGGCAGTGGAAGGAGGGTAAAGTCCCCCCCCCCCCGCAGCAAGCGCCCAGCTGCACCACTCCTCAAGGGTACACCCCCCCAGTGCAGCTCCTTAGAGGGCCCTGCCTCCCCACCACCGTGAGCCTCAGGAGAGGCAGTGGTAGCAGCAGCGGAGGTGAAGGGGTCCCAGGACAGTCTCAGGAGAGGCAGCAGCAAGGGGGGTGGTGGGGGACCTGAGGACCCCTGAAGAACAGTGATGGGGTGTGCTTGTTGCAGGGCCCCCACAAGAGGCAGCACCGGAGACAACTGCCCCGATCTAAGGCTGCCCTCCCCCCAAGCCCAGAGAGCTATTCCCTGCCCGTGTCACAACCAAGTCACCGGCTGCGGTGAGGGAACTTACTCACGTGCCCTGGATTCTAGGCTTCCTACACAGAATGCCCGTGGGCCTCATGATTGATCAGGCTTGCCCACCCCCACGGCATTGTCTCTCTCTCCAGCTAGTCGTCCCCTGGGACACTCACTGGTTACACTCACCCCAATGGCTGAGCAACCACCAAGCAGGAATCCATGACAGAAGCAGGATGTGCTAGGCCAATAGGAATCACAGCCAGAGCTCCCCCTAGTCAGGGGCGATGCAATGGGGAAGCTGCCAGGCTTCCGCCAACATGGGGAGGAGGTGGGGCAACGCTCAGCAGTGAGCCTGGCGCTAGCCGCCCGTGGGGGAGCAGGGCTGGAGCCTCGTACATGAGGATCGCTTGAGGCAGCAGCAGGCGGCTGTATGGAGACTGGCTCCTTCCATATCAAGACTCCTGTCTTCCCTGCTGCAGTTACAGTGACCCCAAGATGTGGGTAGCCTTTCTTGGGACGCCCTTCCTGAGCGGCATGGATGGGAGAGTCGAGAAAATCTTCCGCATCTACAAGCACCCCTTCTACAATGTCTACACCCTGGACTACGACGTGGCCCTGCTGGAACTGGCTAGCCCCCTGCGATACACCAGCACCATCAAGCCTGTCTGCCTCCCGGACAGCACCCATGTCTTCAGCGAGGGAGCAAGGTGCTTCATCACGGGCTGGGGCTCCACCAAGGAAGGAGGTACTGACTCCAGCACCCCTGCTAATAGGGCTCCCACACACACTATACACCCTGCAGCTGCAACTCTTCCACCTCAGATTTCTGCCACACTCTGTCCCAAACAAACTGGCTCAGGGTGGCTTACAATCCAATATATAGTCGAACAATGAGAGCAATTACAAACAACATCCGCCATCCCACCCACTCCCATGCCTCTCACCTGGAGGAACCGCCTACATCCCCATCCCCACTCTTAACCCATATCCCTCTCTTACCGAGGGATACATGGCAAACCCCAAGTCCCACCCACCCAGACATTCCCCCCTTTCATTAAAAGAATGACCATTACCAGAGTTTATGGCACTGATGCAAACCCCAGGACTGGCCAGTCTTAAAATGGCAGGAGACTGATGGGGTCCTTCCTGGCGGTCGAGGTGTCCATCGTAATGCCTGTGTTGGGCCCGGTCCTTCCCCAGAAGCAACCCCCAAGAGGGGTCTAATAGTAGTGGGAACCAGGGCTACATGCAGGAACGCAGGAACAGAAACACCAGCACTCACATAAATAGAATCAGCAAATGCTAATTCTAGCATCTTCCCCACAATTGAGCCAATACTGACTGCAGAGTCCCCAACCAGCTACAAATGCCAGAGCCACTGCCAAGGTAATACCCACTCCAGCTCGCTTGAGGGGCAGGAGCTGTCCAGCCCCCTGGATTCCTTACCCTGCACTAGTCGCCGGGCAAGACACGCCCCCATATGCCCCCCTGCCGGCAAACTCACAGCTGCTCCCAACGCTCTGCCTCCTCCCTAGGGCTGATGTCCAAGCACCTGCAGAAGGCAGCAGTGAACATGATCGCAGACCAGGCCTGCAAGAAATTCTACCCCATCCAGATCAGCAGCAGGATGGTGTGCGCCGGCTTCCCGCAGGGGACGGTCGACAGCTGCTCGGTGAGCACCAGGGCTGAAGCCAGCCAGTTCTCTCTGCTTATTCTTAACCATCATCAGTTCCCTTGAGCCCTGTTCTGTGTCCTCCCCTGGGCCCCCAAGCCATCCCCAGCAGATAGGGGGCACCATGGGGCAGGAAAGTGGGATATCGACATCTCTCACCATCCCCTTCCTGATGCTGCCTTCCTGTACTTAGCAGCAGATTGTCCCAATGCAGGAACCCCTTCCGTCTTAGACTACTGCTCAGGCAAGGAACATCACAGCCTGGGACCATGAAAGATCAGAACCTGACTAGGAGCAGGTTGGCTGCAAGAGATCTGCGGGTCAGACTGGCAGGAGGTGCTGGCTGGACCCCCCTGCCTGACCCAGGTTCGTTGCTCTCTCTCCACAGGGCGATGCAGGCGGCCCCTTGGCCTGCAAGGAACCCTCAGGGCGGTGGTTTCTGGCTGGAATCACAAGCTGGGGCTACGGCTGCGCAAGGCCTTACTTTCCTGGCGTTTACACCAAAGTCACAGCCGTGCGGGGCTGGATCGGGCAGAACCTCAAGTTGTGAATGTCTGTTGCACTCAGGGAGGAGACGTGAGACACGGAGTGGGGAGGGAGGTTGCCAGGGCCCAGGACCACAGCACAAACCTTGGCCACTTCTTACGCTGCTGAGCTGCAATGGCAGCCTGCAGCCAATGGGGAGGCCCCACCCCAGTCTCAGTGCGGGGGAGTCTGACAATTATTTAATGGGGAGCAAGCTTAGAAAGCTTTTTCTATCAATAAACATGGCCTGTTTGAACCCAGGTCTGTCCTTAGCCCTCTCCGCACTTTATGCTAGCTCTGGACAAACTCACTGAATTTCTCGGCTTCTAGTATCACCCGTATGCAGACGACACTCAGCCATCTCACCACTCCCTTCCTTTCCTCCCGGCATCCTGTCTCGCATCTCTGCTTGGACGTCTCACCCTCAGCAAGCTTAGTACTTCCAACACCAAACTAGTCTTCCCTCCTAAAACCTTCCTCTTCCCTCTCAATTTCCACTGATGGTGTCACCATGCAGCCTGCCCCACAGGCATGTAGTCTGGGGTTCATCTTTGATTCCTCCCTCTCATTTCCATCTTGGATTCAGTCTGTTGCTAAATATAGTCACTTCTCTCTGCAGAACATCCTTAACATCCAGCCTTTCCTTACTGCTCCCGCGGCCAGAACTAGTCCATGCTCGTCATCTCCTCCCCGGCCTTCCCCCCTCACACTCCACTGCCAACACCATCCAACTCACCCAGCACTTTGACATTTCAACCCCTGCTCTCCTCCTTCTCCACCTTTGCATCCACCACAAACTCGTCTTCACAAGAAGGAGTTCAAGGCTCTTCATGGCCCTGCTCCCTCGCTGTTTCTACCCTCATTTTCCACTCCATTCCAACCCAGGAAGTTCCCTCTTCCTCCATCCTCACCTGTCCCAGAGCCTACTGTTCCCTAAACCATCTTTGTCCCTTCTCCCCTATGCCTGGATTCCCTCCCTAAACTCTGCTCCCCCATCACCCCAACCTACAAAGCCCACCTAAACATTTACCTCTTCCGCTAGGCTTTCCCTAGCTCCTCACCCCCACAGACTGTTCACCGATGCTCCCTAGACAGCCCTGTCATTCAGGATCCCCTTCTCCCAGTAACAAGCTAAGCACATGCATCTGCAACTTCTCAACTTCACATATCCCTTTCTCCCGCACGTTCCCTAGTCTCTCCCCCCACCCACCGTCCATTCTAGATTGCAAGCCTCCTAAATTAATGATTGTTCAAGTCTCAGGCACATTGCAGGTGCTATAATAGCAAAGAGTGAGGGTGCAGAAACTCAGGCCACCCCAAACCCTGCTGCTAACACAGACTCCAACATCTCCCCAGCTCGTTCACTCCAAACCCTGACGCCATCGCTATTGCTGATTCCAGCACACACACCCCAGCTGAGCTAATACTGGCTGCTCTGGTCAACTGCCAACACCGGGGCAGCTGCCAAATTAAAGCCCAGCCACAGTCACCTGGCTCAGTCGTAAGGGGCATCAGGCCTAACACAGGGCAAGCATTACTCTACATCATTCCTACTCTGGAATTGAGGGTGACCAAGAGGGGGTTTAGCAGGAAAAAGGGACTGAGCCACACCGCAATCCAGTGGCCAGGTATTGTACCATAGTGGTACAATATGTACCATATTATACCAGGGAGTCCCCCTGTCCAGCCTGGGTGTCTCCTCCAGCCAGTCTGCAGCCCCTCAGAAGGGTAAGACAAACCCAGTGCCAAGCACCATGCCTGCCCACATACATCACCATAGGGGCACCTCAGGGCAACTCACTGGTGTTAAGTTCCTCCATGCTGTGCTTGGCACCCCCACCCTCCTTTTTGGTCCCAGGTAGGTGGCACCTTTCAGTCCCCACTGTGTTACTGATGTAGGAAAAACTGCTCAGCAATGGGATGAAGAGGCAGCGAACAGGGAATAAAAGGCTGCAGCTAGTTCCTGGACCTTGGGGGATCCAAATGGCAGATCGCAAAGGTATTAAGTGCACAGGGTTTGCAAAAAAACCTAGCCAATTTCCTGCTTCCCACAGCAGCTTACAACACAAACCAGAGGAAAGGTACAAAGCACAAGCAACCTGCCCTCACATACAGCAGCTGGAGACTGCCCTGCCCCTCCCACAGCTAACTTGTAGCAAAACGTATCCCTTGTTTGGTGAGCATTAAGCTGCGAGGCTGTCACCCTGCCGGCTTCAGGAAAGGAAACTGCAAACTGCAAACCACAGAAAATTTAGAGTTGGCTAGAGGGTTTTAAAAAAACAAGCCAACCAAGCTTTGGAAAAAAGGCTGCAAGGCATGTTAGTGAAGTCAAGTGATGCTAGTACTGGGCAGGGTATTAGCTCCGTGTTGGGGCAAAACTCCCAGAGAACTGGGCAATCGGTCCCGTCCCTTCCCCTGCTACTGGGCTGTCATGTCACAACACAGAGCCACCTTGGTAACGGGTACTGGAGACAGCACCTTGGCACCATCCAGCAGTGCAGACAAAATCGCACTCGGTACCTGTATGTAACAGCATGATGATTCCATGTGCTGCAACTACCCTAGGTGGGGACACCCTAATGTACACACAAGAGAGATTTAGCAAGAAGCTGGGAGCCTCATGCCATCTGCATTCAACAAACCCACCCTCCCCTAAGGGTGACCTCTCTGGCAGCACCTACTTATGACAAGAGGGCCTCGGACTCTGGCTGGCTCATTGTCTCCTTGGCAAAGCTGGGGAAAAGACCAATCCGATAGATAACACAGCCTGCGTACAGGGCACCCACCCTATCATTTTGGGCTGACACTGGGACACCCAGCAGGCAACAGGAGACCAGGGAGGCTGCGGGCACGGGCAGCATGACGAGAACGCGGGCACTCCAACAGGGCAATGAACTGGAGTGAGGAGACAGACCATGCCACGTGGGTTTACTGCGGTCAAGGGAGCAGCTGCACTTCCAGAGTTAACCTGCTTGAGGGAATACTTCCCTGCCCCCCAGAGTACCCCACACAGTACTGAGTCCCATCTCAGCAAGTCCAGGAGGCCCCTCTGATGCTATTCACATGTTGGCTCTCTCCCTCTGCAGCCGGGAGTTGTAAGCCCGTGAGACTGTGTTCCAGGCATCCATGTACCGGTCCATGCACATAGCAATGCATTTCTGAAAGGAAAGAAGGATCAGATCACAAGAGACACTGCCCAAGAGAGGAAAGGGGAGGAGGGGGGGGGGCAGGGGCCTAAGAGGCTGCCCTCTCCAGGTGGGACGGCCAAGTCCATGTCTCAGCCTGTCAGCTTGCTAAGAGTGAGCAATACCTTCTGATAAAATGTCCCTGATAGCCACACAGGCCTCCTCCGGATGGCATCAGCACTCCCCTCCAAAGCCCCCGCAAGCCTACTCTGTGTCCACGCCTGCCTTTGGTAACAGCACCCCTGGGGCAGAACCAGGACCCCAGCCAGGCTCAGACTAACACCAATCCCAATTGTGTCAGGAGACAGGAAGAGATTTCTCCAAAGATGAGAGGGAGTCATTCCCAGGCCTTGCAAAGGGGGGGGGGGGGGGAACAGCCTGGGCCGGTAGCTGGGGCAGGGCGTGTTTCACCTGCTCGGAGTTGTCCAGGGAGCTGCCCGGTTTCCCGATGCACTTCCGGAAGCACTTGTCGGTCATGCGCTGCGGGGGGAGGGAACAGAGTGAGGCACGGAGGCACGGACACTGGGAGCCCTCCCCCCGACGGACAGATATTCCCGGTACCTGCAGCAGCTCCTGCGCGTTGGCCACCGCGATCTGCACCTTCACCTGCTCCATGATCAGCCCCGGGTCCAGCTTCCCTCCCGCCGGGGTGCCAAAGTCGGAGCTCGAACCGAAGCTGTCGTCCATCCTGCCTGCTCCGACACGCTCTCAGCGCGCACCGCGGCTCCAGGACTACAGCTCCCAGCACGCACTGCGCGAACGCCGCATCCCAGGACAACAGCGTGTACTGCGGGACTACAACTCCCAATAAGCACCACGCGGACGCTCCAAAGCGACACTGCGCACTGAGGAATTAAACTACCAACATGCATCGCGCAGACGCAGTATCCCATGACTAGAGCATTCGTGATCCTAAAACTACAGCTTCCCGCACGCACCGCAGCCCCTCAGGACTACAGCTCCCAGGCTCCCGTCCGGACTCCCAGCATGTATATAGTGTGACACCCCTCCCCTTTGTTACTGCGCCATGGGCTTGATTGGATGTGGCGGCAAAGCGGCCCCCGTACCCTTACTGTGTGAGGCGGGAAACAGAAGGTTGCTGCCTTGTAAGCAAGGTTCTTCGAGCTGGCTTGAAACATTCTCACAAATGCCCACCCTTCCAGCCCCGCATGGAATTTTCTTCCTAATCGCTTAGAGTTAGAAGGAAGTGTTAGGCTTAGGTGGGAACAGAGGTTGTTACCTTGTAAACAAAGTTCTTCAAGATGGTTCTGAACATTCTCACACATGGGTTTGCGCTTGTGCCCCTTCTCTTACCAGTCTATACCAAGCTCACTAGTTTGAAAAACATGTAACATACACGTGCCCCCCACACTATATAAGGTACCTTGTTTGCAAGCTGCTGTTCTTCAAATGGCTCCTCCCATTCTCAGAAATGGGGGAGTACCAAGCCTAGAACAAGACAATGGGGGAATTTTCAATAAAAAGAATGTGTACGAGAAAGAATCTAAAGATACAGGATAAACTTTATTCAACAAAATCCTTGTAAGTGAATGCAACATCAAGGAATACAAATTATCAATACTTTGAAATTGGTAAATCAGATAACATCTGGAGTAGGTACAAGTACGGAACGAAGAATAACGGTACGCAAGGAAGAGTGGACTTTGGAAGTTAAGTGTAGAGCATAATGCTTAATAAATGTATGTGGGGAGATCCATGTTGCTGCCCTACATATTTCCTTCAGGGACACATTAGAAAAAGCAACAGTGGAGGCTCCCATGGCTCTTGTAGAATGAGCCCGCAGATTATTTTTTTTGGGGGGGGGGCGAGGAGGAGACCCTTCAGCTCATAAACTAAAGAGATCAAGCAAACCAACCATTTAGAAATAGTTTGTGACAAAACCTTACGACCTAGATGAGGCAGGGAAGGAGAAACAAAAAAGTTTTGGTATGCCTGCAGTCCTTGGTTCCTAATGAGTACAGGTGTACAGCCCTTTTGACATCTAGGGTATTAGCTATATATAAGTCATCCGAATTGTGAGGGGAGGATGGAAAAACAGGTAGAACTATTTTTTGACAAAAGAAATTTTGACACCACTTTAAGAATAAAAGAGGGGTGCGTGGAAATTTCCAATCGGTCAGGGAAAAATTGGAGGTAAGGTTTATTAATGTTAATTGCCGCTATCTCCCTAACCCGTCTAAGGGAAGTAATAGCAACTAAAAACACAGTCTTTAAAGTCCAATGAAATAAATCCACCTGTTCAGGAGGTTCGAATGGGAATTTAGTCAACTGATCCAATACAAGGGGAAGTTCCCATTGAGATAATGGGGTCTGGTGTGGGGGGAATAAATTAGAAATACCCTTGAAAAACTTTTTAAGCAAAGGGTGTCTAGAAATTGAAGAAAGGTGGACTCTTAACGAGGAGAGTGCCAAACCAATCTCTGCCAAGTGAAGAAGGTAACGTAGGACAACCTCTAAAGTCACCTGTGTGGGGGAGAAAGACTTGGAATTCAACCAGAAACAGAACTTCCTCCATTTAGATTCATAGGACTTTTTGTAGAAGGCCTAATGTCATTGTCCAGAACCAGCGCAAGCTGAGTATCCAGGGTGTAATTTAGCGAGATATTTGAATTCTCCAAGCGTGGAGGTTGAAGTGGTGAATGTCCGGGTGGAGAACCTGCCCACCCTCCAGAGAGAGGAGGTCGTGGTGTTGAGGCAGGGGAAATGAAGAGATGGTGATCCTCTGGAGATGCTGAAACCAGATCTGGCGGGGCCAATGTGGGGCCACCAGTACAAGGTTGGCACCGTCTCTGCGGATCTTGCTCAGAACTAAAGGAATGGGAGGAAACGCATAGGTTAATTGTGCAGGCCAGTCGTGGGCAAAAGCATCCCCTAGGGATTTGGGATCGTGAGCAGCCCTAGAACAAAAAAGAGTGCACTTTGTGTTCAGGGCTGTAGCGAAAAGATCCCCGGTAGGAGGGCCCCATATTAAGACTAGTGTGTTGTAAACATGGGATGACAATTCCCACTTGTGATTATCATGTTGGAGCCTACTCAGAACGTCAGCCCTGGAGTTTTGGGTCCCTGCTACATGGGAGGCAATAAGGAATATATCGTGACCCCTAGCCCAGTGCCATATATCTAGGACAATATGACAGAGTTGCGGTGGCCTTGTTCCACCTTGTTTGTTTAAGTACCACACTGCCGTGAGGTTATCACACACAATGTTAACCACCATACCCCGAAGGAGGGGAGAAAACAATAGGAACACTTTTTGAATAGCAGTGATCTCCAAGATGTTTATATGGGATCTTCTCTGCACTGCATCCCATGATCCCTAAATGTCGAGATCCGGCAGATGGGCCCCCCAGCCTGTTAAAGAAGCATCGGTGGTCAAAACCAGGTTAGGTGAAGGTGCCATAAAAGATCTGCCTGCCAAAACAAAGGACTCTGTACACCATATGTCTAAAGAATCAACAGTGGTTCTAGAAATCCTTAGCATCTTTGCAGGGGAATCAAATATAGGGTTAAATATCTTTAAAACCCACATTTGGAGAGGTCTCATGAAAAGTCTAGTGAATGGGGTAGAGGCAGTAGTAGATGCCATCAACCCTAAGAGGCGATGAAATACCTTGACAGGCTGAAGTCGATGCAGGGAAACGGATCTGACTAATAATGTCATAGAATCTTTGCATTGGGGTAAAGACTCTGCCCAGTCTAGAGTCCAGGATGGCTCCTATATACTCTACCTGCTGCGTAGGTACAAGGCAGGACTTCCGTTTGTTAACATTGTGTGGAAGAAAACAAGTCTTCAGTCTGTTTGGGAGTTTGTCTGTCAGAAAATACTTTATTTATTTAGCAATAGCTATTGCAATAGGAGAGACGTTTTCAGCAGCAGAGATTGTCTCTGGCATAAGAAAATAAAAGTCTCTGCGGGTCACAAGAGTTTGGCATGTTTATAGCACTCTGCAAAAGGCTGAATTGTAACCTGCCCAATTGAGCAATCTGCCGGATTGGGGAAGGTGGAGAAAAACCACATCGAAGCGAAAGAGGTGCGGGAGGGAAACCGGAGCAAACCCAGGCTGACAATATGGCGGCCGCACGAGGGCCTACTGGAGGAGAGCAAAGGGACCTGACAGTGCAGCTAGCTTGCCTTATGGACACAATTAATACAAATCATGCTGACTCCAGAAAGCAATGGGGACTTCTGAATGAAAATATACAAAAGGTCACCTCAGTGGTGGACAGCCTGAATAAAAAGTTCAATGGAATGGCAGAAAGAGTCACCAGTCTGGAGCAGAAACTTGAAGTGAGGGAGAACCAGCAGCAATGGTGGGAGGACAAGTTGCAAGTAATGGAGAGAGCCCTGGGGGGGGAGTACAAAGAAAAATAGAGGACCTGGAAAATCGGGGGAGAAGGAACAACCTGAGAATACAAGGAATCCCCAAGGGCATAGAGGCCAAGGGGGGAAGGGACTTAATTAAGAAAATCCTGAAGGACATCCTCCCCGAGAGCCCCCATCTCCATGAAGTGGAGAGCGATAGGGCCCATAGGACCCTCCGCCCCAGGCCAAAAGACGGAGACACCCCCCACCCACCCCCCGCGCAGTGATCTTCAGATGCTTACTTAAGGTATATTGAAAAGGAACAAATTCTATGGGAGACACATAAAATTAAAGAACTTAAGTTCCAGGGCCATAGAATCACTATACAGCCAGATCTAGCAGCAGCAATGGTAGCGAGAAGAAGGAGATGGTATAAGATGCAAGAAAAATTCACAGCACAGGGAATCAAAACGCAAATAAGATACCCTGCTACCTTCTCCTTCATGCATGAGAACCGCAGGAGGAACTTCTATGACACCAAGGCACTGGGAAAATATATAGCGACAAGGATGCCAGAGGCACAGGGAGTGGGACCGGGACTGGTAGGAGAATAGTTGCAGGGTCAAGACAAACCGAGAGAACACACGTCAGCAACACAAGAAGAAGAACACAAGAAGAAAAAGTAAAAAGGGTGAAAAAGACACAGAACTAACTGCAATAAAGTTTTGAAGGATGGGCCTGCCTGGAGGGACAGCAAAGAACAAGCGGCTCCAGAAGCACCCCCAGAGGAGCAGAAGGAGGAGGAGGGGAGAAATGGACAGCTGGATAAGTTGCCAAGAAGGAGGGAGGGCAGGGGGGAAAGGGAAAATGATAGTAATAAGGTACAAGGCATTCATAGGGAATGCAGAAAAGCAGGTCGAGCAAAAGAACTCCTAGGAAACAGGGAACATGGCTGATTTCAGAATATTTTTTCTGAATGTTAAAGGGTTAAACTGCCCAACTAAGAGGGAAAAGACATGGCAGTGTGTAAAACGTTAAATACACAGGTGGTGGCATTGCAGGAGACGCATCTAATGCAAAAGGATAGTGCCAGAATGCGAGACAAATACTTTGAACACATCTTTTTTGCCAATGCTGGTCAGAAGAAAGCGGGAGTCTTGCTTGCTTTTGCCCACACATTGAAGTTTCAGAGAGAAATTTTTTTGAAAGATCCTGAGGGAAGATACATCCTAGTACAAGGTATGGTGGTGGGGGAACAATTCACGTTCCTAAACTTACATACCCCAAACACGGGACAAGCAACATTTGTGGCAAATCTAGCGAAACTGATAGAACAGAAAAGCAAAGGGACACTTATAATAGTGGGGGAGCTTAACCGCCCACTTACGAGATTAGATAGATCAGGAGGGAGGAAGCTGAAAAGAGGTAAATTGAAAGTGACCCAAATACTAGCACAGGCACAATTGGTAGATGTATGGAGATTAAAGCACTCAAAAGACAGGGAATATACTTTCTTCTCAAACAAGCACATGACATACTCAAGAATAGACTACCTATTCATGCAGGATAAGGATTGGGAGAAATGTAGTCATGTAGAAATCACCCCTGCCGCGTTCACAGATCATAGTGCAATCATTGCAATGATTAAAACAGGGCAACAAATAGCACACAAGACACCCCACTGGGTTTTGAGGAAGGAATCTTTATTGAATTAACTTAACAAGGAAAAGATTAAACAGCACATAGAAGATTATATGAAATGGAATGAAAATGGGGAGGTGTCCCAGGGAATGGTGTGGGAGGCTGCAAAACCGTATCTGAGAGGACAATACATCAAACTCGATACCTATAATAAAAAGTAAAACAGAGTTAAATGATCTTTACCTGAGATTAAATAAACTGGAAGAGAGGCTAAAAAAGAAATCTACAAAACAGGGAATAAGAGAAAGGGGGGAGTTAAGAGGGTTAATTGACACAATGGAAACAGAGAGGGTGATAAAGAAACTCAGATACACAAAGCAATTCTACTATAATAAAAGCAATAAGGCTGACAGTACTATCATGGATGGTGAAACAGAAAAGGAAAAAAACCCAGATTACACAGATATTACACCCGAAAGGACAGAAATGGGTCACAGGGCAGGAAATGAGGGATCAATTTCGAGACTTTTACAAAGCCTTATACACTACAGAGGCACCCAATAGAGCAGAAGTACACACCTTCTTAGACAAACGAAAAAAAATATTTTTTTTATATATATAGTTTTCTTTATTTATATTCATTCCAAAATATCACAAATATTTATTTCATTTTCGGGCTTTACAACCGTCGCCCGTATTACATATAACATATTTCTGTATTTTGTGTAGTTTTATTATTTTCCCTCCCCCCTTTATTTCCTTCAATGTATTGGAGGTATATATATATTTTTTATTGTTCGTTCATACTTCAGTTCTTTTGGCATTTCAGATAATTTCTTTTTGATGGAGGTAATGTACTTTTCCATCTGGCCTTTTGTATAGTTGTAGAAAGTTCCATATCGAGGACCATGTAGCTACAAAGTTCTTCTGTTTTTGTAGAAGTTTGCTTTTAATTTCTCCATTGAGAAGATGAACCACACTCTGTTGACCCATGCAGATTCCGTTAACCCTTTTACATTTTTCCAGTTTTTAGTTAATACATTTATACCTGCTAATATTAAAATTACTATCGTATCTTTATAATGTTGTATCATCTCTATTTCAGGATATACACCTAGTAGCATAAGTTCAGGTGTAAAGGGGATGTTACATTTGGTAATCGCCAGGATGTGACTATGGATCATTTCCCAAAATTTTTGTATATCTCCACAGCTCCAGCAGCAGTGTAATAATGTCCCCACCTCCCCGCACCCATGCCAGCATTCATTCGTTGCACTACCCCCGATGTTTTTTAACCACTCCGGGGTCCTATAATACCTTAGAATCAATTTCATTTGTGGTTCCTTCACTTCTAGTGATTGGGCTGACCTAAACATTCTCTGTCTTATCATTTCCACCTGTTCTTTAGACCATTTCTTGTCTAATTCTTTCGCCCATTTTTCCTCATAACCTGGATTCTTTGGGTACTGTATGTCTTAGACAAACTAAATTTACCAACTATAACAGTAGAACAGAGGAGGTGGTTAAATTAACCCATTACATTGAAGGAAGTACAAGAAGTTATCAAGGAGATGCCTAAAAATAAAACCCCCGGACCTGATGGTTTCATCCCAGAGTTCTATCAAATATATGGTGAACAGCTAGCTCCCTTACTTACAAAGGTGTACAGTGGGATCCAAGAAAAACAAGAGATGCCCGAGACATTTTATACAGCCACCATTACGCTTTGCCCTAAAGCAGGGAAAACAGGAAAGGAATGTGGTGATTTTAGACCTATCTCACTACTGAATACAGATGCAAACATTTTTACTAAGATTCTGGCTACCAGACTGCAGGCCATTATTAGGACACTTATAGGACCAGATCAGACTGGGATTATTAACGGCAGGATGGGAGTAGACAACATCAGGAGGGCTATTAACTTGATATATAAAGCCAATAAAGATAAAACCCCTACAGCTTTAATCTCCCTCGATGCGAACAAGGTTTTTGACAGACTTGAAAAAGAATTTTTAATGGCCACGTTATTTAAGATGGGATTCAGAGGGGCATATTTGAAGTGGGTGGTGTCGGAGAAATGCATGGCAGCTGCGGCACCCGGAGGCAGGCCCAGAGGGGGCCTGGGGACCCAGGAGTCTAAGAGATCATCTGACAGGCTGGGGTATATTAGGGGGACAGAAGAAACAGGGGCCAGGCTTCCTTTAAAGGGTACATGGAAGCAGACTTGGGAGGCTCTGGGGGCTTATTAAAATGATTCTGGACATTAGGCTTGTAGGCTTCTTCATCCCACAAATACCAAGCGTCCACTTGTCCAGGATGGTTGTCTTCTAGATTCTCATGGAGGTGTTTGAGAATCAGGAAGGCAAAAGGACCCATCCAAAGAAAACTGCAGATCAGGGCTGTCAGCAGTATAAAACTTCCATTTGGTGACAAACTTTAGAGCAGAGGATCCATATTTTGTGACATATAACTGATAGGGGTATCCCCAGGAGGGATTTTAAACCCACCCAAACCCATAACTACACCAGTCCCAGACACAACACAGTTGTTCTTGGGCAGAGACAGGACGGGGCGGCGGGGACCAGGTCCGAGCCGCACAACCGTCGCCGGGGCATCCCCCGGTAACCAGGAGCAGCACTTACCATAGGATCCATAGGATTCCTATGTTCCTCTCATCCCACTTCTGACACCCAAATTGTCGGAGAAATTCTGCTGAGTAGAGGCAGTAAATGATGAGAGGAGGCTGCACAGAGACGTCTATCAGATCAGGCTTTATTGCAGGAAACACAGCAGCTGTGGGGTCGAGGATCTGGAGATCATCGAACCTCGAACAAAGAGAAGGCACCTATATTTATACATTCTCATACAGCTTCATGCTTCTAGCTATAACCCAATCAATGCACAGTTCTTTGTTTCCCCAGCCCCAATCAGAACACAGTATTCAGCATAATTCTTGATATGGCACTAGTGTCCAGTGCTATGTAACTGGGGCGAATTTCGCAGGTCAAATGCTGAGTCATGTCTGGTATTAGTACTGCGCTTGCGTTGGAAAGTCCCTGTGTAATCTGCTGAGTCCGTGTTAATAAATCGCTACAGTGCCTGCGCTAGTAAGTTCTTGGGAACAAACAGTATTCAGAGCTAATCTACATACTCTGTTCTGCCACCTTGGGAAAAGACACAGGCAGAGCTAATCTACATACTTTGTTCTGCCACAGTGGCAAGTATCTATAAACAACCTATAGCCAATATTGTGGTCAATGGTATACTGTCACCAAGTATTTCCATTGGCAGAGTGACTCATTAGGGCTGCCCCCTTTCCCCTCTGCTATTTGACCTCGCAATAGAACCACTGATAGTGGCCATCAGTCAGAACACAGGAATTACGGCGGGAGGGATAGAACATAAAACAATGGTGTACACAGATGACATGTTATTGACAATATCCAATCCTCAAGGAATGAGCTAACCAGACTGTTAAAGGAATTTGGCTCACTGTCAGGGTATAAGGTGAATACAAATAAAACACAAGTGATGGTACTAAATAAAACGGGCATGACACAGGCAGACCAAGAGGCGTTAGTGCAGTACCAAATGCAGAAAGAACAATTGAAATATCTTGGAATTTGGCTTACCAAAAACACCAAAGACCTGTATAAAAGAAATTACCTACCCCTCATTCAGGAATTCCAGAATAAACAACATTCGTGGAGGCGACTGGGATGTTCCTGGATAGGGAAGATGAATATAATTAAAATGCAGCTCCTACCTAAAATCCTATACACCATACAGGCGATCCCAATTCCACTACACAAAGAATTTTTTTAAAAAATAGACAAAATTATGAGGTATGTAATTTGGGGGCAGAAAAGACCTAGGATACGTAGAACAATACTGAAAACTACAATAGAACAGGGCGGGTGTAACTTGCCAGATATGAGACTGTACAGCAAAGCTTCAGCTTTAAGGACAGTAAAAGTCTGGTACAATGGAGGGGGAGGAACCAAGATGGAGGAATCTGGAACTAGGTATACTGGGACTGGACAATGGGAGAGATATATTTGACAGCCCAGAAAAGATACATCTGAGGGGGCCCGAAAGAAAGGACCACCCATTTGTGGGATTAGCATTTAATGCATGGAGGGACTGCCAGAAAAAGTTAGAGATCATACAGGGTAAAACCCATATACACCACTTGAGAAAGTAGGGCCCAAATGGGATGTAAGAGAGCGAGAGACTCTGAGGAGATGGAAAGAGAAGGGGATATATAGGGCCACCCACTTGTTCGCGCAAGATGTCCTAAAAACAAGGGAGGATCTGGAGTTGGCCCTGAAAGAGAAGCTACAATTCTGGTTTTATTGTAGATTACACAGCGTATTGACTAACCCAAGAGATAAAATGAACTTTAACAGACCCCCCACGGAGCTAGAAAGGATCTTATTTAATAAAATAGGGCAGAGGGGAATTTTTTCAATCCTGCACAGAATAGTTAAGACAATATACCATCTGCCTGACGCGGGGTATGTTTCCAAGTGGGCTGACGAGTTAATGGTTGAGATAACAGAGGAGAACATGAGACAGATTTGGACCTATATGAACTCATGTTCTAGATCCTTGTTGGTAAAGGAGCCACAAATTAAATTAACACAGAGGTGGTACACTACGCCCGATGAGATTAATAAGATAAAGACCGCATACCCCCCAACCTGTTGGAGGGGTTGCAGCGAAAGGGGTACATACCTACATTGTTGGTGGGGATGCCCAAAGGTATCAGAGTTCTGGGGAAAAAATATGGAAGGTTATAAACGAGACTTTGGAAATACCTCTACCTTTTAATCCAGAAATTGCCCTACTGGGGATATACCCAGAAAAGACAATCTCCAAACAGCAGAGGAGAACATGCACCAACCTGATCATGGCAGGGATCCACACCATTGCCAGGACATGGAAATTCGCCAAAGGCCTCATGTGACAGGCCTGGCTACATAGGCTGTGGCACTGCCTATCCATGGAAAGGATCACCGCCAGTCTAGAAGATAATCTGGACAAATTTTATAAGGTCTGGGACCAATGTTGGACAGTGTTAACGAAGAAGATTAAGATGGAAAAATTTGCACACTCAACCTGCCTAAAAGAAATATATTAAAATAATTTGACGGGGGAGGTACTGGGGGGGGCATATATTATATAACCTTATAAGGGGAAGGTTCATCTGGGGTATTTACTCAAATGGATAGATATAAGCCGTCCGGTTTGAATGCTGAAACGGTGCGGGAAAAGTTCAGGAGGGAATGAGGGGAAGAACTTGAACCTGTATTTCTTTGTTTGTTGGTATGTTTCAGAAGATAAAATAAAAAAGAATTATATATATAAAAAAAGAACCTCCTAGAGGAGGGGTGTAGGTGGACGTGGAAATATGCATCTTTCACATCGATGACAGCATACCATTGATTAAGGTGAAGATAGCCACATAACCTGTCAATGGTCAACATTTTAAATTTTTTATATCTAACAAAAGAGTTTAAAAACCTGAGGTCCAAAATAGGTCTAAATCCACCCCCTTTCTTAACAACAACAAAATAATTTGAATAAAGACCTGATGTGTAAGTCGATGAAGGAACAACTTCTAACACACTCTTTGCATACGTATCAATAACTTCTTTATTAAGGGCAACTGCTTGCAACTCAGAAAACTTAATAGATACTCTCGGTTTGAGAGAAGGTGGCAAGGAAGAAAAAGAAACTGTGTATCCAAACTGAATAACCTTTAACACCCAAGAGTCAGTGGTGATAGAACTCCACAACTGGAAAGAGTTAACTAACGCAAACTGAAAATTAGGTTGGGTCTCTCCATCATCCTGCCTGTCAGCAGAAGTAGGAGAAGGGGAGAGACTAATTGTCAGGCTGGACAGTTACCTCCACGCTGCCTAAAAGAATAATATTGGGACTTAGGCTTATTCTGGTAAGTGTAGGAGGAGGAAGAAGAAGAAGAAAAATACCTTCTATTATAGGACTGTCCATAGAACTGGCTCTGCGGACAGTAAGCAGATTGCTGTTGCTAAAATCGTGGCTGGTAGAAGGAATGGCTCTGGTCCCTCTTAGCAATTTTCATTTTTATCGCGGTCGCCCTAGACTTTTGGATTTTGTCTAAGACGTCATCAGTCTCCTTAGAGAAAAGACCAGACTGATCAAATGGGAGATTTTCAATTCTGGTCTTATGATGTGTTTTGATCTTCACGTTACGCAGCCATGCAAAACACCTGGTGACAATAGTGTTAGGAACTGCACGAGCAGACGTCTCAGAGGAGCGACGGGCAGTCTGTAGCTGAAACATCGCGGTTGTCAAGCCGTCGGTGCGAAGACACTGAGCAAGAATCTGTTTGTCCTTTGGGAGGTGTGGGGTGAGTTGTTGCATCCCATCCCACAGATTATGCTGAACGGACGACATAGTGCTTGCAATGAAAGCCCTTCGCCCGAAGACGTCTATACAGCGGCTTTCTCTGTCTGCAGGGGAGGTGTCGTGCGCATTCCTCTGGGATTTTTCCGATGCTGCTGCCACAACAAAGAGTTGGGCAAAGGGTGCTTAAAAAAGATTGATCCCTGCTCAGGGGGAAATAAATAAAAGGAACTACTTGTTGCAGAAACTGGCTGAATGGAAGCGGGATTCGCCCACAGCTTCTCAGCATCAGATGCGTGCCGCTTAAACAGTGGTAGGGTCAACTTGGATTCCGGCGGCTTTTCAACTGACCGATAGGCAGGGTCAGTGTCCTGCTCCAAAATAGGGACAGTGTCAATCTTGAGAGCCGAAATAAATTTCTTTAGTAGAGCCTGGAAATCTTTGTGTTGTTGCAACGAAATGGACGACGTCGATCCCTGGATGTCGTCAGAAGGAGGGGGGGAAAAGATTGTCGGGTTTCTAACCCTCGAAAGGCTCCTGCGGAGAATCGGGTGCAACTTCCTCGGTTTGAGGGGGGGAACGCCCACCGGATCGGGAATCGGCTCTGGATGGTTTAAGGTAAGCAGAGGCTTTCTCTTTAAATCACATCGCTGCAGAGCACGATACTTGCGTTTATTAATATGTTTTTTAAAAATTTCTTTATCCTCATCCGAGAACGATGTCAAAGGGGGACGCGGATCAGCATCCACCTGAGGTGGTGTAGATGGAACATGCTTCCTTGATGTCGAGAACATCAACATCGAGCGCCCCTTGTGGTGTCGAGACATCGACGTTGCTCTCGACGTCGAAGGTGGAGGTTCATCGACAATGGGAGTTGACACCAAGGCATGACCACAAGGGTCAGTGTTGCTAGTAAGGGCTGCTGGCGCCAACGTCGATGCAGAATGGCTACCAGCCTTCGATGTTGTGGCTTGAATAAGTGTCTGTAGGCACAAAACAATCAATCTACTATCTTGACGTCTAGCCTCCTCCTGTTCTTTAAAATACTGCCATGGGAAATCCAGCATAGGCGGAGGCAGAATGAGTCTTTTGGAGGGGGTATCAGATTGAGGATAAGTTACCCAATGAATCTTAGGAGGCTGGTATGGCGAGCCAGTAAACCTAGGGTCTGATTCCTCCTCCGCATTATATAGTAGAGAAGAAATAGTTAACGGAGATACGGGTGTCGAAAAATCCATTGCCTGAAGCAGGGCTTCATCCCCGAAGAAGAGGGGGACAAAGAGCAATCCGCAACAATGGCAGGCTCAACCCCTTCAGATAGAAAAAGTCTTTTTTGAGGAGGGGACCAAGTGGCTGTAGAAGAGGAAGGTCCCGCCAAATTAATTTCAGAGGTAGAAAGGGTCGGAGTGGCGGACAGAGTAACCTCTGTGCCTATACTAGGCACACTGGGGGAAAGAGAGGGAGTTTCTTTCTTTGAAATCTTCCCTTTACCTTCAAGCTCCTTGAGGAGTGCCGGGAGCCGAAGAGACCTTCCCCTCAAAGTTTTAGGCTTCATGACTAAACACTCGTGGCACTCGGTCGCATCATGCTGTATCCCAAGACAAATGAGGCATTGGCCCTGTGGATCCTTGGTTGTCATTTTTCTTCCACAGGAGAAGCATTTTTTAAAGCTGTGGTGAATGGTGGACATGACGAGATATAGTGAGCCAAGAATACACGAGTAAGCCGCAAAAGTGGTTGGAAGGAACTGTTGGGTTTAGGTGGGAAGGTACCTTATATAGTGTGGGGGCGCCTGTACGTCACGTGTTTTTCAAACTAGATATGCCGGTAAGAGAAGGGCGCGCAAGGGCAAACCCATTTGTGAGAATGTTTGGAGCCATCTCGATAAACCTTGTTTACAAGGTAGCAACCTTATGTTCATCTTCGAGTGGGTCCTCCCATTCTCACAAATGGGAATACCAAGCCTAGAACAAGGTGGTGAGGGAATTTTCTTTACAGAATAAAGCGATGTATTTCTTACTCTCAAAAAATCTTTATTTTATTGTAAGAACTTGATTTTTAAAAATCCATTCTATTTATATTATATATATATATATAAATATTTTATTATTATTATAATTATTATATTTTATTTATTTTTTACAATACCATAAGAAACAACCTGTCTTTAGGTTTTAAAAACAGAATTCAGTATAGACACTCCCAGAGCAGTGTCTGGCTCAGTGGAAAGATGAAGACCATGTTTTAAAAATGCATGCAGGAAACACCAGGTTGCAGCCCTGCAAAATTTCTGAGGCGATATGCCACAGAATGCTGCTTTAGAGGCACTGAGCCTCTAGAGGGAATGAGCCTTCAACTATGGTGGAGAAGGAAGACCTGTCTCCTGATATGCCAAGGAAATCACATTTCCAGCCATTTGGAAATGTTTTGGGAGGAAACCTTATGTCCTAACCTGGGAAGGGAAGGTGAGAGGAACAAGTCATCAGACTGCCTGCAATTCTGGGTCTTCTCTAAATAAAGGAGTACTGCCGTCTTGACACCTAAAGTATGACATCGAGCCAACATGTCAGAGTCATGTGGTGGAGGGAGGAAACTAGTAGAACAATTTTCTGGACTAAACGAAATGGAGACACCATTTTGGGGATAAAGGAAGGATGGAGAGAGATCTCTATCCTGTCTGGGAAGACTAACAGGTAAGGCTCCTTGATGGAAATAACAGCGAGTTCACTCACCCGCCTAAGGGATGTAATGGCAACCAGAAAAGTTGTCTTCAAGGTCCAGTGGAACAAATCACATTGTTCCGCTGGTTCAAAAGAGTGGTTTGTAAGCTGATTGAGCAGCATGAGGTTGAGGTACCACTGTGAGATCGGGTGCATATGAGGAGGAAACCAGATAATAAGCCCCTTAAGGAATTATTTCGCTAAGGGGTGGCCAAAGAGAGACTGGCAGTTAGGTAGGGTCACATGTCTAGCTAGCTATGGCCAAGAGGTGCCCTCTTATGGAAGAATGCACCAGGCCTGTCTCGGCTAATTCCAACAAATATCGCAAAATTAAAGGGACCGTCAACTGGTCAACTGATATGGATTTTTGGTTTAACCAAAAGAGAACCTTTTCCACTTAGAATTGTATGATTTTTTTCCCCCCCTTCGATAGCTTCAGATTACTTTGAAGCATCAGATTTAGTTTGTGTGGCATAGGTTCAGAAGTGGAGAGGAGTGGATTCTCCATGCGTATAAGTTCAGACGCTTTATCTCTGGATGGATAATGCTGCCTCCCTCTAGTGACAATAAGTTGGGGATGTGCGGCAGGGAAACAGATGCTAGGGCCAGATTTTGGAGAGTGTGTGACCAAATGTGGCGCGGCCAACCTGGGGAGATCAGGATCAAGTTGCCCCTTCCCTGTGGATTTTCTCTAAAATCCTGGACATAAGGGGAATTGGGGGAAGGCATACCCCAATTGTGTGTTCCAGTTTACAGAAAAGGCATCCCTGAGAGACTACGGGTCATGGGCCGCCCTTGTACAGAAACGTTTGCATTTGGTGCTGTGTCCCATGGCAAACAGATCTACTGTGGGTATCTTCCAGAGTGATATTAGAGTGTGATATACAGAGGGGAACAATTCCCACTCGTGATGTTCCACCTGAAGGTGGCTGAGAATTTCCACTCTCTAGTTTTGCGATCTGGCCATGTGAATCACCTGGAATGTCATTTCGTGCTTGAGGGCAAAATGCCAGATGGACTGGGCTATTTGACAAAGTTCTTTCGACTTTGTTCCCTCCCTGTTTGTTTATATACCAGACGGCTGTGATATTATCGCAGGCTATTTTGACGACCCTGCCCTGTAACACCTATTGAAATGCCTTTAGAGATTTTAGAATAGTTATGACCTCTAAAATGTTGATATGGCATGGATGTTGTAATGTGTTTCATCTCCCTGTAATGGAGAGGTCATGCAGGTGAGCATCCTGTCAGTGACGCATCTGTTGTGTAAAAAAAAAAATAAAAAGGGGGGGTTAGGTTGTATAAATGACATCCCTGCCAAAACAAATTCCCTTCTACATCATATACGCAGAGAGTTTAGAATCTCCTTTGTAATCCTAAGCCTCCTCGTGGGAAGGCCCACCAGAGGATTAAATAATTTTAAAAACCGTAGCTGAAGAGGCCTCAAACATTCTGGTAAAAGGTGTGGTGGCCATCGTGAATGTCATGAGACCTAGAAGTCTCTGAACTGTCTTAATCCGCTGAAGTCTATGGATAGCTACTGTCCTTACCAAGTTGGAAATATCAAAAAATCTATCCTCTGGGGCAAACACCTTTGCCTTGGTAGAGTCAAGTATAGCCCCTATGTAGTCAATACACTGAGTAGGATAGAGGCGGGACTTTTGCACGTTTATAGCTAGCTCTAACCTTTCACACAGATCCAAGGTGAAGTGTAGCTTGGCATTCAAGGAGTCTGGTGTAGAAGTCACCAAAAGCCAATCATGTAGGTGTGGGAAAATAGCTATGCCCTGTCTGCGAAGTTATGCTATGACAGGGGCCATCATCTTTGTAAAGACCCTAGGGGTCAAGGAAAGACTAGATGGTAGGGAACAAAATTGAAAATGTCTGGAGTCGTGGGTGAAACAAAAGAATTGCCTCGAGGAGGCATGGAGTCTAATGTGAAAATAAGCATCTTTTAAGTCAATCACAGCATACCATTGACCCTGCTTTAAGTAGGTCTTTAGATTCTCAAGTGTGAGCATTTTAAACTGGTAACATACAAGTTAAGGAAACATAAATCTAAAATGGGTCTATGACGTCCTTTCTTATCGACTACAAAGTAGTTGGAGTAAAGACCTGAGCATAATTCTGTGCAGGGTACCAATTCTAAACACCTCCGTGATACATCTCAACAATTTATTTATTAAACGCAACAGAATGTTGCAGAGAAAATATTACAGACTATAAAGGTCTAACTGGAGGTGGGAGGGAAGAGAACAAAATTTTGAATCCCACATAAATAATACGTAAGACCCAGGCATCTGATGTAATCTCCTCCCAACAGGGGAGGGAATTAAATAACGCAAACTGAAAATAAAAGTCTCCCTGGACAGATGGATACAACTGTGCTGGGAGCATCAATAGTTGTCAGCGCTGCCCTCTGTGTG
>QEPC01002970.1:354133-367070 GCA_003113815.1 Sphenodon punctatus | reverse complement strand
AGATAAAAGGAACTTGATGCATAGTTTCTTTGCCTCAGTTAACTAATGTAGGTGATGCAAGGGGAATTCAGACCATTGCTAGTAGTTCGCCAGTAGCATATACAGGATGGAAAATTAATAATAGAAGAGACTCAGCAATTATATCCCTGGAACAGCTGGAACCAACACAAGGAGCTGAATTTCAGCTAAGTTAGATTTTATTTATTTTTATTTCCTTTTCTTTATTATTGACCTCTGTCTGGGGGTTCTTATGTTACCTGTGCTGCCCAGAGGCACAGCTGGCATCTCTGTCACCTCTCAATGAGGAGGGTGTAAAGTGCACAGCGGATGGGAGCCACTTAGTTGGCAGTTTTATTATTAACCCATCTAAGGGTCATAACGTTGCCTGTGCTGCCCAGAGGCACAGCTGACATCCCTGTCACCACTGAGGAGGGTGTAAGAGGAAAGGGAGTAAACATCCCTGTCACCATTGAGGAGTGTATAATTTATTTTAATTATTTATTTATTTTTTTCATTTTCCTTCTTATTTACCCCTGTCCAAGGGTCTTATTGTTGCCTGTGTTACCCAGAGGCACAGCTGGCATCGCTGTCACCAGTGAGGATGGTGTAAAAACAGAGGAAACTGTTTAGACTGGCAGCTTTATATTAACCTACTGGCTGGCTGCCTGTGCTCCACACGGAGAGGCGCAGTTGGCTTCCTCCCTTCCTGCTATCAGTGCTGAGGAGCAGGGAGCTTCTAAGCAGAAGGAGCTGCTGTTGCTGTGACATCAGGCAGCAGACTCCACATCAGAGCTGCACCACTACGACGTTGAGGGCTTCTCAGCACCAACCGTGGTCTATGTCACAGCCGGCAGCCCTTGACACAGCGGGAATCAGCAGGAACGTGGAGGGGTATAAGGTGGCCCCAGCTCAGAGGTTCTTCTTGACAGGAGATTGTAAGAGCTGCTTCTTTAATTTCCTCTTTTGTGTTGCTCGTGAAGCAGCTTTTCTCACTTTTGGAGGAATTTTTCCTTTTCCTTGTACCAAAACGCTGAAGGTTGCTCCCCCGACGTCATAGATTGCCTTGTCGACGTCGAAGCTGCCTCCCTTGCCGTCGTAGATAGTGGAATTGACATCAAAGTGCCCTCTGTGGATGCTGAAGGATATGCAGGCTTTTCTTTCCTCCCGATGTCGTAGAGTGCCTTGTCAACGTCGAAGCTGGTCCCTTCAACACCGTAGACTCAAAGTCGAAGCGCCCTCTCTGGATGCTGAAGGACGTGCAGGCTTTTTCACGGGAAAGCAGAATCAGTAGGTTGCTACCTTGTAAACAAGGTTCTTCGAGATGGCTCCGAACATTCTCACTAATGGGTTTGCGCATGCGCACCCTTCTCTTACCAGCATATACCAAGCTCATATTATTATTATTATTATTTTACGTAATGTAGCCACGTCCCCACAGTATATAAAGCACTCTCTCGCCTGAGCCCAACAGTTCCTTCCAACCTACAATGCAATAAATTCTACGTGGGGCTGGAAGGGTGGGCATTTGTGAGAATGTTCGAAGCCATCTCAAAGAACCTTGTTTACAAGGTAGCAACTTACTGTTCTTCGAGTGGCTCCTCCCATTCTCACAAATGGGAGAGAACCAAGCCTAGAGATAGGCGGTGGGGAATTTATTGTACAATAATACACGAAGACACACCAAACCAAGTCCAAATATGGTAAGTAAAGGAAATTTGCAAACATTTAATAATTTGCACAATAACATGTATGATATTTGTATTCAGTTTGAAAACAAGTTCAATGGAAGAATAACAATATAAAAAGTTACAAGGCTGAGGAGAGCACAGCAGTACCTACAGCATTAGAAGCAAGGGAATTTAGACTTATAGAATAATGTTTAATAAAAGTGTGATGGGAATTCCATGTAGCCGCCCTGCAAATCTCCTGCAGGGAGACATTAGCGAAAGCAGCTTTAGAGGCACCCATGGCTCTAATGGAGTGAGCTCTTAAATTAGCGGGAACTGATATTCCTTTATCAATATAAGCAGAAGAAATCAGTTTAACAAGCCACTTCGAAATGGTCTGAGAAGAAATCTTTTTACCAAGTGAGCGTAACGCGGGAGAGACAAATAAGTTATCAGATTTTCTACAGGCTAAAGTCTTATCTAAATAAATAAGTAGACACCTCTTAACGTCTAAGGTGTGTAACATCACACTCTCTGGTGAATCATGAGGTGGGGGACAAAAAACTGGGAGAACTATTTTTTGAGATAGATGAAAAGGAGAAACAATCTTTGGAATAAATGAAGGATGGGCTGAAATTTCCACTCTATCATGAAAAAAATGTAAATAAGGCTCCTTAATATGGATGGCTGCTAATTCACTAACACGTCTTAAAGAAGTAATAATTGCTACTAGAAAGGATGTTTTAAGCATCCAATTAAAAAGATCAGCAAATTGATGGGGTTCAAAAGGTTTACCCGTAAGAAATTTCAAAACCAAGGTAAGGTCCCATTGGGACAATGGTACCTTCACAGGAGGGAAGAGATTATTTATACCTCTTAGGAATCTCTTAATTTTAGGGTTGGAGAATAGAGATTGACCATGCATTAGTGGATATTTCCTGGCGATAGCCGAGAGATGAACCCTAAGGGAAGACAGCGATAGGCCGGCCTCAGCTAGACTAAGCAAATAATTTAAAATATGGTCCAGGGACACAGAATTCTCTAAAATGGAGTTTTCTTCCAACCAAAAATAAAACCTTTTAAGCTTAGAAGTATAAGAGTTTCTTGTGGATGGTTTTATATAATTTAACAGGACAAAATAAATCTTACTAGACAATGAGGGGTCATCTAAGGTAGAAGGATTCTGAATGCGTGGAGATTCAGCCTGGCGAAATCCGGATGTAGAACCCACCCCATGTTCATGGACAGCTGATAGGGGGTCTGAGGTAGGGTTAGAACAGCTCTTGACAACTGAAGGAGTTCTGTAAACCAAATTTGACGGGGCCAATACAGGCATACTAGTATCATGTTTGCTCCTCTTGAACGCACCCTGGAGAGGATTTTGGGAATCAGGGGAGTCGGTGGGAAGGCATACACCAAATGTGGGCCCCACTCCACCTGAAAGGCGTCCCCTAACGAAGCAGGGTCGTGGGCAGCCCTCGAACAAAAAATTGTACACACTTTGCATTCTGGCATGTGGCAAATAGATCTATTTGGGGATTTCCCCATAATGACACCAGATGCAGGTAAATTCGTGAGGACAGTTCCCACACATATGCCTCTGTATTCAACCTGCTTAAAATGTCTGCGCGGGTATTTTGTGTTCCCGCAGTGTGAAAAGCCATGAGGTACAATGTTTTTCTTGGCAAAATTCCAAATCCTCATAGCCATTCTGCAAAGATCTGGAGATCTCGTGCCCCCCTGTTTGTTCACATACCAAACTGTCGATAGACTGTCTGAGGCTATGTTGACCACCGAACCTCTCAGGATTGGGCAAAAGGCTTTCAGCGCCTTTAAAATAGTCATGCTCTCTAAGATGTTTATGTGAAAAGTCTGTTGGTAAGAGCTCCAGGATCCCGAGATGTCTATATCTTGCAGATGAGCTCCCCATCCTGTTAAGGAAGCATCAGTCGTTAATGTAAATGCAGGAGAAGGCTTAACAAATGGGGTTCCTGCTAGGACAAAATTAATATCAGTCCAACATCTAAGTGAATCTAGTACTTGACTAGATATTCTCAGCTTCCTATTAGGGGAATCAGTTGTAGGTTTAAATAGATGTAGAAACCATAGTTGTAAGGGTCTCATGTATAATCTAGCAAAAGGCGTAGTGGCCGTGGTAGATGCCATTAGCCCTAACAATCTCTGATAAACCTTTACAAACTGAAGTCTATGAATAAACAGTTTGGTAATGACGGTGGAAATGTCAATAAACCTTTCCTCTGGCGTGAACATTTTAGATACCGTGGAATCTAGTATAGCCCCAATAAACTTGGTACGCTGTGAAGGACAAAAAACAGATTTTTCAAAATTTACCAACAATCCCAACTCATTACACAAGGATAAGGTAAAGTGAATATCCTTCTGTAGATCTTGAGGGGACTGTCCCACTAGAAGCCAGTCATCCAGGTAAGGGTAAACAGTAATACCATTCCTACGGAGGAAGGCAATTACAGGGGATATAACTTTGGTGAAAACTCTAGGAGCTGAGGTCAAACCAAAAGGCAAAGAAGCGTATTGAAAATGAACAGAGTCATGAGTAAACCTAAAATACCTTTTAGATAGAGGATGAAGTCTAACATGGAAATATGCATCCTTTAGATCTAGGACTGCATACCACTGATCTTGTCGTAGGAAGGAACTTAATTGGGTAAGTGTCAGCATCTTAAATTTAGCATAAGTAACATACCGATTAAGTTCTCTTAAGTCCAGAATAGGTCTATAACCTCCATCCTTTTTTCTCCACAGTAAAATAGCTGGAATAAAAACCTTGTGGGTCTGTGTCTGTATCAACTAATTCAATTACTCCTTTTTGATACATTTGAACAATTTCTTTATTGAGAACCTGAAACTGGTGATCTGAAACAGGGAAATTTCTAACAGGACGATTTGAGGGAGGAAGAACAGAAAAAGAAACTTTATAACCAAACTGAATGGTTTTTAAAACCCAAGTGTCAGAGGTAATGGCCTTCCAAGCTGAAAGGGATTTGGCCAAAGCAAATGTAAAATCAAGCAACTGAGGTGCAGGTGTCACAGGGTTGGGTAATTGTCACTTGCGACCCCTAGTGGCAACTGAGGAAAAGGGCTGCTTATAGTTCCACTTTTGCTTATATGGGACATATTGTCCCTTAAAACGTCCTTGATAGGATGTACTAGGTGCAGAATACCTTTTATTGTACCCTTGCGAGTGATGGTAATAAGGCTTCTGCTGCCTATAGTAAGGTGACTGAAACTGCTGTTGGTAAGGACGATAAGGAGTTGTCGAAGACGAAGAAGATCCTTGTTCTCTAGTGGAAATCTTCATCTTCATAACCGTAGTCTTTGATTTCTGGATGTTCTCCAGAATTTCATCAGTCTCTTTTGAAAATAGTCCAGACTGATCAAATGGTAGATTTTCGATCTTGTTCTTGTGAAAACTGTCAAGTTTGGTGCCCCTAAGCCAAGCAAAACGCCTGGTAGCAATGGCGTTTGCTACACCCCTTGCTGCAGTCTCAGAGGAATGTTGAGCTGCCAAAAGTTGAAATCTGGAGGTAGTTAACCCTTCAGCACAAAAAGCCTGGAGAGGAGCCTGCATCTCCTTAGGTAAGGAAGGGATAGACTTCTGTACCTGATCCCATAAATAGTACTGATAGGAGGACATGGAAGCTGAATAATTAGAAGTCCTCATTAACATAGTTGCCGAGGCAAAGGACTTTCTGCCAAAGACATCTATACGCCTACTATCCCTCTCTGCTGGAGAAGTGTCCTGAGTATTGCGTTGCAACTTCCCCGCAGATGCAGCTACAACAAGGGAATTTGGTGTAGGGTGTTTAAAATATATCGACCCCTGTTGTAGGGGGAAGAGGTAAAATGAACTGGCAGAGGTGGACACCGGATTGACACCTTTTAGACTAGAAGTTTATATTAACCTGTCTGTGTCTGGTTACTGGCTTGCTGCCTGTGCTCCACACGGAGAGGCACAGATCACTTCCTCCCTTCCTGCTGTCAGTGCTGAGGAGCAGGGACTGGGAGCTTCTAATCAGAAGGGGCTGCTGCTGCTGTGACAGGCAGCAGACGCCACATCGGAGCTGCACCACTTCGACATTGAGGACTTCTCAGCACCGACAGTGGTCAGTGTCACAGCCGGCAGCCCTTGACACAGCAGGAATCAGCTGGAATGTGGAGGGGTATAGGTGGCCCCAGCAACAGAGAGTAGTTTGCCTCAGTTGGATAGTTACTGTCTATGGAGAGCAGAGAGTTCTCCTTGATAGGAGATTATAAGAGCTGCTTCTTTAATTTCTTCTTTTGTGTTGCTCGTGAAGCAGCTTTTCTCGCTTTTTGAGGAATTTTTCCTTTTCCTTGTGTCCAAAATGCTGAAGGTTGCTCTCTCAACGTCATAGAGTTCCTTGTCGATGTCAAGGCTGGCTCCCTTGACGTCCTAAATTGTGGAATTGACATCGAAGCGTCTTCTCTGGACGCTAAAGGATTTGCAGGCTTGTAGCCTCCCGATGTTGTGGAGTGCCTTGTGCCTGGAATGGTGTCTCGACGTCGAGGGATGAGCTGAAGACGTCGTAGCTGCTTTCGAAGTCCTGCTTGCACTTTGGCCACTAGGTGGCAGTGCTGTCAAAGGCAGAGAGGAAACAGCTTTGGAATCCGAGTTGGCTTGTAAAATCTTCTTCGAGTGGCTCCTCACATTCTCACAAATGGGTTTGCGTTTGGGCGCCCTTCTCTCAATAGAATATACCAAGCTCATATTTAAATTTCACATGACGTTCATGCGCCCCCACCCTATATAAGGCACCTTCCTGCCTAACCCAACAGTTCTTCTTCGAGTGGCTCCTCCCATTCTCACAAATGGGTTTGCGCATGCGTGCCCTTCTCTCACCGGCACATACCAAGCTCATATTCAAAATTTCACGTAACTAAGCCACGTCCCCATAGTATATAAGGTAGACACCCACCTATGCCCAACAGTTCCTTCCAACCGCTTCGCGGCTTACTTGCATTTACCTTAGCTCTATTCATTATGTCTTTAGTGAAACATTCGTTTAAAAGTTGTTCTTCCTGTAACAGGAAAATGACCACTAAAGATCCCCATCTTCAGTGTTTGATTTGTTTGGGTATGGATCACGATCCTCTAGATTGCCAGGATTGACGATCTTTAAAACCCAGAGCCCGTAAGGACAGAGCCTTGAGGCTTCCGATTCTCCTTAAGGGAATGGATAAAGAGCATAAAACTAAATCTTCCCCGATGGGACTATCATCCCCCTCCTCGCAGCCGCCCAGTATCGGTGCCGAGGTAGTCATTACTGATTCGTCTATTGCTCAGCAGTCTCTTTCACCGGACCTTCAGATGCCGGGAACATCTAAGGCAGGTACTTCTTCCTCGCCTCCTTCAAAGAAGAGGAAATGGTTTGATGAGATAGAGCCTGCCCTTGAGGCAGCCCGCTCATTTTCTCATACATTATCGGAGGATGAAGACGCTTTACTGTGGGGAGAATTTTCATCTCCCTCGACACCTGCATCGCCTTTGGTAATTTCCTCCCCATCCTACAATGCTGAAGAGCAACCTGCTCCAGAATTCAGGGGGTCACCATACCAACCCCCCAGAATCCGATGGGTGGCCAGCCCAAGACAAGAATCGACTGGAAAACCCCTGCCTCTGCCTCCTCAAAAAAACCCGGTCTCTAGTTTTCCGTGGCAGTTCTTTAAAGAACAGGAGGCTACCAGACAGCAAGAGTCTAGGAGAATTCTATTGTGTCTCGAGAAGTTAGTAAAGGCGTCGGAGTCTGCAGCCTCGACATCGACGCACTCTGCCATCACACAGTCTGAGGCACAGCGACACCTAGCGGCGGTTCCTTTGATGCCGGCTACGATGCATACAGAACATCGACGTCGGCACCTCGACACACCGAGACAAGCCTCGATGTCGACCTCTAAGGTGTCGACGTCGACGACGCAAATTTTGTCAGAGGCTCAATCGTCTGCCTTCCAGCTCGAGGCAAAGCGAGTTTTCATGGCTAGACGAGAAAAGAGAAAGAGACTGCTCAGGAGGATGAGACAAAGGAGGGTTGCTTTATTTGAGCAGCCTGCACCAGCAGCTTCTCCTCCTCGGGAACCTCAGCAAGTCCCTGAGGAAGCCCTCACTACAACTGAAACCCCTGAACAGTTTGAACCAGTACAGGATGAGGAAAATATCTCACCTCCTCCTTCCGATGTAGTACAGGGTTCCACATCCACTGGATCCTCCCAGGACCATAAAGACTTTCAGGAGCTCCTTAAGAGGTATTCTGCTATTCTGAAACTTGAGACTTCGTCAGTGTCCGATCAGGAGGTAGATCCTGCTTATGCCGCTGTCGAAAAACCGATCCAGTCTAAAATTACTCTGCCCTTACTAAAGAGGCATGCATCTGACGCGGAGAGGATTTGGTCTACGCCTGCCGCTGTGCATCCGGTCTCCTCGACCTCAAGCTCGTTCTACCTATTTCCCACGGTACAGGGGTCCATGTTTTTCAAACACCCTCTCCCTAATTCGTCGGTAGTATCGGCTTCAACTGAAAAATACCAAAGGAACTCACAGGACACTTCCCCTGCTGATAGGGAAAATAGAAGAATGGATATGTTTGGTAGGAAGGCATTTGCATCCTCCACGATGCTAATGCTTACATCTAATTACGTGGCAGCAATGTCTTCCTACCAACACTATTTATGGGATCAAGTTCATAAACTAGTACCATCTCTTCCAAAGGACAGACAAGCTCCTGTTCTCACTTTGTGTTCTGAAGGTCTTACCACGGCAAGATTTCAGTTACAAACAGCCAGACACTCCTCTGACACTGCTGCTAGAGGGGTGGCGAACGCGATTGTGACCAGACGCTTTGCCTGGCTCAGGGGGACCAAGGTCGATGCCCACCATAAGACAAAAATCGAAAATTTGCCTTTCGATCAATCTGGATTATTTTCAAAAGATACTGATGACATCCTAGAAAAAATCCAGAAGTCCAAAGCAACAGCCATTAAAATGAAAATTACTCCGAAGGAGGAAAGTCATCAATACTCCTCCTCCCGACCTCAACAACAGCAGTCCTATTACAGGCAGCAGAGGCATTATTATTCATCACAGCCATATAACAAGAGGTACTCTTCCCCTGCTACCTCTTATCAAGATTGCCCTAGACAGTATACCCCATTCAAACAGAGGGGAAATTTCGGGAAACAATTTTCTTCGTTTCCCACAAGAGGGCGCAAGTGACTAGCATTGTCAGAGGATTGTTCCTCCACTACTAATTTTCAGTTAGCTTTAGCTAGTTCCATTTCTGTTTGGCAACAGATTACAAGCGATAAGTGGGTACTCTCTGTAATTGAGTTTGGTTACAAAGTTTCATTTTTAGAACTCCCTGGGAATCGCTACAATGTTAATACTGTTGCATTGTCACAGTTACAAGTTGCTGAGTTAAATAAAGAAATTTCTGAGTTGTACAGCAAGGGTGTGATCGAATTGGTGGAGGACAATAACCCAGCGCAGGGTTTTTATTCCTCCTATTTTCTCGTCGATAAGAAAGGTGGAGGTTTTAGGCCCATCTTAAGACCTTAGAAATTTGAATGGTTATGTATCTTATCAAAAATTCAAGATGTTAACCCTAGAGAGACTATCTTCTTTTTTGTATAAAGAACAATGGTATGCTGTCATCGACCTTCAGGATGCCTATTTCCACATCAGATTACACCCTCTGTCTAGAAAGTTTTTTAGATTTATTCATATGTCTAACCACTTTCAATTTTCCTCTTTGCCATTTGGACTGTCATCGGCACCTAGAATTTTCACCAAGGTAATGGCGCCGGTGATTGCATTTTTACGCAGCAGAGGTGTTGAGGTACCATATTTAGATGACTGGCTCCTTACTGCTACTTCTGCACATAGGTTGGAGCAAAACATTCAATTCACTTTAGATTTATGTTCTAAACTGGGCTTATCAGTAAATTAAAAAAAAATCTTCTTTAATCCCATCTCAGAGAGTTGTTTATATTGGGGCCATAATAGACTCTGTAGCAGCAAGGGTATTTGCCCCTGAGGAAAGATTTTCTGATTTATTTTCCTTGATTAGACATATTTCTATACACAGGTGTCAAAAGGCGGTTGTTTTTCAAAGACTCCTAGGCCTTATGGCCTCAACTACTGGAACCACGCCTTTCGCGAGATTACACATGAGAACATTGCAGCTGTGGTTTTTAGGAATCTTTAATCCTAGGTCAGATTCTCAACTCAAAAAACTTCGCATTACCCGTAAGGTTATTGATTCCTTGAGGTTTTGGACCAAAAGGGATTGTGTGTTAGCAGGAAAGCCTTTTGTAAAAAGTTTTCCTACTCAAAGTCTAATGACGAATGCTTCTTTGACAGGTTGGGGAGCACATCTACAACAGCTCGAGGTCTCAGGAACCTGGACTACATCACAGAGGAGTCTTCATATAAACTTATTGGAGACCATAACTATTTTTAAAGCCCTGAAAGCTTTTTACCCTCTCCTGAAGGGAAAGGTCACCAATGTCTTTTCGGACAATTCCACAACAGTCTGGTATATCAACAAGCAGGGGGGTACAAAGTCCCCAGACCTTTGCAAACTTGCCTTAAAGATCTGGCACTTTGCAATGAGGCACGAAATTTATCTTGTAGCCACTCACATTGCTGGGACATCAAACACAAGGGCAGATATCTTGAGCAGACTGGTGGTGGAAAACCATGAGTGGGAACTATCTCAACAGATATTCCTAGACCTCGTGCAACTGTGGGGCACACCGTTAGTGGATGCGTTCGCCACAGTCCAAAATTCCAAATGTCTGCAATTCGGCTCGAGAGCAGCACACGACCCTGCTTCCATAGGAGATGCATTTCAAATCCTATGGAGGCCTCACCTGGTATACGCTTTTCCGCCTATTCCATTGATCCCCAGGGTTCTAGAGAAAGTTGTGGCTCAGGGTGCAAATTTCCTTTTAATTTGTCCAAAATGGCCCTGACAGAGTTGGTTCTGCCAACTGATGTGGCTATCAAACCAAGTTCTTCCCCTACCTCAGGTTCCAAATCTGTTATCCAGAGACCACAGTCTCATTCTTCACCCAGATCTCTACCGCCTAAACCTTCATGCCTTCAGGATTGTATTCCCTTGAGGCAGCAGACGTTACAAGATAAGGTAGCCCTAGTTCTCCTTAATGATTTAAAGGAATCTACCAGAAAATCTTATAAGTCTAAACTGGATAGATTCTCTTATTGGTTAGCAGAAAGATCTAAGTCATTAGATGATATTTCTTTAGATCTCCTTTTACAGTACACCTGTTATCCTTGGCGGAAGCAGGTCTCTCTCAATCATCATTGCGAGTCCATTTATCATCAATTTCTAGACACTGTCACTTAGATTGTGGAATGAGTTTATTTTCTCATCCCAAGATTAAAAGATTTTTAGAAGGCTTAAATAACCTCTTTCCTCCCTTTAAGACACAGTGGGATCTCTCCCTAGTTTTGGAGTTTCTCACTGGATCTCTGTTTGAACCCTCCTGATTTGGCTGATCTTGTTAGTTGGTCCCTAAAGACAGCATTCTTGGTTGCTATCACTTCAATTAGAAGGGTTAGCGAACTCGCAGCCATCAATATTAAATATCCCTATATGCAATTCTATCCAGATAGGGTAGAAATTTCAGCTCACCCTACCTTTATCCTCAAGGTGGTATCACCATTCCATTTGAACCAGAAGATTGTATTGCCTGTTTTCACACCTCCTCCTCATGACTCTGAGGCAGACATAAGGTACCATACTTTAGATGTTAAGAGGGCTATAGAGGTTTATTTAGATAAAACTCAACACTGTAGAAAATCTGACAACCTTTTCGTATCCCCTTCACTGCAAAGGTTGGGACTAAAAATTTCTTCCCAAACTATTTCTAAGTGGTTGGTACAAATTATATCTATGGCCTATACCCACATAGGATTACCTATCCCGCCTAACTTGAAGGCTCACTCCATTAGAGCCATGGGGGCGACCGCTTTTACGGCTCGTCAGTTTATACCAGGTTATATTCTCTTAGTTTTATTATGGCTACCATTAAACATAGCTTTAAGAGATGTTTCTCGTGCAGACGTAAAATGATGCCCAAGGACCCACACGGGCAATGTTTGTTGTGTTTAGGCACTGATCATGATCCTCAACAATGTAATGCGCGCCTCAATATGAAGCCTAAGACTCTGAGAGAAGCTCCCTCAGGCTTCCATCTCTCCTCAAGGCATTAGAGGATAAAGAAAAAAGTAAGTCCCATCAAAAGGGAAAGTCTCTATCAGCTTCTCCTCAGGTGCCGAGTATTGGAGCTGAGGAGACTATACCAGCTGCTGATGTGATTACTCTGGAGGGTTCACCTGAAACTGTCGTCCTACTGGGCACCTCAGGTCTCAAAATATCTCGCTCCCCTTCTCCTAAGAAGGCTAAGATCCAACTGGGAGAGCCTACCTATATGGTAAATCACTCTTTTCCCCCGGCTTCCTCTGACGATGATAGTGTTTGTTTTGGAGCAGGCTTCTCGCCCTCTTTTGCTCCTGTATCACCTTTGACTATTACTTCCCCTTTGTACAACGCAGAAGAGGTGGTGAAAGAGAGATTCCAGGTCTCCCCTTATCAGCCCCAACCCATCCAGTGGCTGGCTACTGCTCGCCAAGAAGGGGGTTAAACTGCGTCTAGAGCTTCCTCAGCTGCCTAGGGCAGATAAAAAAATCCGGGACTATTTTAAAGCCCAGGATGCCTTGAGGAAACAAGAGTCAAAGCTAATTGTTTCCTGTCTCCAACAATTAATCAAGACGTCTACATCCAGACACCAGACGTCCCCTAGATACGATGTCGATAGGGCTTCCCCAGCTAGCCCTTTTCCTCAGACGCTGTCTTCAGAGACTCGATCTCCACCTACGACGTTGACGGTTGCGCCCTCTAGTGGCTCTACATCAGAACATCGCAAGTCACGACATCAACTCTCAACGTCGAAGAAGCGGGTCTCGACGTCGAGAGGCATACAGTCGACGTTGAGGAACACTTCCTCGACGTTGAAGGTGATTTTACCAACGCTGGCAGCTGCTTCTCCTGTTCTTCTTTGAGTGGCTCCTCCCATTCTCACAAATGGGTTTGCGCTTGCGCGCCCTTCTCTTACCGGCATATACCAAGCTCATGTTTTAAAACCACGCCCCCACCCTATATAAGGCACCTTCCCGTCTAAGCCCAACAGTT
>QEPC01002970.1:328106-340622 GCA_003113815.1 Sphenodon punctatus | reverse complement strand
CTTTTTTCTGGCAACTCGGGGTCCTGTGCCTCTTGCATCCACACTAGTAATGCTCTAGACACATAGGAGGCCACAATATTAATTTTGAGGGATGCTGCCGTGGAGTCTGCTGCCCTCTTAAGGGCTGAGTCCACTCCCCTGTCAGTGGGGTCAGGGGGATGGCAGTCCCCTTCCGTAGGAAAGACAGTCTGGCGTGGTAGCGAAGCAGCGGCCGCATCCATTTTTGGGCTTTTGAAGAGAGGTTCCTTTCTCCTAGAGAAAGCGTACAGGCTCTCCTGTGCTCTGGGCATTTTATGGGACTTATCAGGGTATTTCCATTCCTCCAACACAATTTTTTCAGATGTTTTATCCAGGGGTAAGCCCTGATCCCTGCCGTGTACTGATGGCAGGTAGTCCCTAGTTTCCTCTTCCTCTGAATCAGAGGATCCTTCTTTAATGGCTCTCTCTTTGATTTGGAGAGTCTTAACATGCCCCAGCAATTCTTCCCTACACTGGCTAGGGAACTGCCTGTCTTTCTCTCTGGGGTCTGTGGGGAGGTTGTCAGAACATTCCCCTTCCTCTAGATCAGAGCTCCTCTAAGAAGAGTCTGACTCAGAAACAGAATCCCCTAGGAGCTGCTGTTTATTATGTTTCCTACTGCTGCCTGCTTGAAAATCCTCCTCCTCAGAGCCCTGAGGGGATAGCAAGGCTTGCAGCCCAGCTCCCCCTAGTGGGGATTTAGCAGACTTTTTCCCCTGCCGAGGAGCTTTTCCCGCTCTCGGTGTTTTGGGGGAGGGTGGGAAACTACTCTTGCGTTTCCCGCTCTTTTTATGACGGGCCAGATCTTTTATTGCCCCCATAATCTCCTGCATGGATTTGGCAATTAAAGCCAGTGAGGGATTTTGGTCCCCCTGTAGCTCCTGCTCTGAGCCCGCTGCCTCTGTCCCTCCTGCACTATTGGTGGGGGACAGTACCCTCTCAGGGGTAGTCATGCTTAGAGCAGGGCTCAGTGTAGCTGGCAGGGGGCCAAGCGGATTGGTCCTGGCCTGAGGTGGGGGGGGGAGTGCCACGGTGGAGGGTCCCGCTATCCGGGAAGTAATCGCGGCCTCCCCTGCTCCCCGGCGCAGTGCGAGGGAGCCGGCGGGGATTCTATTCATTTTTAAAAATTTTGTGCCTGTCTGGCGAACTGAGACGGGGTCTGGTATCGCCTCCCCAATGCCCCGTCGAAGCCTTTCTGCCTAGGCTTCCCTTTTTTAGTTGTTTAAGCCTTTTTAATTTCTACCTTGTTCCTAGGGATCCCTAAAAAAGCCTCCCGACGGTCTCGGAGGCAGATGAAGGACTGGCGCTGGAGCCGGCGCAGAGAGGAAAAAAGCTCATCTGCCTCCTGGCAGTCAGCGGTGGAACTACCCATCTGAAGGAGTATGCCAGGGGTATGCCATCCAGCCTGTTTGAAAATCTCCAGCGGAGAGCCCAACCCACCTCCCTAGGTAATTTATTCCACTGTCAAACAGCTCTTACTGTTAGGAAGTTCTTCCTAACGTTCAATTGAAATCTGCTTTCTTGTACGTACTTTGAGCCCATTATTTCTAGTTTTGCCATCAGGAGCAACAGAGAACAAATCTTTGCCACCTTCTGTGTGACAGACCTTCAGGTATTTGAAGACCACTATCATGGGTTGAAGGTGAGCTTGTAATACAGTTACACTCGAGGAGAAGAATGGATGTACATTAGCAGAAAGGGAGTGTTTAGGACGAGCTCAAAGGTGGGGTTAGTCGCACATCAGCACAAATGGCCTAGCAGGAACAGCTTGAAGGACTCAATGAGAGACCGACTTAAAAGCTTGAGCAAGTAAATTACTCTGGTCAAACATAAAGTAAGCCAAAGCCACATCCATGTTTAATTGGCAAAGCAAAGTGAGACTCAAGCGGGGCCTGGGTGGAGGCGTTGGAAGGAATCCATAAAGATTAAGTTGCTTGTTCCTTTCAGGAATGCATGACAGTTGATGAATGGTACCAGGGGTCTATGTGTTGGATAAAGTAAGTGGGCGCTGTTGCCAGGACAGGTTAATAAAGGTGAAAAACCATGGTAACAAAAATATATAATTAAGTTGCATTTACGTAGTAAGGTGTAACAAACCAGTTATTGGATGATTGCTACAAAACAAACCAAGCCAATGAGTTGGACAAAGTAACATGAACCAATGAACTGTTAAAGATAACGATGAACCAATCAAGTAGAATTGGTAATATGTTGATTGGATATTGGTGGTTGATGTAACTGGTAAAACAGTATATAATTTGTATGTTTGGATTGCCTCTCTGGCAAACACCCGATATTATTGATACGGATACTGGCCAACAGCTGATATTATTGCATGAAACCAGTGCCCCTTCAGGTAGAGAAAAGAAGACAGAGAAAAGACTGCAGACTAAGCAATACAGGCTTTATTTACCTCTGAGTCACTCCCCAGGGCATGCGCCATACAAACCCACATCTGCTATATCACCCTAAAAAACGACATGTCTCTTCTTAATCTTCTCTTGGCTAAACATACCCCCCCCCCCCCTTTTTTCAGGTCTTGGTTTCTGGACCCATGACCATCTATGTCGCCCTCCTCTGAACCCAGCCCAATTTGTCAATGTCTTCCTTAAAGTGGGGTGCCAGAACTGGACACACTACTCCAGATGTGGTCTGACCAGCACAGAACAGAGACTTGGAAACAATGATTCTGTTAATGCAGCATGAAATTGCTTTAGCATTTTTTTCAGCTTTCGGAGCATTTCCAGAGGTGGTGCAAAACTATTTGAAAATGCATTTGGAGGGGGGAGAATAGTGCTTGGTTGGAGGTTTTGGGGTAGGGTTGAGGGCCGGGCTTTTTGGGATGAGGATGGGAATTTCTATTGTAGGATTATTGTTTTGTCTCTATTTTTTTTTTTATGGATTGTAAGCCACCTGAGGCACTGTAGGAAGGGCAGCATATTCAGATAAATAAAAAATAAGATCACACTGCCAACCCATTGAAGCTTTCCGAACACTCAGACACTTTCCACAAGTGCTAAACATGCTCAGAATTGAGGAGGGGTGATGGAACACAAAAGCCAGAATAGAAAAAGGTGGGTGATGGGGGCCTGGAATATACCAGGTCATCTCTGAAGGGCATCCTTTGCTACCCACCTGGCTGGCCTGAGCATGTGCACCTTGGAAACGATAGAAGGAAAGCACAATACAAATGCAAAACATTTATTGATGTTGTACAAAAAGGTTTCCAGTCATAAAATGTATTTTACAAATCATTGAAAAAAGACAGACATTTGGCATGCATATTCTTAAAACATTTTGAAATGGTAAAGTCTAGATCATGTAGTTTTCATAAGCTCCTAACATTGCCAGCAGTCTCCATTTCTCTGCACTTTCAACTGCCATTGTTTTCATAATTACATTTTTCAAAAAATGCACAAGCCATTACATTAAAAATGCTCAACAGCAGGGCCTGCAGCCATTACGAGACCACAGAATTAGAATTGGAGCTATTGGAATAAAAGTGGTGTTTAAAAAAACAAGTCAAAAGGCATCCTGTTACAAAACTTGAGTTGAAACACGACTGTATTTTGTTCCAACGTAAAGCCTTTTTACACGATTTAAAATAGCTTATTGCTTATCATTTTAGTGTAATGCACTGGGTATCTGAAACCGCCAGGCATGTGTGTCCTACCCAACAGAGCCACGCATATCATTAAGTCTTACATGAATAGCTGACAAACTCTTGGAAGTTCAACAAAATGACTTTTAAAAACTCTATCCACCAAGGATCCTAAAAGCAGCACCGCACACCCAGTCCCACTGATTCCAGCGTACATCAGCGTGACTACACGTGGGGCCCAAGTGAATATAGTGCATTGTGCTTCTTTGAACAGACTCTCGTTTATTTTCTAGACCTTAGCATTTCAAGAAAGGCATTACATTGACAAATAATCATTGCATGTAAATATGGTTTTATAGAAAAGTCACTTTACATTATTTTAAAGTGGTTTAAAGCTAAGCATATTCAAGGGCAAGAAAAATTCTGTTTCTCAGGCCGTGTTAAGCATTTCAGCTAGAGATTTTTCTACTTTTAATTTGTCCTCCAATTCTACTAATGCAATGCTCTGGAATAAAAATCACCAAGCCAGCTTCTCCTCTTCATCTCACATCAGGTCAGCTCTGGATTTGGAATGGAGCAAAAGCCAGTTTCCAATATGGATTTGTCTGTTGCTTAGAGCGTAACATTTCAAAGCGATATACAGACTAGGCAGCGAGATAGCTCAAATACTCCTTTGCCAGCCCTCAGGGAGAATTCCCTGTGATGTGTGGCGGGAGCTCTGGAAGCCCCTACAATGCCTCTGTCTAGGGATCTGCCGAGGGAATGGGTGTTGAAAAGCAATTAGGATTTTAAACTGTACAATCCCAGAGCCTGTGCTGTGAGTGGTCACTGCAGTCACTACTGTAGAGAAAGCACTTTGGACCCTGTTCACGAATCCATGTGGACACAGAGCACTTCCTTTCACAGTGCAGTTTGGCTCACACTGCAGTGTAACTAATGCCTACTACATTCATTGGTCAGACCAGCCTGACTTTTACATCACCTGCTATGAAGCCCCCGCCAAATCCCCAGTCCAGAGCAGCTATGTGGCCTGACTGATACTGGCCAGATGTGTGGAGGGAAAGAAACATAGGGAGGAGCCCCTTTCCATCCATACTATAAAAACAGTCACAAACTGGGTCTGACCTGTGGTCCATTTAGCTCGGTCTCTTGTGCGCTGCAGTGGCCAGCACTAATGCTTCAGGGGAAGGGTACAAAAGGCATCACAAAGAGGGTGATCCAATTCCCTGCCTTTTACTCCCAGCTTCTAAGGGAGATTCACAGACATCCTGAAGCTGCAGCTCCTGACCATCTTAGTTATAGACCCCGTGAATTCTGTACTGTTGCCATCACAGCCATTTTCATAGAAATTTGCATTTGTCGAAATTATCAAGGTTGCTGCCTCTGGCAGCACAGAATTACAGCCTGAGTGAGGAGCACTATGAGCTCGCTAAAGGGGTACTGGCACGGTTAACTGCTGGTATACATTCCAGAGCCCTGTGCCATGGCTACTGAAGGGGAGGAACCAACCACAACACAGGGTGACAAGAGCCCCCATCCCCTGCTGATAGGTCTCTGTGTGGAGTTTAAGCACATGATATTTTCAAAACTGATGGAATTGCATGTCGGGAAATTTGCATAATTTGAAGGATTTTGTTAACTTGCATAATTGTTCTTACAGAATCTGGATTTTCTGCTCACAGAATTTGGGGGGAAAGTCTGCAGAATACATGGGGCCCTGCTACTAACCATGGCTAGACCTATCCTCCACAAACTTATCTAACCCATTTATAACATTGGTCATTACAACATCCTATGGCAATGAGTTCCACTGGTTCTGCAGGTTAGCAAGGTTGCCTCTGCAGGAAGAGGGCAGGATGGAAGACGGGTGCAGGAACACTCTGTTCCCCCATTCCTTCCCAGCACATCACCACACCAGGAATGTGTCCCATCTGCAGTGAAGAGTCATGTAAGAGGGCCAGACTTGCACCCTAGAAACAGCTTGGGAACAGGCATTTTGCACATTGCTCCATAACAAATAAAACTCTTCTCCCTCATAGGATACTCTGCTGCTCTCTCAACCTGTATTAAGGATACCAGGTTATTGCTAGAGAAGTGCTGGGGATCTTCCACATTCCGTGGCAATGGCTCACCAGCAGATCCAGAAGTCTGCTCTAAGCAAACAACTCCCCACTAATTTACCAGGAACACAAACATACTGCGGAGGTGCCGAGGGGGCTGCATTGCCAGTATGGGACACTCCAAATGAATGGTCAGCCCTCACATGAACGGGAAAGGTGATATGGGAATACGGGAATACAAAAAGGAGGAGACTACAGTAGTTTTACTGTGTTGTGGACTTCACAGTTAGGAACGGCTTCCTGTGTTTGAGCAGCCTTCTGAACACGGCTGCAGGGATGGGGGCTCTCTTGGGCAAGGATTGTTAGGAGGTGTCTGCTCTGTTCAGCTACCTCCACTATGCCCAGCATCATGACTCCAGGATACAGATATCCGGAAATCAAAGGCTACTTTTTACTGCAAATGCTTTTCGTTTTCTCAATGACTGAAGCCTCTTTAGTTCAAATTGGAGCAAGGTAAAAAGTTTAATTTCAAACCAAAACTTGCATATTCATCTACCTCTGCTGCAGCTGACTAGGGCCCAGAACACCATCAGCATCCTGCAGTTCAAACCCAGTGTACACCTAATCTGGATCAGCAAAGACAGACTTTTAGGAATTTCCTAGGAAATGGCTCCAAAGCAAGGGGCCATGTCGGCAGACACTTGGGGGCAATCCAACACCCCATTGTAAACTGCACCTATGCCAGGTGCACACTGACGCATGTACGTCACGCACACAACAAGCCATTCGGTGCAACAGGGTGCCCCTGAAATACACACACACACACCCCGAGCCCACACACTCTGCAGTCCAGGGGGTGGAGCAGGAGCCGTGCCTGCTCAGGGGGGGCGGCACATCAGTGGATTGCTGCACGCACAGCGCACCCGCCACCTGGCCAGGCATTGTGCCAGTGGGCGGCGTATGTGTCGTTGGATTGCACCCTAAACGAGGGGTGGGGGGCTAGTATCCAACTGCTCCCCAGGCTCCAAGCTTCCCTTAGCTAGTCTCATCGGCTTCCTGGAGACAGCTCAGTGTCTGTCAGCATCTGGCCCCACGCTCCTAAACAGTAGCAACTGGGAAACCTATGGCTCAGATTGCATGAGGTCCTTGTCGGAGTCAAGCTGCCCGTCTTGCTTAGGGTTTACCAGAAAATTCACTGCATCCTCGTTGCTGAACTTCACATTTATTCCTTCCGAACTATCAAATAGTCTATTGCAAAACAAAAACGAGGGTCTGGAATACTGGCCAACATAAAAAATAAATAAAGAACTTGGGGGAGGTGGGGGAATAGCATCTGTATAAGGTAAATCATGGAAACTGAGTGCGCAGAGGGAAGCGGCAGCCAGCAGCTGGAGGGGGTTATTACAAATAGTTTCCCCAATTCCATTCATCTCCCAAAGAAATTTAGACATGGTCGTTTTAACAGTATTCCTGAGAAACATAATTTCACATAGAGAGTTTACTGAGATAAGCATGATTTACTACATATTCAATCACCTATTCAAGCAGAGTGGGAATATCCCATAAAGAAATGACCAAATACAAGGACAAAGTTAAACATTCTCTCAAAAAAATCAGTTCTTGTTGCTTTTACACCAGTGGATCAGTTGATAATGGATTAAAATATAGGGCCACATATTTTTACTACTTTTTCACTATTGGTAACTTTAGCCAAACCTCTTGAGGTGAAGATTTGCAGAAAATTAGCACCTTGGATTTTTTTTTATATATATTTTCTTTTTTTTTACAAAAACCATGAGAGTTTTTTTATACAAGTTTTAAAATCTGTTGCTTTCCCACCCTGCTTGCACTGTTGCAAAGCCATCAATACAAGCCACTAACCGGACCTTCTAGGCTATATCTGTCAGTCTAAATATTGTTCAGAGAACACAATATACCATAAAGCCACCGAAAACATCCCAACCTTCTAAAATTGTACGATGAGTCTAAGTCACTTGAATGACAAGATCAGAGTTCAAGAGTGCAGGTAACACAAGGATTCTATACTGGCATCGAATGGTATCCAAGCTGCCAACTATTGGAAAAAGAAGCCTGTTTCTGTTGCAGTCAATACATTCTTTGGAGCAAATCCAGTACATTTCATAGTGCACAGATGCACTACCAGCAAAATGTGGATACTTCTTGAAGTCAAGTGTTAGTTCCACTGACAACACAGAAGAAATTTGAAGTAAAGGGGACACAGTCAGATGCAAGCCATAGGTTTTTTTAAAAATAAGTTCTTGATTTTAAGAAGTATTACATGTCTAAATATTTGTTCATTCTGAGCATTTCACTCAGGCTGGAGAACAAACACAAACTTGTTAAATTCACTATTGTTTTCCGCAAGGGACTGTTTAACAGCCTTTTCTCTCTCTTCTAAACAGCAATGCCACGAGCACGTTGCTATTCAATTTTGAAGATGCTAGTCTAATTTATCTGACAATGCCCCCAGCTAAATTATAGACTGCATGTAGCAGTGACTTAAAAAAAATTAAAAAATAAATCCCAATTATTTATAATTGCAAAAAATAAATACCTATAATCTCAACCAAATGATTAAATGCAGAAGCATTAAACACATTCAGCCTCAATGTCAGCTATGGTACATCACATCATCAGACTCATAGTTGCCATTATCAGGGGCCTATGACTCAAGGTCCAAATCCTGTAGATATAAGTTGTTAAAACTCTCAGTTCAGACCCCAGTCTGCAACAAGGACATAGCTATAGTAGGAACAGGTGCCCGCACTGCCTGGTGCAGCTACGGCCCCTGCTGCTGGGAGGGGAGTAGGGGGGCTCATACCAACCTAGCTATGCCCTTGGTCTGCATCAACCCCAGAATAATTGGGGTCCATAACCGCCCCCCCCAGGTAACAATGATGGAGGATCTAGCAAGGCAGGACTGGAAGCCTTTTACCAGTGTTTTCCAATGCTACTCTGAGCAAGGTCCTACTTGCACTACAGACTCCATAATTGTTGCCATGAGAGAAGTGTCAGTGTTAAATTACAAAATATGCATTCCTTAGTGTACACAAAGGCTGGAGATTCCAAGAATGTGGGAAGCCACCCACCGTGGCTTCTCTTCTCCCATCTGTACAAGTATAAGCTTCCTAGAATTGCAGTGTTTTAAAACCTAAACATTCTAAGGTTAAATAGTAATATTTACTCTGCACTCAATGAGCCCTGTTCCATTTTAGCTCAAAAGCCATTCTACAGCAAGCAGGTTTGTATGCAAGATTTGAATTATTATTAATATTTTTAAAATGGAAAAATAAGAGGAAATATTCCAATAGTGTTTTCAAAAGGGGCAGTGGAAATAAAGATCTCTTTAAAAACTCTGGCAGTTCTGTTTGATTCAATCCCCCCTCCCTATAAAAATGTAAAGGAATCAACTTTTAAAAGAAATCAGATGATACATACAAAAATAGTTTTCAGTGGCTCTGGAAGAAAAAAGTATAGCAAAAATAAAAAGGAAAAAAAGATTAGCAAATGATATTTTTTACATCACTGAGCATCCTCTAGATGTTGTCCTGGGATCGCCCTGTGAAAAAAACATGAGCTAGTTACCAAATGCACATTAAAATGATGGCAAGCCAGACGATTCTGGACTGCTACCAAAGGCACTTTCAATTAGCAAACAGGATCAAAACCTCACTTAGCATCAAGCCTCTCTGCCCTTATTTCCTGCTATGTTCCCACCTTGAAACATCACTTCTCTGCCACAACCATCACCTGTCCTAGTGTCTTCTGCTCCCTAAACCATCTTCCCACCCCCACCTCCCGTCTCATGTTGCCCCCTATGCCTGGAACTTCCTCCCAGAAAACAATGCTCTGCTCCCTCCTTGGCAGGGGCACAGAGAATATTCTGAGGGGCACAAGAAGGAGCACAGCTGGCAAAAGACCTAGTTCCACTGATTGAACTAGGGAGAATTTTCAAAATCTTGAAGACAGAGAGAAAGTCAGAGAGTAAAGGGGATGGGGGAAGCAATAGGAAGCTGGGAAGTGGGAGAGGGAGCACAGTATGTGGCTGTAGTTTGTTTTTTAAAAAAAAACAAAAAACTTTTGAGAACCACTGCACTAGACTATGCTGTCTCTCTTTAGACATTAAACAAGGCCCGTCAACCAATTAACATTTTTGGTCAATTAAATTATTCTTTTCATTGATTAATCCACCGAAGTAAAAATCAGCTAAATAACCACCCCTGGCTGCTGCAAGATATGAATGCTATCAGCATTCATGCTGCTGCCAGAAAATGGAGGGGCTCAGAGCTCCCCAAGACTGTACGAAGAGAGTCCAGTCCATAAGAACCAGGCTGAGAGAAAGCCATGAGGAAAACTGGAGTTCATGTCTTACTACCTGCTGATGAAAGAGGTCTTCCTCTCCGAACTCCGCTTCATCCTCCTCCTCCTCCTCTTCATTCTCCCGAACCACTGCCGACTTTGAGACACTTCTCACAGCAACCTCCTAGACGGGGGGGGTGGGGGAAGAGATGTTCTGCAGTTGGTTTGTTATGCTTGGGGTCTCACTGAGCCCTCAAATGTGTTTTGGTGCAGCTTAATTTGGGGTTTTGTAAAACCGAAATCTTCACCAACACAAAGCTACACCTATAATTTGTTTTCAACCATAATTAACTCAAGTCATTTCTCTCTTCCACTACCCAAATATCTTGTATGTTTGCTGTGGCAGGGAAGCTGCCTCCCCAGAGCTACTGTGACATTAATACAAGTAAACAATTGATCCAATTTAGAACTGTGGACCATGCTAAAAAATGACTAGATTCCCCAATTACAGAAGCCATGCTGATCAATGAGAAACCTGTGCCTTTTTTTACAGCAATGTCCTGAGCCAATTTCATGTACTAGTTATTACAATTCTATCTTCAGTTAGGCATTGAAGAGTTAATTTGAAAAGTCAGCCATTCTTATAATGACCAAGAAGTTCTCCAGGTTGTTTCTACACCCAGTCCGCCAAAGCCTACCTCTCCATCAGAGCTGACAAGATACGTGCGGATGTTTGTCCCGGTGCCCCAGCTGCTCTGGTTCTTCCACACAAGGACTGAGGGGGGGCTGTGAGCCACACCTGCATCTGCTGCCCAGATCTAGCAAGTCGGAAAGGAATTTGGTCAACGTATTGGACCATGTTGTCGTCTTAACCTTCAGACAACTAACTTTCTGCTTGATTTTTTCATGCCACCCACCCACTGTTTCCTAAGAAAACCAGTGAAGTGGAACAGTTTGTAGGAAAACATTCTTCGTTTGTAGCTCTAAATGCTTTTTAGGCAACCAACAGCAACTGCCATTGGAAGAGAAAACGAATGCAGCTAGCCACTTAAGTCATTCACTTCTTCTCTAGAAATAGGCATTTCCCACCCTGCTAGGACCCAGAGACAAAAACATAGCTTCCCATTTGTCCCACCATCCATGGGCTTGCCACCTCACACTTGGTAAGGCAGACACTCCCACTAATAGGGCACTGTCCGAAGTGCTACTTCCAAGCCCGTTATTTCCCAAGAAGTGACTTCTAGTGCAGAACTCGGATAAATACCCAATTGACTAATGGTACAGAGGATGACCAATGCTTCTGGTGAACACAAAGAAGAGTCAAAGACTTGATCTAGCCGTCCTAGTTCAAGCCTCTTGAGCTAGCATTGCAGAAATTTAACTGGCAAAATCCAGGAACAACCTGGCATGCAGTGCTCCTTACAAGAGGCACTCTGCTTCTACTGCAGAGAGATCAGCAGATGCAAGCTCTGCGTTGACCAACAGTACCAAACTCTACAATTTGCATGAGCTGTTATAACAGTTTCTCAAATGTTTGCCTTTGGGACACAATTTTGAGCTTTTGATATAATCCTATAAACCTCACTCCTTCTCCCTCGGGAAACCTTGCATTATAACAAGTCGTCCAACTTACCGTAACAGTCTGCCCAGCCCTGAGGACATACTTTGGAGTAAATTTATAAGCAATCTCTTCTCCATCTCCAATTTGTCTCTTCAGTCTCCAGTTACCCAAAGATTGATCCTAAAGGAAACAAGAAGACTGTCTGAAGAGCTGTATTGGTTATTATTTACATAGTTCCAGTACAAGGCACACTGCTGTACCATTGTATCAGGGACCCGTATTCACGGCATTTTCCCCATTACTACCAATAGGGAAAATGCAGTGAACACAGACAGGTCTCGGATTATAATTCGAGGCAGGTCCCTGCCCCAAGGGGCTTACAATATAGGGCAGACAAGGAAGAGGGAAAACAAAGGGAGAGACAGGAATACAACTTTCATGATGCTGAGAAGTTGCAGATACATATGCTTAACTTAGTTACAGGGGAAGAGCATAACTGTGATTGAGTCAGACCAGTGGTCCCTCTAGACAGTATCCCATCTCTGACAGTGGCCACTTGTGAATATTTCAGAAGAAGCTACAAATACATGACATAATGGCAAAGAGTCAGCATGGATTTAGCAAAGGGAAGTCATGCCTCACTAATCTCTTGGAATTCTTTGAGGGCGTAAACAAGCATGTGGACAGGGGAGATCCAGCAGATATAGTGTACCTGGATTTCCAGAAAGCTTTTGATAAGGTCCCACATAAACTACTCTTGAGAAAATTAAAAAGTCATGGGATAGGAGGTAGTGTTTTGCTATGGACTGGTAACTGGTTAAATGATAGGAAGCAAAGAGTTGGACTAAATGGCCAGTTTTCACAATGGAGGGATGTAAAAAGTGGTGTGTCCCAAGGATCTGTACTGGGACCAGTTCTTTTCAATGTATTCATTAATGATCTGGAAAAGGGTGTTA
>QEPC01002970.1:258858-319999 GCA_003113815.1 Sphenodon punctatus | reverse complement strand
AAAAAAAAAAACAGGTTGCGGTCAGCTCAGGTAGGATTTGCAGTGAGAGATGGAGAAGTCCTGGGGCCAGGAGGGGCATTGCAGAGCTAGGATTCGCCCCTTTCTCTCGGTCTCCTCAGCCAAAACCCTTGTTCACGCCATGGTCATCTCTCACCTTGACTACTGCAACCTCCTCCTTACTGGCCTCCCCTGCTCCCACCTGTCCCCCCTTATCTCCATCCAAAACTCCGCTGCTCGGGTCATCCACTCAGCCCATCACTTTGACCACATGCAGCCTCTCCTCTCCTCCCTTCACTGGCTCCCCCTTCCCCAACACATCCTTCACAAACTCCTGGTGTTCACTTACAAATCCCTTCAAAACCTGGCTCCCCCTTACCTCTCAGCCCTAGTCTCCTTACACACTCCTGCACGCACTCTCCACTCCTCCTCTGTCCCCTCCCTTGCTCTCCCTCGTCTCTCCTAACCGCCTTCATCCCTTCTCCCTTGCTGCCACCCATTCCTGGAACTCCCTCCCTGCCCACATCCGCCTTGTCCCCTCCCTCCGCACCTTCAAATCCCTCCTCAAAACCCACCTCTTCCTTGCCACCTTCCCAAACGCCTGTTAGAACTTTCCTTTCAATATTCACTGTCTGCCCTCCCCACAGACTCCTGCTTACCTGCAACCAAGCCTAGCATGTGCACCAGAGACTTCGCATCTGCTTGAATGTTTTTATACCTTGTCTCTCCCTATGTCCCCTCTCCTTGTCTCCCCCCTCCGTGTCTATTACATTGTAAGCTGTAGGGAGGGACCACGTCTATCTTATTGTTCTGTAAAGCGCCAGGTACACAGCTGGTGCTATACAAATGCTTATAATAATAATGTCAGTCAGTGATGGGTAGCAGAATTTGGGTTGCCACCAACCTCCCCCCTGCACACTTCTATGCTTGGCCAGCAGAGGTGACATTTCTTTCAAGCACTGATTATTATTGGTATTTACTTTGGGGCAGAACTGAAGTCCCATCCGAGGACACAGAAACCAATCATGAAAACTAATTCAAGTTGCGAAAGGAATTCTTTGCTGTATTAATTTTGAGGTGTCAGACGTTAAGTTTTACCTGAAAAGGATTTGGAGGCAAGATTGTAACACTATAATTTAACACAGACTTCGAAGTACCCTAAGACAATTGAGATTTATAATTTGAAGCACTTTTTCAGGAAGTGTTACAGAACTAGAACATTGCCAAGGCCCCACTGGAAGGCATCTCTCAGTTCAACTTTAACTCCAAGCACTCTTCGGAAAGCTGTAGCACAACTTGAGAGGGAAGAGGTTACCTTCGCCTGGTAAGTCTGCTCCAGCTCCATTTTGTACAGTATGACCTGTTCATCGTGCTGACTGCGCAGCTCTACCAGAGCCTGGGACATTTTGGATTCATACTCCTGCTGGCGGCTGCTGTCTACCTCGACCAAACGGCGCTCATGACGCTTCCTTGTCTCCCTCACTTCCTGCACAAACAGAAATGCAAGCAGAGTTCCAAATTAGGGCAAGTACAATTGTGGGGTTCATTTACAACAAAAACTTTTCTGATAACTTTCTACTGCAAACAGAAAACATGATCTAGTTCCCTACGATATATTTTATATAGCTAGTCATTCTGCCTTCTAGAGGAATAAGCATAGGGCTAAGGAGCCAGGGAGATGTGCATTCCTTCATTTTTTTAAAAAATGTCTGCGCCTCATAACATGGGCTAATGATCATTTCCCCTACCTCATAAAATACATGCAGCGTTTTGGACAAGTGTTACGTAAAGTTTAGGTCGGGGTGGAGAACTCCCCCACCCCCCGGGCTCCATGGGATGGAGCAACATGTGTGCGCGAGACGGGGGGTGGGGGGGTGATGCGACCATCTACGTAAGGGACTATGGCTTCTGCTCCAAGGGTGACTAGCCACCGCTGGGCTGTAAACGGGGGCAGAGAGGAACCTCCAGAGGCCGTCTGGTGGCCAGCGCAGGTTCTCCACACATGCTGTGTGTTCAGATTAGTTTACTTGGTTGATAATACCTCCTCAAATATGTTCTTCCTGAAGTCCAGATCCTCTTGTAAGCTCTGACAGCGATTCTCCAGATCCACCCGCATCAGTGTCTCCTTCTCCAATTGCTTCTTAGCCACAGCATGGGCATCTTCTGACTGGGGGGGGAAGGCAGAATCCAATATAAATATATTATAAGTGATATGGGCTGCACTCTGCACAGCACCATTAATCTAACATTTTTCAGCTATTGTCACCACAATCTAAGCACCTACTCTAGTGAGAATTCAGGATGCCTCATGAAAACGTGACAACATAACTGCAGGTTCCTTATGTCCCAAGCTGTATTAGCAAGATAGACATTGCCTTTAAGTATCTTCCATTAGTTGGGAAAATATTGCTACATGTATTTAGTAATCTATAAAAAAAGATGCTGAAGCAATACTGAAATGTGGGCCTTTGCTTATAAACCAATCTCCACAAATCAGTTAAAAAGACAGTCTGTACAATAGAGTTGTTCCATATATCAATAGACACACATAGAATTCTGAATTTCCCAATTCCTCAAACATGGAACGAGACATCTGGCTTTTAAAAAAAAAAAATATATATATAAGATGCTCCCTGCTATTTTAGGCATTAGCGTGCTCTGGTCATGTCTGATCTGACTGTGGGAGGTGTTTTTTTTTTTTTTTTAAATATAGGCTCCGTTTCTTATTAGTAGATTTTTCTGTGCAGGCAGTTTGGGTGTGGTGAATCCTGTGTTGGTGCAGGAGGCTGGACTAGATTACCCTTCAGTCCATTTCCTATAACTAAGAAGTATCTGAAAGACAACAGAATCATTTGTTGAATATGGCCATAATCTCGAAGTCAAAACTTCCAATAGAATTAGATCCAGGATTTAGCACCGGAAGCAAAACAGAAGATCATAGACTTCAGAACTTTTAGTTATTATATTAACTTATGTTGTTTAAATGGCACAGGCAAGTAACATTACACTAATAGTACTGTGAAGTGACCCTGTGATCCAGCCCAAGGGTTCCAACTGGTCCTGTCAGAGCCTGGCTGGACACACTTTCTGCCCAAGTCCTTCAGGCTGGGCTCCCCAATGACAGAAGGCCACTGAGACATCGCTGTGCTCCGTGGGAGGGGGAGGAAGAGCATGGTCACCTTGAAAAGGGGAATAGTGTCTTAACTCCATCCCCTAGGATGAGCCAATGTCTCACTTGAGGAGGGACAAATCCAGGCTCAGTAAAGCTGCTCCAGCATGAAGTGCAATAATTGTTCTTTCAAATCTTAAAGTGTCAGTATATTCCCACGCGTACCTTAGCAAGCTGGGCCCGCAGGTCAGCTACCTCCGCCTCAAGATGGCGATTCTCGTTAAGGTTAGTGCTGAGTTCTGCCTCACTCCTATGAAACAAGGCTTCAAGCTCTTTGATCCGGCCCTGAGCTGTACACAGATCCGCATCTTTCTTTTTGTAGCTGAAATAAGAACACAACGGCATTTATACCATTTGACTAATAATTTTACACCACTAGATGGCCTCAGACCACTCTTTGTTAAAAATAAGCCTTTTAAAAGTTTCGTTTGCCAAGAATTTCCATATCTGTTGCGGATTAAAGAAGATACTATGTGCGCATCAAAGAAGCAGGGAAATAGCTCCCAAGAGGTGGCAATAAAGCAGGTGGCACAGCACTTGACACTGAATAAGTTGTTTAATACAGGCACCGATAGTTACATTTCATCCTAGACCACTTTACAAACTGAGACCATGAGAAGAGCAGAGCACTTACACTTTCTACCAAAGTTGCAAGCATTCCCTCCACATAAGAGGACAGGTCTGCCATGTACCTTCCCAAATAGTGTCTGCCCATTGTTGAACTATGGTCTTGGAGGTAGAGTGGCAGCTGCTTAACAGTCTACAGGAGTTCTACAACTGGTTTAGACGGAAGGGGAAGAATCCCAGATTCAACTGAAGCCACAAGAAGAATTTATAGTTTTCCCATTCTGGAACGTTTGCCAAAACACTCAGGCTGGCAATCCCAACCTTTCAAAAATACCTTACCCTTAACCTCAAGCAATCACAATCCTGGTTTTATAAGAACCCACTCTGAGCGCGGTGACTAAAAACAAATAAACTGAAGTGGAACTTAAAGGGCATCTTGGTTTAAACCAAGATGGCCAAAAGTTTTATCATGGGCAGATGTCGGACTCACTTTCACTCCCAAAGACATGTTCCACCAGTGCCTGCTGTTCAGATCAAAGCAAACCCTGTAAAAGCCAGTGACGTGCTCCAAACAGGAGAGACAGCATTTCTGATGGTAGGAAGTGGTCTTTCCTGCATCCTGCTACAGCTTCTGACATGGTCGGTTACTTTTTCACTAGGATTTACCTACAGCAACGTTCATCTTGGAGAAATAGCTGAATCACAGTGGATTCAGGGTGGTGGCTGTGATTCCATGCACGTCTGTTTGAGCCCCACCCTGGCGAGGGTCAAAGCTAACCACGGTTCTGAGGATGGTGCCGGCCCCATCTCCAGAACCGTGGTTAGTTTGGCCACGATCTGGGAACGACTGTTACCCAGCCTTGTCCCAGAATCAGGTCCCAACCATGGGACAGGATCAGGCGCTGCAGCCTGACTGGCTGCTGCGCCCGCCCATCTCCCCTTGGGCGGATGCTGAGGAAGCACGGGGCCGAGCGGCCACATGTCGTGCTGCTTAGTCCCGCCCCCTCCAAGATTCCCCATAGTGATCAGGCCGGTACATCTGATGGATGGCCGTTCGGATCCCGGTCCAGGGTTCAGCGTGGCAGGCCGAGAGGCCTGTCATATCTGAAATTACCCCTGGATTCCATACAGGCATGGAATCCCCCTATTGGCAGGGCAAGGGACTAGCTCTGCTGTGTGCATGGCTAGACAGGACTGGTTAGTTGTGATCGTTACCTGCCCCACCATATCAAACCACTATTGAAAATCAAATCCGCATGCTGGCCCATTTCATAACCCAGTACTGCCTTGTTGTAAGGCTTATCTCCAGTGAAACAACAAAATTACCACACACTGGTGAGAAGTAGGGATTGCCAAGGATGAGTTGATTTCAAGGTCAGCTTTGCACTGATGCAGGCTGTCTGCATGAGTGCTACTACATCCATGTTCTACAAATTAGCCTTCATAAAATGACATGTAAACCGGGGTGGGCATGGTTTATTTACCAGAGATGGTTTTTATTCAGTAAAAACATGGGGTTTGCTTCCCTGGGAAATACTAGTTTTTACCACCTCAGGAAAAATTAATTCATGCTAGTTTAAAGCATTAATACTTTCTATTCTCAAAACTGTTTCATTAATCCATAGCAGATTGCAATAGATCTCGCAGTTAAGTTTTACTTACATTTTCAAATTCCAATTACCTAAGGGAGTAGATTGGGTAAAATTTATGGCAGTACAAATAAAAAGGTATAAATCAATGGGTAATAGGTAATTTAATACTTTTGAATGTCCATATGCAGTTTGTTTTCAAGAGGTTATATAGGATATTCTAGTTTTCATTATGTACGCCAAAGTCAAACATTAGGTTCTATGGGGGGGGAAATGCAGAGCTCTAGACTCCAAGTATTAAACATCCAAAGTGCCATACTGGGTCAGCCCAACGGTCCGTCTAGCCCAGCATCCCGTCTCCAATAGTAACCACCTTTGGTTGCTTCAGAGAAGTACACAACAGGTCAGAATGGAGTGGTGCATTCCATATTTCCACCCACCTCTCAACAGTAAGAGGTTAGGTCTCTAGACCAACTTGAGTAACAGCCATTTATCGACTTATCCTCTAACTTATTCAGTCCTTTTGAAACCCAGTTAAGCTACTGGGCTTTTCAACATCCTCTGACAAGAAGTTCATGGCATATGGAGTGAAAAAGAATTTTTTTAAAACTTTTTTTAAATCTGCTGTCAATTAGTTTTATAGTGTACCCTAAAATTCTAGTAGGAGAGAGGGTAAAACACCACTCTGAACTTACTTGTTCCGTTATATCACTCATGATTTTGTCAACTTCTATAATACTATCCCCTCCATTGCCTCTTCTCCAAGATAAAGAGCCCTAACCTGTTCCCTCTTCTCGTATGGGTAAGAGAAGATGGATGCAAAGAATTCATTTAGCTTTTTCGCAATGGCCTCATCTTCCTTAGTTGTCCTTTTTCCCACTTGGTGGTCTAAAATCCTCTTTTGTTTACATTCATGTACATTTCAATGCTTTACAAGATTCAGAAGTTAATTTCTGTTCTAGGTAGCCAAAGCAACAACATGAAATTTAACGTTAAGGCTCTTTTTTGCTTATTTCCTTTCATTAAAGTTAAACCGGTATAATTCTTTGTAATGTGAGATAAATAAGTGAGATTGGGGGAAAAAATTGAAAAATAAAAATTTACAAAAAAAGGTTAAACCGACTATTACTGCAGAGCTTATTCAACTGCTAAAGTATGTTTTTAATTTTATTTCCCCCATTTTCTTAGGAAAAATCTGTATTTATCAGTGCCCTGCCCAAAGTAGTTTCCCCCCAGGAAATTGCCAACCCTAAATTACACATAAAAGTAATCTAGAATTCAGAATGAAAACGTTTCAGACTCAACCTGCCTGTTTTGGCAAGAGCACTACAAAGATCCAGTAAGTAGAAAGGTAGACTGCAGAATCTGCCATACTTTATGTTAATGTGCATAAATTAAAACAGTATGCTAAAAATTCGCCATTTACTCAGTTTTAGAATGTTTGAAAAAACCATTTTGTGCCAGTGTACTTACCAGAAACTAAACTGCTTGAGAAACCAGAAATATTAGTCAGGCCGAGGCTAAGCCCAGCCACCCCACAACTATCATGCGCTGCCTCTCTCAAATTTACACAAGAATGACCTACATTCATGAGCCATGGACTGCATGGCTGGAGCCCCAGGACCTTACAACATTGCTACAAATCTCAAATGCTATGCTGTGCTCTCAGTGGGCTCCAACCGTACCAGTGGTTTTCAACCTTTTTGTGGACAAGACCCATCAAAACATTTTTTTAAAAATCTGGGACCCACCTTTAAAAAAATAATAAAATAAAATCCAAGACCATGAGTGGGCCAAGTGGCAGAAGCCTGATTCTGGCAGCGGCAGGGAGTCAGCCTGAATGGTCGGAAGCAACAGGTGGCAGAAGTCAGAGAGGCAGGGAAGCTACAGAAAGCCACCCCTCCTCACTAACAGGCTGCTAGAACAAACAGGAGGGGATGAGAGACAGCTGCACTGAGGCCCACCCAAGACCCTCCCAGAAGCCACCTGTGCATCCCAGTCCACTAGTTGGAAACCAATGGCCTATACTACAAAATATATAATTAAAACTGGTTTAGCCCGATCAGTCTTCACTTGGACGGGGGAGGAAAACCCCATACTAGACATAGGTTTAAGTCTGAAAACTTCTAAAGTATTGCTAGATTCTCCGTTATAGCAGGTGTACATAGGCAAACAAAAAATGTATTTCAGCAGTTAAAGCTTCAGCTACACAGCTTCAAAAACAAATTAAGTTAATCTGTCACTGAAATTTCCCACCTTTCAAAATAAGCTGAACCCTTTGCTGCTGAAATATTTAGAGACACATGTCGGGAAGGAACAGTAAAAAGCAATCTCAGTTGACCAGATTGCTTCAAGGGAGATGGCAGAATGCTCAAACTGGTCACATGCCTTCATCCCCTCGAGGCTGGATTACTGCAACGCGCTCTACGTGGGGCTGCTCGAGAAGCTGGTCTGGAGGCTGCAGCTGGTGCAGAATTGCAGCCCCTCTCCTTACTGGGGCGGGTCACAGGGAGCACATGACACCAGTGCTCCGGACTCTGCACTGGCTGCCTATAAAGCACTGGCCAGGTTCAAGGTGCTGGTTTTAACCTTTAAAGCCCTTCATGGCCTGGGCCCTGCTTATCTGCGGGACCGCCTCACTCCTCATGTGCCCGTGCGACCCTTGAGATCGTCGGTGGGAGCCTTTTTGGAGGTTCCCCGGGCGAGGCGGGTGGCCACCGATGTTAGATCTTTTTAGGTGGCCGCCCCTGTGCTGTAGAATTCGCTCCCAGAAGAGGCTCGGTTGGCTCCCACTCTCCTGCTATTTTTGCGTGTATGTAAGACCTGGCTGTTCCGTCAGGCTTTTGGGGAGGGGAAGGGGGGGGGAAAAGGGTTTTTCTTTTCCCTGATTATTGTATTTTTCAATTGTTTTAAAATATTTTATTGTTTTATTGATTATTGTTGTTCACATATGTATGTATGTATGTAAAATTTATATCCCGCCCCTCCCGCAGTCCAGCCCTGTGGGCAGGAGGGGCGGGATATAAGTTTTACATACATACATACATAAATAAAGGCAGGCTAGCAGCACACATCTTTAATGCAGGAGAGTCTGATTTAACATGTCCAAGCCTAAAAGTACAGTAGCCTTTGGCCAGGAGGACTCATGGGTGAGCAAGGATGTTTAAGAAAAGCAGCAGGACTTATGTGCTGTCCTTTAGATGTAGGATTACACCAACATTTATTCTCTCTGTTCCACTGAACAGGACTCAAGTTATTCTTTATCTCGATGTGCCGATACTGCAGATCATGCAAGAAAGAGAACAAGGGAAAAAGCAAAGCCCTTGCATGGTCACTCTCAAATAGGGGACAAAATCTTAGCTTAAATTTCAAAAAATTAAATCATGCATCCCGGACAACTTCTCTACAAGCTTCATGAAAAGTTTCAGTGTTGTCATTCCATGCAAAGAGGATTCAGCAACAAGCTGACTGCTATCAGCCTGCTCTCGCTCCAAGGCTAACTTCTTTAAAAGCACCGCTCAACCAAAAGTGTCTTCAAGTGCTTCTTAAAATTAAGGACACAGATGTGTCGGGAAGGTATAGATTACACTAATCTAGATAGAAACCAAGCATAACCTAGTGATGTTTATCCAAATCCATCTTTCATTTCTCACCTTAAGAAGAAAATTAAACAGATGGTCTCAAACAGGCTACATTCACGAGTCTTTTCTCCCAGCTCTTTAGTTTCTTATAGGAGATTCTAAGTTGGCATTTTCACTGTTCTTTCCCCGGCTTTAAAAGTTACTCCCTATTGCTATGGTGGCTGCTGTATCCCAGAATGCTGCACTGAGTATGGCTCAGACCGAGAGCAGGATTGGTTTCTACACACATTACAACTAATGGATGTAAGAAGTTAGCACAATTGCTAACCAAGGCTTAATGGTGCAGTGGGGAGACAGGAAAAGCAAGTTACTGACCTGTTAGCATTATTTAACATCAAGTACATCCCCACTCTGGTAGACTCCTGCGTGGGACCAAAATTAGGACCTGAAGCTCGCTGCATTGGCCATGATCCAAACCCAAGCCAGACTGTGTCCATGGGTGGCCCTGCCCCTATGGAGTACCAGGATGTCACAGCACTTCATAGGAGCAGAGCCACATCAGGAAAGGGGAGGGGGAATGCCTTAGTCCCGCCAGCTCCATCCCCATGATGCACCAGGGAGTCAGGATACTAGACTGAGGCAGGGATTGCAGGGCTGGCATCCTGACACAAGAGGCTTAGACTGAGAGGGTGTCCAGTCCAGCCAGAACCCAGCGGGCGTCGGGATTCACAGCTCCACCTTATGGTTCACAACAGCACGCACACTTGGCTGGGGATCCCGCTTTATAGGGATTTTTAAAAGAAAGGTTAGATGAACATCTGAAAGGTCCTGCTTAAGGGCAGTGAGATGAAATAATGTTTTTTAAAGTTTCCTTACAGCCTAGATAGTAGTACTGTGCTGATTTACTTAGTTTGATTTTTGTTATTATTTTATTTTACAAAGTTCTCTTCACAAATATGAGTCTTAGAGCCTTGCTTTGATGGTAGTTCTGCAGAAGGAATAACCACAACAGTCAACAGGTAATGGTAAAGCCCTGTGGTTTCCTGAAGCAAGAGAGATTCCAGTGAGCAGGCCCTTGATTAAACATCAAGATTAAACGCACCCAAGTAGCGACCGTGTCAGGATCACTGAACGTTACTTTCCTTACTTTTTACTGATCTCATCGAGTTCCGCTCTCAGCTTTCCTATTTTGATCTGAAGCTCAGCTCGTTCTCTGGCTGTCTCATCTAGGACCCTCCGGGCATCGGCCAACTCCGATTCATAAAGGGTCTTAATACCACTCACCTGCAATTAGGGAAAGAAATGTAGATAAAGAACGTAAACATTTGCTTACTTTTCTTTTAATGAAACCTCAGTTTTAAAATTATTTCTATTTCCCATGATACCTGCAAGCTTGCAGCAGCCATTGTTGTAAAGAACCAAACCAAGTTTAAGCCTCAGGATTAATGAAGCCTCGTAATTGTTCCTGCTTACTTGAATAAACATAACCACAAAGCAGAAGTAATTGTAAGCGTAAATGACTGAGTTGTGAAAAAAATAAGGCTTTAAGGTCTTCTACCAGCTTCATTTCTTTACATTTAGAGAGGGAAATGGTTAACAAGTTGGGATTTGTTCTCACAGCAAGGGTAGTTATATTCCTCCACCTCCCTTTCCACAAAACATGGGAACCAGGATTTAACACAGCATTTCCTTTCCCCGATCAGGAACTTGCAGGGAACTGCCAGCAGGGGGAGCAAGAACAAGTAGTCAGCCGGCATATCTATACATCACGCTTGCTTGCTGCCACTGCTGCCCAGGACCGGTGCAAAGACTTTTGTCGCCCTAGACAAACCCCTGCGCGTGTGGCCCTTGTGTAACGTGTGCACATATTGTGCACCTCACGTGCAACCCACATGCATGTTACGCTCAACCCTCATGTGCACACAGCTAGTGCACAACACGCACATGCACACCCTGCTTCTCAGCCACAAAGGGGCTGGTAGCCTCACTCCCTCCTGCCTCCCAGCCCAGCCTCAGAGTTTACCAGCAGAGACAGCTGGACCGGGGATGGGAGAGGCACCCCCTGCAACTTGCAGGAGAAGTGGTGGCAACAGCTGGATCAGGGGCAGGAGAGATGGCAGCAGAAGCTGGATCAGAGGTGGAGCCACCGAGGGATCACTTCTCCCACCCCCAATCCAGTGCAGAGCTTATTGCCAAGGCCACCTAGGGCAGTAAGCTGAAGGGGGTGACTCTCCTGTGCCAAACGCACAGCGTATCACCAGTGGGGACAGCGGGGCAGCTTGACCAGCAGCAAAAGAGCCGCCCCCTTCACGTTAGCACCCTAGGTGGCTGCCTGAACAGCATAATGGTAGCACCGGCCCTGCTGCTGCCTCCTAACACAGAGGAGTGGATCAACCCATGGAGGAAACTACTCAGCAGACCTAAAGGGCAGCCAAAAACATGTCAGGGAATCAACATTTTTTTACTCAGCAGAATGGCTTCTGGCTTGTCAGTTTCAACAGCAGGGAATTGGCCTTACAGCCCAGAACTTTGCCTCATCAACTTCACCAGAGGGGAGTTTGCTTTGAAAGGATTTCATCTATATATGCCTTCCCCCCCAATGGGCACCCCCTGCTGATCAGCCATAGGTGGCAGCATAAACATGGAACAGCATGAACACTTGTTCATGCTGATTCACCCCAAGATATTGCAGTGTAACTAGGGGGCTGGTTTTGCCCATAGTAACTAGCGTGTGGAACCACACAATGGGGTGAAGAGGTTCTCCTTACATCTCACAAACACGGAGAGAGAGGGAGTTTGGCAAGCAGTTACATGAAGAAGTGCTGAGGGCTGTTAGGACTGCATAGGGTTACTCAAACCAGGGAATTCCACCAGCATCAGTCCAAACATTCCTCCCCTACACCTCCCACCCCACCATTTACACACACCGTACACACTTGTGGAGACAAGCGTGTAGGGTGTGTGGGTGTGTATTAAGCTAGAAGGTACTTCTTTAAATAAATCATTAAAAAGCACTTGTGAGCACAAGCCCTTCCATCACCACATTTTCCCACCCCTGTATTCTATATGCTAGACTTCCTCTCCTGGCTCTCCCCGTGCACAGATCCCCCCACATCCAAAGCTCCTTCTGCTTTCAGGATACACAGTGAGACTGTGGGTAAAAACAGACGTGACGGTGACCTGCTTTGGCCTTGGACCCACCAACACATCTGTTTAGGTGCTGCCAGATGTTAGCCCACGGCAAGCAAGCGGCTAGTCTGGGCTGTGTCCTTGGAAAATCTCCGAGGTTACAGCCCGAGTTAAGGGCCGCGCACACTAGTCAACACAGGATAGCACATTTGTTCTGTGCTGCCAACGCCATACCTGCCCCAGGGCAAGGGCCGCCATGCTTGTCATGGCGGAGGGCACCTGGCAGGGCCACTCATCCACATGTTTGTTTAGCTCCCCACCCTACCCAGGGCACGGAGGCAGCAGGACGGTTCACTAGCCATGGGTACGTTTGTTCAGTGTCCCTCCCCAACTTGGGCCGTGTCAGCTGCGGTTTCCCACCCCAGGCTGGATTGGAGAGCCGCCATGACTCCTGCATGTCTGTTTTAACCCCATGAGGCAGATACAACAGGCACCAAAGATTTTAGGGTTCACAAGGATGCTGCTGCTCTCAATTAACAATAAGACATCTATTATTTGAATCTAACTTTAGAAGCCATCAGGACACTAGCAATGGGATAAAACAGGCTAGGGATAGAAAGGGCAAACAGAATAAGTGGGAATAATTCAGATGAGAAAATGCTAAGAAATGCATACGCCAATGCAGCAGAAGCACGGACTACTACCGTGTTCCTCAACAGGCGTCTCAATAGCCAAATTCAGCCTGCAAAACCTGTTCCTGTGATCTCCGGCTCCATGCTGCACACAGACAGCTCAACCAGGGCTGCTGGAGCTGAACTTTTAAGCCCCCCTTCCTCCTGTCTCTTGCTCTCCAGTCAAGCCACAATGGGAGTGGCTCAGTCTCAGTAAAGCAAGAGGCTGCTCCCTGCCCCGCCCTCCACAGCAAGAAGAGGAGAATAATCCCTGCCCATCAAGAGTGCATGCAAGAGAGAGTGTGTGTGTGTGAGAGAGAATGTGTGTGCCTGGATCTGTGCGAGAGAGAAAACGGGTGTATACATGTGTGTGCAAGTGCCTTAAGTCTGTGTGTGTCTGAGGTGCAGCACTATTGTGTGGCATGTCCAGCCATTACATTGTGTGGCCACCTGATGTTTTCCCTAACGTTTCCACTTTACCTCCATTTTACTCCTCCTGCCCCCCCTTCGCTGCCCAGTTCTGCCCCACCTGTACTTTACCAATCATTTATTTATTTTATTTATTTCTACAGCTTATATCCCACCCCCTCCTGCCTGACGGCGGCACAGGATGGCTTACAATTTTTCATAAATATATCACTAAAACCAATAAATCATAAAACAATAGATATCCCATAAATAAATCCCCCCTTCATCACCCTACCCACATCCTCCCACTCCCGCGCCAAATGCCCAGAAAAACAGCCAGGTTTTGCATTGTTTTCAAGAGGAGGAGAGATCCAGGGATAAACGGCCCTGCACTGCCTTGGGGTGGCCACTGAGAATGCCTTGTCCGATGGACACAGGGGACTTCCAAAGGGGCGCCCTCCGATGACAGCAGGGGCTGATCCAGAACTCAGGGGGTGAGGCAGTTCTGCAAATATATTGGGCCCAAGCTGATTAGGGCTTTAAAGGTCAATACTGTTATGATTTAATTGTATGTAATATACTATGAGAATTAATATACTGGAACCAATCACCATATTTGAAAATGCATGTAACTATTGTACCAAAGCTCTGAATTATCTGTACTGATCCAGTAGGCAGGATCTCTAGAATTAGCCAGGTAGGCTNGGGAAGTATCATGATCCTTGATATTCCTGTAGAAGTCACAGGAAGTTTGACGTTCAAGAGAGAATACCTAACTAGTCAACCCACTATCCCTTACCTGCCCCCTGCACGCGCGTACGCGCGCACACGTTTCCCTCCCAGGGACCACTTCAAAAATTAGTACAAGCACGAAGGGATGCATAGAAATTGTGGGTGAAGTGCTTAAGGGGTAAGCTCAGGAAGAGGAGGATTCAGACCATGGGCCTGTGTTTATCCTTGTGTGCACATGCCTTCATCTTTGCTCCATTACCCGTAGCTCATGGTTCATTGTCATGATCGGAGCATGACCATGTCTTGGCCACCCTATGCTCTTTGTCGGGGTGGTGGACCAGTTAGGTTGGTACACCCCTGGAGTCTAATTATCAGATTGGTTTCCAGAATTCTCTGGGGGATTTACATACTGACCTTAGTGGCTACTCTGTCAATTACTTGGTTGCCTTGGCCATGGCCAGGATGCCATTCTACATCAACATGGTTGCACCCAGGTGTCTGCTTCCACTGCTGCAGCAGCACAAGTCCCCCGGTACATGAAGGACCTGAGGTGGCTGAAGCAGGACGGTAGGTAGCTGAAGTGCAGGCAGCGCTCGACTCGTGCTGAAGCTGACTGATTGGGACAGATAGTTTTTGAAGGACTATGGCATGGCTGTGATGGCAGTGAAGAAAGCTTTATTTTCTGCTATTTATTTGTTCATATTTGTATCCTGCGCATCTGCATAGTGTGTCTCTACATTTGTATCCCACACGTCTGCATTGTATCATAGCATCTGCAAAGTCTTGTCCAGCAGAGTTGTTCTGGGTGGCAAGAGGCCACTGTTAATTTTTATTAACTACTTTGCAGACAAAAATCACTTGTTCACCATGAGACTTTGGTGCTGCTAATTTACATGCTGAATCAGAGTCTGGGGTTATGAAAGCTCAGTCCTGTCCTGTTCATTTGGATCCATTTCAATTGTTATCACCCACCAATGTGAGGGGAGTTGCTAGGAGCAGTGAGGGAAAGTAATTATGAATTAGATCCTTGCCTTTGCTGGCTGATGAAAGCCATCTGGGAGATACTGGGGCCGTTGCTGGCTAGGGTTGTCAACGTCTTAGAGTGTTGGGACTCCCTTAAACAGGGGGTTGTCTGGCCCCTGTCCAAAGACGACATCTTTGGACGCTGACTCTCCAATCAGCTATCGGCCTGTCTCTACCCTTCCCTTTTTAGGGAAAGGTATTGAATGGGTGGTTGCCTGACAGTTCCAAGCTCATCTTGCTGCTATCGGATTCCTGGACCCATTTCAGTTAGGCTTTCACCTGGGTATGACCCAAGAGACTGCACCGTGGCCTTGGTTGATGATCTGCGCCTGGAGATTGACAAGGGGAATCCTGTTATTGTTGTTGTTATTATTTATATAGTGCCAGCAGTGTACCTGGCACTGTACAGCCAGTAGTTACAGACAAGTCGCTACCCCTTGTTAGGTCTTTCAATGGCCTTTGACACAGTTGATCATGAAGTGTTGTTGACATGGCTGCGGGACCTGGCAGGGGTGCGTGGGACCGTTCAAGTGGCTCCACTCCTTCCTGTTGGGGAGGTCCAAGAAAGTGGTGATGGGTGATTGCTCGTCGTCTTCTCGGGACCTCCCCTCTAGGATCCCACAGGGTTCTATTCTGTCTCCCCTCTTGTTCAATGTGTATATGAGGCCACTGGGTGAGGTCATGAGGAGGTTTGGGGTGAAGTGTCATCAATATGCTGATGATGCCCAACTATCTTTTTCATTCGACTCAGGCCCTGCAGTCTCAGTGTTTACCCTATGCCTGGCTGTTAGAGGACTGGAAGAGGGCGAGATGATTGCCGCTGAATCCAGAGAAGACCGAGGTGATGATGGTTGGCCGGTCCTGTGACCTGGATGGGATCGGGACTCTACTGGGGGAGTTCAGCCCCCTCTGGTCAATCAGGTTCGCGGCCTTGGAGTGCTGCTGAACCCCTCACTGTGCCTGGATTGTTAGGTAGTGGTGGTGGCCAGGAGTGCTTTTCACCAACTCCATCTGATGAGGAGGCTGCAGCCTTATCTTTCTAATTCAAATCTGGCCACCATCATCCATGCTTTCGCCACCTCAAAGCTGGATTCCTGCAATGTGCTCTACACTGGGCTGCCCTTGATGACTGTTTGGAAGCTACAGCTGGTGCAGAATGCGGCAGCTCAGCTCCTTCTGGGTACTAAGCGCCGGGAGCACATTACACCAGTGCTCTGAAGTCCACATTGGCTACATATAGTTTTCTGGACACAATTCAAGGTGCTGGTTTTGACCTTAAAAGCCCTAAACGGTCCAGACCCCCACATATCTGAGAGAACGTCTGCCCTTTCATGCCCCATTGCAGCCCCTGCAATCATCCGGGAGCGCCTTCTTGTGTGTACCGTCTGTCAGTCTTGTTCATATGACGAGGGCTCGCAGAGAGATGATCTCGGTTGCTGCCCCAATTTTATGGAACTCCCAGGAGCAGTGCAAGACTTTTTTGTTTGAAAAAGCATTTGGTGGGAGGGGATGGATGGGTTCCTACGGGTGGTTTGGGTGTTTAGGAACTGGGAGGTGGTATCAGGTGATTTTGGTGGGGGGTGGTATCAGGTGATTTTGGTGGGGGGGTTGAGAGAGGGTTGGGAATTTTAAAAGGATATTTTTGTATGAATTTTAATATTTTTATTGTTGAGAGCCACCATGAAACTTTTTGGGAAGAGCGCCATACAAATTTAAATAAATAAATTATTCTTTCAGTGCTTCAGGGTAGGAACCGGATCTGGGACCAGATCCAGTAAGCTAGAAGGGGCCAAATAAAAACTAGCCGCAGGCTGCATTTGGCCTTCAGATGTGAGGTTCCCCAGCCAAAGCCTCTGTAAGCGAAAAATGAAGACATGTCACGCATAGTAGGGAAGTATTTGAATTTTTATCCTGCCCTGTTCCACGGGTTCAGGGTCAGTTAAATACATAAAAACATATATAATACACACAGGTAAAAATCAATGATTTAAAGTAAAACCAGTTCAAATCCCCAACCCAAACAATCCCAACCCCCATCCCTGCCTGCCAAATAATAAGTCTTGCATTGCCCCCAGAAGATGAGCATGCTCATGTTTATTTATTTTAGTTTTTATCCCACTCTATCCCAAGGTGAACCTCCAGAAGAAGGAGGTTCCATAACTGCGGGACAACTACTGAAAATGCCTCCTGCTGTACGGACTAGATGAGCAGAAGGTGCATGCAAGAGGAGGCTCCCGGCTGAACTCAGAGGTTGGGATGGGACACAGGGAAAGAGGTGGTGGCATTTTAGATACGAGGGGCCAGGCTGCTTAGGGATTTGTAGGTTAAAACAGCACCTTTAACTGTGAATCTAACATTGGTCAAGAAGAGGGGTAAGAGATGTGGAAACAATAAATACATTCAGTGGAATGAGACTAAAGCATTTCTTCATCACCAGCTCACAACGCTCCCAAGGGTACATTTGGGGTGAACACGAATTACTCTCAACCACTGTTGTACCTTCTCTGGTAGCAGCCATGTCTCTCTCCCTCCACCCCCCAATCCACTGCTAGTTACTCTCTTGCACAAATGTTTTCTTGAATAACCCATCCCTAACTAAGGTGGAGTTGGAGGTGGAAATACATTTCCCGCTACCTGCTCCCTTAACTACACCTCAAGACTTCTGGGCAGAAGGTTTAGGCAGGTACGGAGTCTGGGTGTGCTCCTCGATTCACAGCTCAGCCTGGAATCTCAGGTTGTGGCCGTGGCGGGGAGCACGTTTCGGCAGTTGCATCTTGTCCAGCGGCTTCGGACGTATCTCTGAGACTCCGACCTTGCCACTGTCATCCATGCCTTCATCACCTCGAGGCTGGATTACTGCAACGTGCTCTATGTGGGGCTGCCCAAGAAGCTGGTCCGGAGGCTGCAGCTGCTGCAGAATGCCGTGGCCCATCTGCTTACGAGAGCTGGCCGCAGGGAGCACATGACACCTGTGCTCCGGGCTCTGCACTGGCTGCCTATAAAGCACTGGGCTAGGTTCAAGGTGCTGGTTTTGACCTTTAAAGCTCTTCATGGCCTGGGCCCTGCTTATCTGTGGGATCGCCTCACTCCCCATGTGCTTGTGCGGCCCCTGAGATCCTCCGTGGGGGCCTTTTTGGAGGTTCTCCGGGCGAGACGGGTGGCCACTGATGCTAGATCTTTTTTGGTGGCTGCCCCTGTGCTGTGGAATTCACTCCCGGAGGAGGCTCGGCTGGCCCCCACCCTCCTGTCGTTTCGACGTTTATGTAAGACCTGGCTGTTCTGCCAGGCTTTTAGAGGAGGAGATGGGGTTTGGGAGGGAGGGTGTGTTTTTATTACTTGTTTTAAAATTTGTAGATTTTAAAATGTTTTGTTTAATTTATCTTTTTGTGTGCATGTTGTTCGCCGCCCCGAGCTGCCTTTGGGCAGGAGGGGTGGGATATAAGTTTTGAATAAATAAAAATAAATTTAAAAAAATATATATAAAACAGCATCATCCCCAAATCTCAGGGCATACATCTCCCTCATCCTCAGAGCCATATATGACTAAGAATAGTTATGCAAGACCACAATTCTCTATCCATTGAGTCTCCTTGTAAAGTCACTGCTTTGACAAGCCTATCAGGAAATTACTGTAGCTGTCTGAAAATTCTCACAAGAGAGATTTTAGGGATAAGGAATTATGCTTAACTGATTAACATGCTTTTCCCTTTGCAGACTGACAAAAGTGTTTGCTTCAGAACAAATATTGGAAAAAATCACTGATGTAACCCTACCTCCTAGGTAGCGCACAATCCACTGTAATACAGCATAACCATCTTCAACAAGAGAATGAATTTGGTAATAAAGTGTCATGGTAGCCTATCTGCTCTATTACAGCAACAGTGAGTGACAATACTTAAAATATATCAAAATGAACAAAGTGTGATAAGAGTTGGGGATTCCTCCCAGATGTTTTTACAGCTAAGGCATGGATGGAGGCACTCTCAGTGGCTGCCCTGAGATTATGGAACTCCCTCCCTCTGGGGGTCCACCTGAGCCTGTTCATGTTCCAGAAACAATGCAAGATCTTTCTATTCGGCCAGGCATTTGGTAAGCAGGGATAGGGTTGGATAGGCTTGGGTGTGGGGAAGGATTGGGTGGGGTGTTAGGGGAATTATTTAATTTTAATGATTATTATTATTACTGTTTTTATTATTGTAAGCTACCCTGAGCCTTCATGGGAAGGGCAGCATATAAATTTGACAATGAATACGTTTTTAAAAAATAATCTAGAAATACTTTAAAAATGTATAGATCTCAATAGGAACAGGTATTTCCTTAGTTTAGAAAACATTGCAATTTCTTCAAAACAAAGGTCACACACTGCCAATACCATCAGTCTTATTTAATATAAGAGTGTTAATTGACAAGAAGTAGCCTGCTGGAGTTTGGGTTTGTTCCATGCAGCTGCCATTCACATGGTTTAGCAGACGAACCTAATAATGGGGAGGGGTCATGCACCCCCTCCCATGACTCTCAGCCATGGCAAACTGGGTACAAAACGCCACCCCTGCTGTGTTTTACATTTGTTCCCGCCTCCCACGCCCATTTTTTGGAGTGCTCCAAAGGCAAAAGGATATAGTCAAAGCACCAGCGAGAGCAAGAGCGTCAGGCCACTCTTGGCGCTATACCTGCCAGGCCTGTATGCACGCAGTGGCTGGGAAGCGACCCTGTTGCCACACATTAGTCAGGAGCAGCCAGATTCGCTCACACAGCAGGCTCCACATTCTCTGAGAGGACACCATGAGTGGGGGCCAAGTGGCAGTCTTGTGTCCGGTGGCAAGTTTGCAAGGCCACAATTCTCTATCCATTTAGTCTCCTTGTAAAGTCACTTGATTAGCAGTTTTCACCCCTAAGAAATGGTATGGTCTAATGTGGGTTATTGTCTCATTTGCTTTCACCCCAAAAGATTAAGCAGTATGGTGGCACTCCAACTCTACTACTTTCAGGAACAGCAAGCTGAGCTGGACACTAAAGTTCTGCACAAACTAATCTACAGGAATTCAGTATGTTAATCCTAGAACAATAATTTCACTTTCAACATCAAACACTGAAGAAAGGAAACCCTACCATTAGTCTCTTATAATCTCTTTAAGAGCCTAAGTGACTCACTGAACATCAATAGGGCTTGTGCTCTTAACCAAGCAGACTAGACATGTCCAAGCTCAACTGGAGATTAAATGCTACCTTTCTTCACATACTGCCCAAGCCAGTGTTTAGGTGATGCAACAAACGACGAAATGAGCATGCAGATTTCGGTAAACTAGCATGTCGCTAGACGTCGTTTGAATTCCTACACAAAACTAAACTCGTTACCATCACTCACAAACCCAAGCTAGAATGTAAGCGTACCTGTACCCTCAGGTCAGTGTTGTTGAAATACCTATCTGGAGGGCCAGACTTTTAACTGTGTGTGTAATGTGGCAGATCAAAGATAACTCCAACTAGTTTGTGTACTACTGTCCCTACAAATCTTGGCACAGCAGTTGTTTCCAAGCCAGGGCCATCAATGCTCTTCCTTAGTGGAGTATGTCACCACTATCAAAACTCTAGTCCTCTCACCTTAACTACTGCAACCTTCTTACTCGCCTTCCCCGATCTCACCTTGACTTTCCTCACTTCCATCAATGTTCTGCTGGCAAAGTCACCCACCTTGCCCCTTGCTTTGGTCACGTTCAACCCCTCCTATGCTCTGTCCACATCCAGCACACAAGTTTGTCCTCACCTTCAAGGCTCTTCATGGGCATGTAGGGAGGAACAAGGCCATCAAAGAGATTTGCCAGTGTCCTTACTTGTCCAGAGTAATTTACTCCCTAAATACCCATTCTATCTCCTATATCTAAAACTCCCTCCCTAGGCAAATACGCTCTGCTCATGTCCAACCTTCAGATCCTGACAGATCTTGGGTCTTAAAGAGCCAAGCCACAGCCTACAGAGAAGGGGAAATTAGCAGACTGCAAGGCAGCCCCTTTAAAAACCTGACATCGGAGAGATTACTTAGATAATCATTATTCTAGGGGGCCAGATTTTTAAAAAGCTTGCACAACTTGGCAAATCAAAGTGATGAAGACTCTCTCATTTTAAAATCACTACCTCTCAAACTATATTTCCCTCTGGTTCTAAATACCATGATCAGGCAAAGATGTAAAATGAAGCTGTGAAAGTCACCTCATCAGTTACATGAGACATCTCTCTTATCAGGACTGCCTAAAATTTTGAGTGCATGCAACTGATTTTATCACTTGCTCAAGTGGTACGTATTGAGAAGAAAAATTTACACAACAAGTAGTAACAGGGTTTGTAGGGGAATACAGAAGAGAAACATAATCCAGCCAGCAAAAGCTTGTCTGCACAAAAGACAGATTTTTCAGCAACCCACCAAAGCCTGTAGAAGACCCTACCGCAGGAACGAAGGGCCACCATGAGCTCTACACACAAAGCACATGCAGCACTTTACAGTTACAGATTTTCAGACAGGTCCCAGTCCAGTGGGATTACAATCTAAGATGCACACGGGTGAGGGAAAGAAACAGTAACACAAAGACACACACACACACATATTTTACAGATGAGGAACTGATGCTGAGAAGTTGGGACTTGCCCAAGGCCTCCCCGTGAGCTCATTGGCTAGGGTGAAATTCAAACCCTGGTCTCCCAGGTCCAAGTTCAGAACCTTCTCCACGACACCACACTGGCTCTCCGAACCTGCCTTCAGTAATACAAACTTAGCATACAGTCACCCACCCCCCTCCCATCTCCTGCAAAGACGACACACAATCTCTCCTGGGGAAAGGACTGGAAACAAAGTAGTTCAGATGATTTCTTTTATTGAACCAACTTCTGTTGGTGAGTGTACATGCTTTCACGCCATGCAGGGCCCTTCCTCAGGCATGCAATAGGTCAGAATTACAGACTAAGGATAATTTGACATGATGTCCCCCCCCACACATGGACACTCACCGTCCACGTGGGGGGGATGTCTCATTTAAACGGGGGGGGGGTGTCCCGTGACTCACGCACTGCCCACCGTGTCCACACACGGGGCACTCCAGGAAAAGCCACAATGCCCAAGCATGAACAGGGTAGGTGGTGCGGCCATGCGTGGGGCCGCTCATGCATGGTGCCCATGCACCTGCCCCACATAAAGACTGCTGACCCCCCACCCCGTGTAAAAACACTCTAAGCAAAGGCAGGCCAGATAAGGATGCAATGGCTTGGGAGGAAGAGGGGGACGGGACACCATAGATGTCAGGCATTTTAAAACATGTTAAAAGCAAGAAAAGATAGATAATAAATGCAGACTGAGAACTATGCAAAAGCAAACATTTGGGGGAATCAGGAGAAGGTAGAAAACTTTCTAAAAGGAAAGAAACTTGCCCATCCAAGCAGGAATACAAAGTAGAAACTATGAAGACAAATAGAAACAGCAACCTGTCAGTAACAACTTTCGGTAACGCTTGAAAAGCCCTAGTCTAAGCTGAGTATTTGTATCCAACAAAGTTACCAAGATTAGTTCCTAGGACGGTCTTCCAAGGCCAGGTTCCTTTCCAGGACAAGAGCGATCAGAGACGCGGTAGCCACTCCGGGAGAAGCGACCGGCCGCGGCAGAATCAGGGCTTTTGTCCCATTCTCTCTGCGAGCTCATTCGTTTCTGTGAAGATTGATGGGCTGCGCCAATCCCTCCCTCCCTCCCGACTTGGGAGAGGGTCCGAGACAATTTCCCACCGGCTGCTTCCCAGCACTCTCCCGCGCATTGTTTCGTGCCCTGCATGGCTGAGTCTTGAGTTCGGATTGGGATCAGTTGGGGGGCGGCCCCCGCGGGACACAAGAGCCCTCACCAACAGCAGTCGGTCCAAGCAGCGATCTCATCCCGACTACGGTCTGCGCCATCCCCCGTCGGGGACGGGGACCGCGGGGAGTTCCCGAGTTCGGGATCACCCAGCCCCAGCGCGCCAAGGGGCTGCCCCAGCGTTCCCGCCCGCCCGGTTCCCGCCTTTCTTGCTGCCCGAGGGCCAAAAGGCCGGCGAGGCGGGATGTGTGGGGCAGGCAGAGACCCCGCGCCCGCCCAGCTGGCTCAGGGGCGCTCCCCACCCCGCGGCCCCTCACCTCGCGCGTGGTCACCTCCTCCTTCTCGGAAACCTTGAACAGCAGGCGGTCGTTCTCCAGCTCCAGCTGCCGCACCCGCTCGATGTACACCGCCAATCGGTCATTGAGATGCCGCAGCTCCTCTTTCTCCTGCAGCCGGGAGATACGCGTGGGGGAAAGCGGGGTCCCGCTGGGGGAGCCGCGGCTCGGGGTGCCCGACATGGCGCTGGCTACCTCCTCCGGTGTACACTGGCGGCGGGGCTCATTCAATCCGCCCGGGGAGGGAGCGGCAAGATGGCGGGCGTCCCCTCCCCTCGCCTACCGCTAAGACGCCTGGGAAATGAAGTCCTCATGCTCAAGATGGACGCCTGCCTGCTCCTGCTGGTTTGTCAATAGGGTTCGACAAGCCTGAGAGGAGGGAGAGCGGGAGCGTCAGATGACAAGATGGCGGAATCTCTACCACAGGGCATGTTGGGTATTGTAGTCCCTTGCTGTCCTCCATTTTGTGGCCTGCAGCCAAGTAGTTTTTCCTCACCGCCCCCTCCCAGGCAATGTTAGCCCTGAGGAGGGGAGTATTGTTCTCCCTTCTCCACAGCTTAGACGACTGGGCTACCCCATTCAAACTCTGCCTGGCACGAGTGCAATTAGGGGCACAGCTGTGGCTCATTGGTGTAATTTTGGGCTAAATGTTAGGGGGATTAAGCCTCAGGAAGCACTCACTCATCCAGCTTTTAAAGTCAATGGAAGCTGGGCCATTGATGTCAGTGAGTGCAGGAATGCACCCTTTATTGTGTCCCGTTGTTTAAAAAGCAATTTCCCCCTTTGTTTCTCTTAATACCTATGCCTGAGGGTATGCCTTCCTAAAGTCCCAGCAAAACAAACTCGAAAACCAATTAGCCCATTAGCTCTTCTCACCCACACCCTCTTCCTACCACCACCTTCTACCCGAGCAGACAGCTGCTCAAATCTTATTGTCTGAAAGTCAAAAGTTGGGTGGGATCTGGCCATTCCTAGCCCCTCTGCCCGAACACTTATTTGAGATGCATTCCCTCTGTTCCCCCTCCCTTATAATCAGGGACCCGAGTTGACTGTGTTGTTGCAATTTGCAGCGATTTTTGCAGAAACAGCCAATCCTCGCAGTGCCAGGCTGAAATTGCAGTGAAACTGCAGTGCGAGATGTCTACAGGATCTTGAAATCCTGGCTCAGGCACAAACCCGTCACCTGACCCCAAACTAAAACTGCTGTTGCAGCTGCCGTCTGTCCGGGAGGTGAGACCACAACCCCCCAAGGGTGAATAGGCCCCTGGGAGATGAATTGTGGGTGTGGGAGTCTTAGGGCCATATATTTTGATGAGGGAGGTCTGGGGCTTTAACGTGAAGTGGGAGTTCTGGGATGCTGAAATTGCAGAGGATTAGAGTGGTGTTTGATTAACAAAGTTGTGATTCTATGTCAGACCTGTTGAAGAAGCATGCCGCTAAGCAAATTTGCATGTATAAATTGTTGCATAATTATGCAAATCAAGTTAATTAATGCAAATGTTAATGCTTGCAGTGAATTTGCAGAATTTGGCTTCACTGGTTGCAGACTTTATGTTTTTTTTAGTGCAGTGAACTCGTGTCCCTGCTTATAATTATGGCTGTTCAACAGGGGCCCCAACCTGGCCTAAGCAGTCCTTACTGGGTAAATAATGTGACTGGGACACAATAGGGCAACCACATTCTCTCATGAGAAATACAGAGAAGTTTCCAGCTCAACTGTCCCCAAGTGCAAGCACAGAACTAAGAAGTTCCCTCAAATGCTCAGGGATAGCAAAAGGGGATGGCTTGCCAACAAGCCATGATGAGGAGAAACCCTACCTAGTCTGAGGGAAAGGAAAGGACTAAATTGGTGTAGATATATTTAATTTATTTGTTTATTTAATCATATTTTTACCCCGCCCCTCCTGAAACAGCTCAGGGCGGCTAACTCTCTCTCTCTCCCTATATATATATATATATATCAGTATAAAACATTTTAAAACATTCATAAAATTGCAGCAATTAAAACGGGGCAAAGGAACATATAAATTAATTAATACAATAAATAAGGGTGGAGGGGGATAAACAAAAACCTTCCCCCCCTCCCCAAAGGCCTGGGCGAACAGCCAGGTTTTGCAAATTCGCCGGAATGTTAACAGGCTTGGGGCCAGGCAAGCTTCCTCTAGGAGGGAATTCCAAAGGCGCAGCCTGGCCACCGAGAATGCCCTCTCCATTGTGGCCCCCCGCCTAACACGGGGGACCTCCAGGAAGGCACCCCTGGCGGACCGAAGGAGCCGTTCTGGGACGTGGAGGGTGAGGCGGTCCCTGAGGTACGAGGGGCCCAGATCGTGAAGGGCCTTATAGATCAATACCAAAACCTTGAACCTGGCTCAGCTCGCTATCGGCAGCCAGTGCAGAGTACAGAATGTGTTCCCGACGGCCCGTCCCCGAAAGGAGCTGGGCCGCCGCATTCTGCACTAGCTGCAGCCTCCGAACCAGAAACAAGGGCAGCCCCACGTAGAGCACGTTGCAGTAGTCCAGCCTCAGGGTGACGAAGGCATGGACGAGGGAGGCCAGGTCCGGGCCGGAGATGTACGGACGCAGCCTCTGCACCAGATACAACTGGCGGAAGCGGCCTTTGCCACTACCTCCACCTGTCGGTCCAGGCGGAGATCTGTGTCCAATACCACCCCCAAACTCCGAACCTGCTGGACTATAGGAGGGCGAACCCNACAAAAATTAACCCACCCCCCTGCCCCCCGAAGGCCTGGGCGAACAGCCAAGTCTTACAAATACGTCAAAAGGCCAACAGGCCCGGGGCCAGGCGAGCCTCCTCTGGGAGGGTATTCCACAACTGCGACCCAGCCACCGAGAATGCCCTCTCCATTGTGGCCCCCCGTCTTACATGGGGGACCTCCAGAAAGGCGCCCCCGGTGGACCCAAGGGATCACTCTGAGGCACGGAGGGCGAGGCGGTCCCCGAGATACGAGGGCCCCAGACCATGCAGGGCTTTATAGATCAATACCAACACTTTGAATCTGGCTCAGTACGCTATAGGCAGCCAGTGCAGAGCGTGGAGCTTATGTGCTCACGCCGTCCCATCCCCGTCAGGAGACGGGCTGCCGCGTTCTGCACTAGCTGCAGCCTCCGAACCAGAAACAAGGGAAGCCCCACGTAAAGAACACACCAGGAAAAGCAACTGAGTAACACCAGACTAATATAATGATAGAAAAGCCATAAGGACAGGCTGTGCTAACTGAGCTAAAGCTAAAGAGACACAGGGCATGTTCACCCTGATGCTCTTATTTGGACATTTCTTCTTAAATTTATGAACACCACTGTGGTTTCTGCCAAGAAGAAATTCTAAGAAATGACTGTTAATCAACTTTTTTTTTAACTTGAACAATGGCCATATTTAGTGTCTCTGATGTACATCCCTTCTTGCTCATTTCCTTTAGCCTGCTGCCTACTCACCCTAAGTTTGATTTTTACAGTTGGCAATGACGGAGGCCAGCCTTCCAGAACTGAGTCAGCAGGTAGAGTGTATACCAGCAGATCTCTAATATTGCCACTGCTAAAGCACTGAAAGATTTGGCTTGGCAAAGAACTTATTTGAAGTCATCTAGAAGTCCAAGATTCTCTCAGAGATTTAGATTTTAAACTCAGAAGTAACAAGTTGAAAATGCCTTTTAATTTCTTATTTTTATTTCTATACTATTATTTATATGTAGCGCCAGCAGTGTGTCTGGCACTGAACATTAATCAGAAACCGGTCCCTGCCCTGGGGAGGGTGGACACGGCCTTAGAATCTAGAATGGACAAGGAAGAGGGGAACATAGAGACAGATACACTTTCATTGAAGTTGTGAGGCCTCAGGCACACATGCGTAGCTTAGTTGCAAGGAAGAAGGGAATCCCAAATGAAAGGACAGTAAAAGCAGTAAGCTGCTTGGGGGGGGGGGGGAAGAGGGGAATAGAGCTAGAGAAAACCGGACAGATTTTAAGACAGTGAAGGAAGGAGCAGAGTATGTGTTTGGGGAGGGAGTTCTGGGCAATGGGAGGTGGTGCCATGGAATGAATGAATGAATGAGCAAAGACAGTTTAGGGAGCAGGAGACACCAGGGCGAGCAGCGGTCATGGAAGAGGAGTAGGCTAGCCCTGAGCCCCTGGGCTGGGACTCTGTGCTGCATGCAAGGCTCTCATATTTCCAGCTGACCTTATGATGAAGAGAGGGGTAATAGGAGAGCCCCTCCTATTTGCAGCCCCGAGTTCCAGCCCCGGGAGGCCTCAACACCGTACTCTCCCATCCCCCTCTCCCCCCACTCTGCCCAGAGTAGCAGAGTCCCCTCCCACAGGCAGCTCTGAGCTGGAGCCCCTGGGCTGAAACTCAGCACTGGATGCAGCACTCGACTACCATTACCCCCAACTCCAGATCAGATGGCTGGAGAGCCCCCTCCATCTGCAGTGCCAATTAACTCCCAGCCCAGCAGCTCTAGCTAAGGACTGCAGGCAGAGCTAGGGGGGGGGAAAATTCATCTCCCCAGTTTCCTTGCTTCTGGCGAGTGGTTTTGTTGGCTTTACAGCCCTGCCCATCCACACAGAAAATGAAAAGTGCATATTTAGATGGCAAAAGATGCTATCTACACCCTTTTCTCAAATACCAATGGTTATGAAGCCACAGAAGAGTCAGAGATCTTCTAGATCATAAATGTGCCATAAGGATCCATTTATCCCCAGATATCTCCTCCTTTTGAAGACAATGCAAAACCTGGCTGTTTCGACGGGCATTTGGTGAAGGAGTGGGAGGGTGATGAAGGGGGGACTTATTAATCAAATGTGCCTAAGAATCAAAGGATGCAGAAATGAGATGGGACTAGCTGAATCAAATGCAATCAATGAGATGGAAGTGTTTCATGGCACTCCAAGGGCTACAGAAGCCAGACATGTAAATATCACTTCTGATACCCTGTGCATCACAGAGTTCTAAGACCAATAACTGTTTGAGTTAATGTTTTTTTAGGAAAGAACGTATTCTAGGGGTAGGAAATGCAGTACGCTTCCAACAGCATCTCCACAAACTAAACTTTTCAAACGTTGCCCAGGTTCATTTGTAGAGAACATTTCTGTGGCCTGGGTCATTGTTCCTAAGCAAGGACTCAGCTGGCATTCAGGACAGCAGGATCTCCTGGTCTGCTACAGTATGCACTTGCAAAGTTGTCCATGTCCCAACAGGAGAAACGGAAGCAGTCATATAGCAGCCGCAACTTCACCAGAGCATAAGACAGCCAGAGCATGAAACTTCAGATCGAAGTCCAGGAGCAAAAAAAAAAAAAAAGTTCAGTCGCCAGTGTTAATGTTAAACCATTCTTGCCCCACTACACCTGTGAACTAGTTTTCTAGGCATCAATGGCTCCCAGGAGCCTATAGGTTTTGTGCGCTGAAGACAACTGAACAGGGTTACGAGACAACTGGAAAGGTAACCTGATCCCAGTATTACAGAGACTGTAATACAACCAGTCAAATACAGGAACCAGGACCACATTTTCATGGAATACTCCAAGGAATGGCGAGACAAATGCAAGTGCTCCCATTCCAAAGGGAATACCAAAATGTCGGGAGTGCTTATCAGTGTCCATTGGTATTTTGTCAGTTTCCAGTGATTCCGCACTTCTGCAATTTTTCGTCACTTTCACAGCACTTTCGGCAATTTCCAGCATGTCCCCAGTGCTTAGCCAGCATGTTTTCACTCCAAATCCCCCAGGGGTGCACACGGGGGGCTTCGGACCAGCCCAATGTGCGAAAAGTATTTTTTAAATGGCACACACAGCGGGAAAGCTGATAAGTTTTCCATGTCATATGGATCTCGGCGAACGCTCTGCTTCCGACAGACAAACATCAACTGACTGACACCTAATACCCCTATGGTTCTGTAAAATAGGGACAAAAAGTCTTCCCAAGGGTATAATATAGATCAAATTAGGAAGAAATTCCTCAAACGCATCTAGTATAAACTAAAGGCACAACGTAATTTTATCTATCTATCTATATCTATATCTATATCTATATCTATATCTATATCTATATCTATATATTCTGGACCAATAAGTATACAAAACAACAATCAAAGAGGGATAAAGCCCATGATATAAGTCAAAGATATTTTAAAAATTCAAGCAAGTATAAATGTATCCTAAAGAGACAAATATGACTAATGACTTCTCTCTTTGCATAATAAATATACCTGAATAAATTTAAGGTGTTTCCAAACAGAATATTTACAAACCGAGCTCAAAAATGAACAAACGTAAGTAAATGGCTACTTACCACAATCTGCACATATGTAGATTTGTGTATACATAGCCACTTACTAAGGGGGTTACAAATCCGCCTCGTAGCCTTGTGGATTAAACCGGCTCTTTCTGTATACACAAATCTGTATGTGCAGAGTTGCTATTCTCTGGTTTATTATCCACTCAAGTTTAGCTCCTAATAGTTTTCTTTTTCTTTTAAGACATTTAAGTATTTCCCTGTTTAAACGCATCTGGAGAAACATTGTCTCACCTGGTAAACTTCCTTGTGGTAAGCTGCTATTAGCCATTTACTTATGTTTATTCATTTTTGAGCTTGGTTTGCAAATATTCTGTTTGTAAACACCTTAAATTTATTCAGGTATATTTATTATGCAAAGAGAGAAGTCATTAGTCATATTTGTCTCTTTAGGATACATCTGATGTTATTTGGCACTAACAAGAAACTCTCTGCAGAGTACAGCGTAAAATCCTGAAACGTTGGGCTTTATTCCTCTCTGGACTGTTACATTGAACATCTTATGATCCAGGACATTATATATATATATATACACACACACACACACACACAGAGTTTTGTGCCTTTAGTCTATACTTTATTTGTTTGAAGAATTTATACTTGCTTGAAATGTTTAAATATCTTTGACTTATATCACAGGCTTTATCCCTCTTTGATTGTTATTTTGTATACTTATTGGTCCAGGATATTGTGCCTTTAGTTTATACTAGATGCGTTTGAGGAATTTCTTCCTAATTTGATCTATATTATACCCTTGGGAAGACTTTGTCCCTACTTTTACAGAACCATAGGGATATTAGGCGTCAGTCAGCTGATGTTTGTTTATTGATTTATACTGCACCATTTAGCCATATCTGTGTAATCCCTGCTTCACACAGAACCAGCACTTGCCGAAGTTCTTTGTTCCAAGTCTACTCCAGGGTAACTACCAGTTACCCAAGGTTAACAGTTCAGGAGAATTAAACTGTAGTTTCTGTCTGAATGGGAAGTGATCAGATCTTGCCCAATTACATCACCAAATTGCCACAACTTTTGTATTTCCGTACCTGTGTAATGCATTGTTAAAATGTACTGATTTCATTGTTTGCTGCCCAGTTCTCCAAATTTAAACAAGATAATTTGGAATTCTCATTGTCCTCAAAATGTTTGAAATCTCTGTTTTGCGTCATTGAAAATGTAAACCCTATTCCTTCAAGCAAGTTAAAATTACTAAAAAGCACTGGTCCCAAGTTAGACCCCTGAAAAACAAAAAACATTTGATACCTCCCCTGTTTAACATCAAGACACTCTTTAAGCACAGCTTTTCAACCAAGTTGTGTACCCATCTTATGGTTTTAGCATTAATTTCACTAGTTTCAGAAGGTTATGTGGAACTCTGTTAAAAGCCTTATTCAAGTACCAATACATCTACTGATCTCACTATTCACTAAACCAGTCTAGTTTCCTCTCTCGACAGAATAACTAAATTGGTTCAACATGATTTGTTCTTAACAAATCCATGCTGGCTACTAATAATCACTATTATTCTCAGGGTATTTAATTTATTCTGAAGCTTCAACTCAGAATAACGGGCCTATAATTCCCTTGATCTTTTTCCTGCACAACCCTTTTTGCCCTCCTCTCTCCCTAAAGATAAGCACCAAGAATAGAAAGATTCCAGAAGACTGGAGAAAAGATTGGCCTGATGTAGTGTCACAGATTCCCTCAGCTAGTTTCTTGAACACATGTGTATTGCATCAAGCCCCCTCTCAACTTAAATTCATTCAAGTTACCAGAATATTCTTTGACCAGTTCTTCTCCTATCCTGACCTCCATACTCCTCATCTGCAGACTGCTGAGGAATATGTGCACATGAGCCAAGAGTCACTCGGTGCAGCAGGAGAGCTCAATGCAACAATGAAGTTGCTGCAGATTACAAGCCATGGTATCCAACACCTAGTGTGAAAGGACAGGAAATCAGCTCCAAGGCAGATTCAGTTCTTTCTCTGAATTGCTGCCAAAACCTTTCGAAATCAGGAGTGGGCTACATGCAGCCTGCAAGCCAGAGATTCCAATTTCCATTTCAGCTAGCCAATGAAGTGCTCTGCAGGTCCTTAGGAATGGCAGAGCGGGAGAGAAAGGCCCATCCCATCAGCCTGTAGAAGAGGGAAGGTTCCCCATCCCTACTTATTTGAAGTAGCAGGGATGGGGAAGTATCATGATCCTTGATATTCCTGTAGAAGTCACAGGAAGTTTGACGTTCAAGAGAGAATACCTAACTAGTCAACCCACTATCCCTTACCTGCCCCCTGCACGCGCGTACGCGCGCACACGTTTCCCTCCCAGGGACCACTTCAAAAATTAGTACAAGCACGAAGGGATGCATAGAAATTGTGGGTGAAGTGCTTAAGGGGTAAGCTCAGGAAGAGGAGGATTCAGACCATGGGCCTGTGTTTATCCTTGTGTGCACATGCCTTCATCTTTGCTCCATTACCCGTAGCTCATGGTTCATTGTCATGATCGGAGCATGACCATGTCTTGGCCACCCTATGCTCTTTGTCGGGGTGGTGGACCAGTTAGGTTGGTACACCCCTGGAGTCTAATTATCAGATTGGTTTCCAGAATTCTCTGGGGGATTTACATACTGACCTTAGTGGCTACTCTGTCAATTACTTGGTTGCCTTGGCCATGGCCAGGATGCCATTCTACATCAACATGGTTGCACCCAGGTGTCTGCTTCCACTGCTGCAGCAGCACAAGTCCCCCGGTACATGAAGGACCTGAGGTGGCTGAAGCAGGACGGTAGGTAGCTGAAGTGCAGGCAGCGCTCGACTCGTGCTGAAGCTGACTGATTGGGACAGATAGTTTTTGAAGGACTATGGCATGGCTGTGATGGCAGTGAAGAAAGCTTTATTTTCTGCTATTTATTTGTTCATATTTGTATCCTGCGCATCTGCATAGTGTGTCTCTACATTTGTATCCCACACGTCTGCATTGTATCATAGCATCTGCAAAGTCTTGTCCAGCAGAGTTGTTCTGGGTGGCAAGAGGCCACTGTTAATTTTTATTAACTACTTTGCAGACAAAAATCACTTGTTCACCATGAGACTTTGGTGCTGCTAATTTACATGCTGAATCAGAGTCTGGGGTTATGAAAGCTCAGTCCTGTCCTGTTCATTTGGATCCATTTCAATTGTTATCACCCACCAATGTGAGGGGAGTTGCTAGGAGCAGTGAGGGAAAGTAATTATGAATTAGATCCTTGCCTTTGCTGGCTGATGAAAGCCATCTGGGAGATACTGGGGCCGTTGCTGGCTAGGGTTGTCAACGTCTTAGAGTGTTGGGACTCCCTTAAACAGGGGGTTGTCTGGCCCCTGTCCAAAGACGACATCTTTGGACGCTGACTCTCCAATCAGCTATCGGCCTGTCTCTACCCTTCCCTTTTTAGGGAAAGGTATTGAATGGGTGGTTGCCTGACAGTTCCAAGCTCATCTTGCTGCTATCGGATTCCTGGACCCATTTCAGTTAGGCTTTCACCTGGGTATGACCCAAGAGACTGCACCGTGGCCTTGGTTGATGATCTGCGCCTGGAGATTGACAAGGGGAATCCTGTTATTGTTGTTGTTATTATTTATATAGTGCCAGCAGTGTACCTGGCACTGTACAGCCAGTAGTTACAGACAAGTCGCTACCCCTTGTTAGGTCTTTCAATGGCCTTTGACACAGTTGATCATGAAGTGTTGTTGACATGGCTGCGGGACCTGGCAGGGGTGCGTGGGACCGTTCAAGTGGCTCCACTCCTTCCTGTTGGGGAGGTCCAAGAAAGTGGTGATGGGTGATTGCTCGTCGTCTTCTCGGGACCTCCCCTCTAGGATCCCACAGGGTTCTATTCTGTCTCCCCTCTTGTTCAATGTGTATATGAGGCCACTGGGTGAGGTCATGAGGAGGTTTGGGGTGAAGTGTCATCAATATGCTGATGATGCCCAACTATCTTTTTCATTCGACTCAGGCCCTGCAGTCTCAGTGTTTACCCTATGCCTGGCTGTTAGAGGACTGGAAGAGGGCGAGATGATTGCCGCTGAATCCAGAGAAGACCGAGGTGATGATGGTTGGCCGGTCCTGTGACCTGGATGGGATCGGGACTCTACTGGGGGAGTTCAGCCCCCTCTGGTCAATCAGGTTCGCAGCCTTGGAGTGCTGCTGAACCCCTCACTGTGCCTGGATTGTTAGGTAGTGGTGGTGGCCAGGAGTGCTTTTCACCAACTCCATCTGATGAGGAGGCTGCAGCCTTATCTTTCTAATTCAAATCTGGCCACCATCATCCATGCTTTCGCCACCTCAAAGCTGGATTCCTGCAATGTGCTCTACACTGGGCTGCCCTTGATGACTGTTTGGAAGCTACAGCTGGTGCAGAATGCGGCAGCTCAGCTCCTTCTGGGTACTAAGCGCCGGGAGCACATTACACCAGTGCTCTGAAGTCCACATTGGCTACATATAGTTTTCTGGACACAATTCAAGGTGCTGGTTTTGACCTTAAAAGCCCTAAACGGTCCAGACCCCCACATATCTGAGAGAACGTCTGCCCTTTCATGCCCCATTGCAGCCCCTGCAATCATTCGGGAGCGCCTTCTTGTGTGTACCGTCTGTCAGTCTTGTTCATATGACGAGGGCTCGCAGAGAGATGATCTCGGTTGCTGCCCCAATTTTATGGAACTCCCAGGAGCAGTGCAAGACTTTTTTGTTTGAAAAAGCATTTGGTGGGAGGGGATGGATGGGTTCCTACGGGTGGTTTGGGTGTTTAGGAACTGGGAGGTGGTATCAGGTGATTTTGGTGGGGGGTGGTATCAGGTGATTTTGGTGGGGGGGTTGAGAGAGGGTTGGGAATTTTAAAAGGATATTTTTGTATGAATTTTAATATTTTTATTGTTGAGAGCCACCATGAAACTTTTTGGGAAGAGCGCCATACAAATTTAAATAAATAAATTATTCTTTCAGTGCTTCAGGGTAGGAACCGGATCTGGGACCAGATCCAGTAAGCTAGAAGGGGCCAAATAAAAACTAGCCGCAGGCTGCATTTGGCCTTCAGATGTGAGGTTCCCCAGCCAAAGCCTCTGTAAGCGAAAAATGAAGACATGTCACGCATAGTAGGGAAGTATTTGAATTTTTATCCTGCCCTGTTCCACGGGTTCAGGGTCAGTTAAATACATAAAAACATATATAATACACACAGGTAAAAATCAATGATTTAAAGTAAAACCAGTTCAAATCCCCAACCCAAACAATCCCAACCCCCATCCCTGCCTGCCAAATAATAAGTCTTGCATTGCCCCCAGAAGATGAGCATGCTCATGTTTATTTATTTTAGTTTTTATCCCACTCTATCCCAAGGTGAACCTCCAGAAGAAGGAGGTTCCATAACTGCGGGACAACTACTGAAAATGCCTCCTGCTGTACGGACTAGATGAGCAGAAGGTGCATGCAAGAGGAGGCTCCCGGCTGAACTCAGAGGTTGGGATGGGACACAGGGAAAGAGGTGGTGGCATTTTAGATACGAGGGGCCAGGCTGCTTAGGGATTTGTAGGTTAAAACAGCACCTTTAACTGTGAATCTAACATTGGTCAAGAAGAGGGGTAAGAGATGTGGAAACAATAAATACATTCAGTGGAATGAGACTAAAGCATTTCTTCATCACCAGCTCACAACGCTCCCAAGGGTACATTTGGGGTGAACACGAATTACTCTCAACCACTGTTGTACCTTCTCTGGTAGCAGCCATGTCTCTCTCCCTCCACCCCCCAATCCACTGCTAGTTACTCTCTTGCACAAATGTTTTCTTGAATAACCCATCCCTAACTAAGGTGGAGTTGGAGGTGGAAATACATTTCCCGCTACCTGCTCCCTTAACTACACCTCAAGACTTCTGGGCAGAAGGTTTAGGCAGGTACGGAGTCTGGGTGTGCTCCTCGATTCACAGCTCAGCCTGGAATCTCAGGTTGTGGCCGTGGCGGGGAGCACGTTTCGGCAGTTGCATCTTGTCCAGCGGCTTCGGACGTATCTCTGAGACTCCGACCTTGCCACTGTCATCCATGCCTTCATCACCTCGAGGCTGGATTACTGCAACGTGCTCTATGTGGGGCTGCCCAAGAAGCTGGTCCGGAGGCTGCAGCTGCTGCAGAATGCCGTGGCCCATCTGCTTACGAGAGCTGGCCGCAGGGAGCACATGACACCTGTGCTCCGGGCTCTGCACTGGCTGCCTATAAAGCACTGGGCTAGGTTCAAGGTGCTGGTTTTGACCTTTAAAGCTCTTCATGGCCTGGGCCCTGCTTATCTGTGGGATCGCCTCACTCCCCATGTGCTTGTGCGGCCCCTGAGATCCTCCGTGGGGGCCTTTTTGGAGGTTCTCCGGGCGAGACGGGTGGCCACTGATGCTAGATCTTTTTTGGTGGCTGCCCCTGTGCTGTGGAATTCACTCCCGGAGGAGGCTCGGCTGGCCCCCACCCTCCTGTCGTTTCGACGTTTATGTAAGACCTGGCTGTTCTGCCAGGCTTTTAGAGGAGGAGATGGGGTTTGGGAGGGAGGGTGTGTTTTTATTACTTGTTTTAAAATTTGTAGATTTTAAAATGTTTTGTTTAATTTATCTTTTTGTGTGCATGTTGTTCGCCGCCCCGAGCTGCCTTTGGGCAGGAGGGGTGGGATATAAGTTTTGAATAAATAAAAATAAATTTAAAAAAATATATATAAAACAGCATCATCCCCAAATCTCAGGGCATACATCTCCCTCATCCTCAGAGCCATATATGACTAAGAATAGTTATGCAAGACCACAATTCTCTATCCATTGAGTCTCCTTGTAAAGTCACTGCTTTGACAAGCCTATCAGGAAATTACTGTAGCTGTCTGAAAATTCTCACAAGAGAGATTTTAGGGATAAGGAATTATGCTTAACTGATTAACATGCTTTTCCCTTTGCAGACTGACAAAAGTGTTTGCTTCAGAACAAATATTGGAAAAAATCACTGATGTAACCCTACCTCCTAGGTAGCGCACAATCCACTGTAATACAGCATAACCATCTTCAACAAGAGAATGAATTTGGTAATAAAGTGTCATGGTAGCCTATCTGCTCTATTACAGCAACAGTGAGTGACAATACTTAAAATATATCAAAATGAACAAAGTGTGATAAGAGTTGGGGATTCCTCCCAGATGTTTTTACAGCTAAGGCATGGATGGAGGCACTCTCAGTGGCTGCCCTGAGATTATGGAACTCCCTCCCTCTGGGGGTCCACCTGAGCCTGTTCATGTTCCAGAAACAATGCAAGATCTTTCTATTCGGCCAGGCATTTGGTAAGCAGGGATAGGGTTGGATAGGCTTGGGTGTGGGGAAGGATTGGGTGGGGTGTTAGGGGAATTATTTAATTTTAATGATTATTATTATTACTGTTTTTATTATTGTAAGCTACCCTGAGCCTTCATGGGAAGGGCAGCATATAAATTTGACAATGAATACGTTTTTAAAAAATAATCTAGAAATACTTTAAAAATGTATAGATCTCAATAGGAACAGGTATTTCCTTAGTTTAGAAAACATTGCAATTTCTTCAAAACAAAGGTCACACACTGCCAATACCATCAGTCTTATTTAATATAAGAGTGTTAATTGACAAGAAGTAGCCTGCTGGAGTTTGGGTTTGTTCCATGCAGCTGCCATTCACATGGTTTAGCAGACGAACCTAATAATGGGGAGGGGTCATGCACCCCCTCCCATGACTCTCAGCCATGGCAAACTGGGTACAAAACGCCACCCCTGCTGTGTTTTACATTTGTTCCCGCCTCCCACGCCCATTTTTTGGAGTGCTCCAAAGGCAAAAGGATATAGTCAAAGCACCAGCGAGAGCAAGAGCGTCAGGCCACTCTTGGCGCTATACCTGCCAGGCCTGTATGCACGCAGTGGCTGGGAAGCGACCCTGTTGCCACACATTAGTCAGGAGCAGCCAGATTCGCTCACACAGCAGGCTCCACATTCTCTGAGAGGACACCATGAGTGGGGGCCAAGTGGCAGTCTTGTGTCCGGTGGCAAGTTTGCAAGGCCACAATTCTCTATCCATTTAGTCTCCTTGTAAAGTCACTTGATTAGCAGTTTTCACCCCTAAGAAATGGTATGGTCTAATGTGGGTTATTGTCTCATTTGCTTTCACCCCAAAAGATTAAGCAGTATGGTGGCACTCCAACTCTACTACTTTCAGGAACAGCAAGCTGAGCTGGACACTAAAGTTCTGCACAAACTAATCTACAGGAATTCAGTATGTTAATCCTAGAACAATAATTTCACTTTCAACATCAAACACTGAAGAAAGGAAACCCTACCATTAGTCTCTTATAATCTCTTTAAGAGCCTAAGTGACTCACTGAACATCAATAGGGCTTGTGCTCTTAACCAAGCAGACTAGACATGTCCAAGCTCAACTGGAGATTAAATGCTACCTTTCTTCACATACTGCCCAAGCCAGTGTTTAGGTGATGCAACAAACGACGAAATGAGCATGCAGATTTCGGTAAACTAGCATGTCGCTAGACGTCGTTTGAATTCCTACACAAAACTAAACTCGTTACCATCACTCACAAACCCAAGCTAGAATGTAAGCGTACCTGTACCCTCAGGTCAGTGTTGTTGAAATACCTATCTGGAGGGCCAGACTTTTAACTGTGTGTGTAATGTGGCAGATCAAAGATAACTCCAACTAGTTTGTGTACTACTGTCCCTACAAATCTTGGCACAGCAGTTGTTTCCAAGCCAGGGCCATCAATGCTCTTCCTTAGTGGAGTATGTCACCACTATCAAAACTCTAGTCCTCTCACCTTAACTACTGCAACCTTCTTACTCGCCTTCCCCGATCTCACCTTGACTTTCCTCACTTCCATCAATGTTCTGCTGGCAAAGTCACCCACCTTGCCCCTTGCTTTGGTCACGTTCAACCCCTCCTATGCTCTGTCCACATCCAGCACACAAGTTTGTCCTCACCTTCAAGGCTCTTCATGGGCATGTAGGGAGGAACAAGGCCATCAAAGAGATTTGCCAGTGTCCTTACTTGTCCAGAGTAATTTACTCCCTAAATACCCATTCTATCTCCTATATCTAAAACTCCCTCCCTAGGCAAATACGCTCTGCTCATGTCCAACCTTCAGATCCTGACAGATCTTGGGTCTTAAAGAGCCAAGCCACAGCCTACAGAGAAGGGGAAATTAGCAGACTGCAAGGCAGCCCCTTTAAAAACCTGACATCGGAGAGATTACTTAGATAATCATTATTCTAGGGGGCCAGATTTTTAAAAAGCTTGCACAACTTGGCAAATCAAAGTGATGAAGACTCTCTCATTTTAAAATCACTACCTCTCAAACTATATTTCCCTCTGGTTCTAAATACCATGATCAGGCAAAGATGTAAAATGAAGCTGTGAAAGTCACCTCATCAGTTACATGAGACATCTCTCTTATCAGGACTGCCTAAAATTTTGAGTGCATGCAACTGATTTTATCACTTGCTCAAGTGGTACGTATTGAGAAGAAAAATTTACACAACAAGTAGTAACAGGGTTTGTAGGGGAATACAGAAGAGAAACATAATCCAGCCAGCAAAAGCTTGTCTGCACAAAAGACAGATTTTTCAGCAACCCACCAAAGCCTGTAGAAGACCCTACCGCAGGAACGAAGGGCCACCATGAGCTCTACACACAAAGCACATGCAGCACTTTACAGTTACAGATTTTCAGACAGGTCCCAGTCCAGTGGGATTACAATCTAAGATGCACACGGGTGAGGGAAAGAAACAGTAACACAAAGACACACACACACACATATTTTACAGATGAGGAACTGATGCTGAGAAGTTGGGACTTGCCCAAGGCCTCCCCGTGAGCTCATTGGCTAGGGTGAAATTCAAACCCTGGTCTCCCAGGTCCAAGTTCAGAACCTTCTCCACGACACCACACTGGCTCTCCGAACCTGCCTTCAGTAATACAAACTTAGCATACAGTCACCCACCCCCCTCCCATCTCCTGCAAAGACGACACACAATCTCTCCTGGGGAAAGGACTGGAAACAAAGTAGTTCAGATGATTTCTTTTATTGAACCAACTTCTGTTGGTGAGTGTACATGCTTTCACGCCATGCAGGGCCCTTCCTCAGGCATGCAATAGGTCAGAATTACAGACTAAGGATAATTTGACATGATGTCCCCCCCCACACATGGACACTCACCGTCCACGTGGGGGGGATGTCTCATTTAAACGGGGGGGGGGTGTGTCCCGTGACTCACGCACTGCCCACCGTGTCCACACACGGGGCACTCCAGGAAAAGCCACAATGCCCAAGCATGAACAGGGTAGGTGGTGCGGCCATGCGTGGGGCCGCTCATGCATGGTGCCCATGCACCTGCCCCACATAAAGACTGCTGACCCCCCACCCCGTGTAAAAACACTCTAAGCAAAGGCAGGCCAGATAAGGATGCAATGGCTTGGGAGGAAGAGGGGGACGGGACACCATAGATGTCAGGCATTTTAAAACATGTTAAAAGCAAGAAAAGATAGATAATAAATGCAGACTGAGAACTATGCAAAAGCAAACATTTGGGGGAATCAGGAGAAGGTAGAAAACTTTCTAAAAGGAAAGAAACTTGCCCATCCAAGCAGGAATACAAAGTAGAAACTATGAAGACAAATAGAAACAGCAACCTGTCAGTAACAACTTTCGGTAACGCTTGAAAAGCCCTAGTCTAAGCTGAGTATTTGTATCCAACAAAGTTACCAAGATTAGTTCCTAGGACGGTCTTCCAAGGCCAGGTTCCTTTCCAGGACAAGAGCGATCAGAGACGCGGTAGCCACTCCGGGAGAAGCGACCGGCCGCGGCAGAATCAGGGCTTTTGTCCCATTCTCTCTGCGAGCTCATTCGTTTCTGTGAAGATTGATGGGCTGCGCCAATCCCTCCCTCCCTCCCGACTTGGGAGAGGGTCCGAGACAATTTCCCAGCGGCTGCTTCCCAGCACTCTCCCGCGCATTGTTTCGTGCCCTGCATGGCTGAGTCTTGAGTTCGGATTGGGATCAGTTGGGGGGCGGCCCCCGCGGGACACAAGAGCCCTCACCAACAGCAGTCGGTCCAAGCAGCGATCTCATCCCGACTACGGTCTGCGCCATCCCCCGTCGGGGACGGGGACCGCGGGGAGTTCCCGAGTTCGGGATCACCCAGCCCCAGCGCGCCAAGGGGCTGCCCCAGCGTTCCCGCCCGCCCGGTTCCCGCCTTTCTTGCTGCCCGAGGGCCAAAAGGCCGGCGAGGCGGGATGTGTGGGGCAGGCAGAGACCCCGCGCCCGCCCAGCTGGCTCAGGGGCGCTCCCCACCCCGCGGCCCCTCACCTCGCGCGTGGTCACCTCCTCCTTCTCGGAAACCTTGAACAGCAGGCGGTCGTTCTCCAGCTCCAGCTGCCGCACCCGCTCGATGTACACCGCCAATCGGTCATTGAGATGCCGCAGCTCCTCTTTCTCCTGCAGCCGGGAGATACGCGTGGGGGAAAGCGGGGTCCCGCTGGGGGAGCCGCGGCTCGGGGTGCCCGACATGGCGCTGGCTACCTCCTCCGGTGTACACTGGCGGCGGGGCTCATTCAATCCGCCCGGGGAGGGAGCGGCAAGATGGCGGGCGTCCCCTCCCCTCGCCTACCGCTAAGACGCCTGGGAAATGAAGTCCTCATGCTCAAGATGGACGCCTGCCTGCTCCTGCTGGTTTGTCAATAGGGTTCGACAAGCCTGAGAGGAGGGAGAGCGGGAGCGTCAGATGACAAGATGGCGGAATCTCTACCACAGGGCATGTTGGGTATTGTAGTCCCTTGCTGTCCTCCATTTTGTGGCCTGCAGCCAAGTAGTTTTTCCTCACCGCCCCCTCCCAGGCAATGTTAGCCCTGAGGAGGGGAGTATTGTTCTCCCTTCTCCACAGCTTAGACGACTGGGCTACCCCATTCAAACTCTGCCTGGCACGAGTGCAATTAGGGGCACAGCTGTGGCTCATTGGTGTAATTTTGGGCTAAATGTTAGGGGGATTAAGCCTCAGGAAGCACTCACTCATCCAGCTTTTAAAGTCAATGGAAGCTGGGCCATTGATGTCAGTGAGTGCAGGAATGCACCCTTTATTGTGTCCCGTTGTTTAAAAAGCAATTTCCCCCTTTGTTTCTCTTAATACCTATGCCTGAGGGTATGCCTTCCTAAAGTCCCAGCAAAACAAACTCGAAAACCAATTAGCCCATTAGCTCTTCTCACCCACACCCTCTTCCTACCACCACCTTCTACCCGAGCAGACAGCTGCTCAAATCTTATTGTCTGAAAGTCAAAAGTTGGGTGGGATCTGGCCATTCCTAGCCCCTCTGCCCGAACACTTATTTGAGATGCATTCCCTCTGTTCCCCCTCCCTTATAATCAGGGACCCGAGTTGACTGTGTTGTTGCAATTTGCAGCGATTTTTGCAGAAACAGCCAATCCTCGCAGTGCCAGGCTGAAATTGCAGTGAAACTGCAGTGCGAGATGTCTACAGGATCTTGAAATCCTGGCTCAGGCACAAACCCGTCACCTGACCCCAAACTAAAACTGCTGTTGCAGCTGCCGTCTGTCCGGGAGGTGAGACCACAACCCCCCAAGGGTGAATAGGCCCCTGGGAGATGAATTGTGGGTGTGGGAGTCTTAGGGCCATATATTTTGATGAGGGAGGTCTGGGGCTTTAACGTGAAGTGGGAGTTCTGGGATGCTGAAATTGCAGAGGATTAGAGTGGTGTTTGATTAACAAAGTTGTGATTCTATGTCAGACCTGTTGAAGAAGCATGCCGCTAAGCAAATTTGCATGTATAAATTGTTGCATAATTATGCAAATCAAGTTAATTAATGCAAATGTTAATGCTTGCAGTGAATTTGCAGAATTTGGCTTCACTGGTTGCAGACTTTATGTTTTTTTTTGTGCAGTGAACTCGTGTCCCTGCTTATAATTATGGCTGTTCAACAGGGGCCCCAACCTGGCCTAAGCAGTCCTTACTGGGTAAATAATGTGACTGGGACACAATAGGGCAACCACATTCTCTCATGAGAAATACAGAGAAGTTTCCAGCTCAACTGTCCCCAAGTGCAAGCACAGAACTAAGAAGTTCCCTCAAATGCTCAGGGATAGCAAAAGGGGATGGCTTGCCAACAAGCCATGATGAGGAGAAACCCTACCTAGTCTGAGGGAAAGGAAAGGACTAAATTGGTGTAGATATATTTAATTTATTTGTTTATTTAATCATATTTTTACCCCGCCCCTCCTGAAACAGCTCAGGGCGGCTAACTCTCTCTCTCTCCCTATATATATATATATATCACAGTATAAAACATTTTAAAACATTCATAAAATTGCAGCAATTAAAACGGGGCAAAGGAACATATAAATTAATTAATACAATAAATAAGGGTGGAGGGGGATAAACAAAAACCTTCCCCCCCTCCCCAAAGGCCTGGGCGAACAGCCAGGTTTTGCAAATTCGCCGGAATGTTAACAGGCTTGGGGCCAGGCAAGCTTCCTCTAGGAGGGAATTCCAAAGGCGCAGCCTGGCCACCGAGAATGCCCTCTCCATTGTGGCCCCCCGCCTAACACGGGGGACCTCCAGGAAGGCACCCCTGGCGGACCGAAGGAGCCGTTCTGGGACGTGGAGGGTGAGGCGGTCCCTGAGGTACGAGGGGCCCAGATCGTGAAGGGCCTTATAGATCAATACCAAAACCTTGAACCTGGCTCAGCTCGCTATCGGCAGCCAGTGCAGAGTACAGAATGTGTTCCCGACGGCCCGTCCCCGAAAGGAGCTGGGCCGCCGCATTCTGCACTAGCTGCAGCCTCCGAACCAGAAACAAGGGCAGCCCCACGTAGAGCACGTTGCAGTAGTCCAGCCTCAGGGTGACGAAGGCATGGACGAGGGAGGCCAGGTCCGGGCCGGAGATGTACGGACGCAGCCTCTGCACCAGATACAACTGGCGGAAGCGGCCTTTGCCACTACCTCCACCTGTCGGTCCAGGCGGAGATCTGTGTCCAATACCACCCCCAAACTCCGAACCTGCTGGACTATAGGAGGGCGAACCTATAGGAGGGCAACCCATTCAGGGGGGACAACACCTCCCTCGCTCTCCCCACCAACATCACCTCTGTCTTATTGGGGTTGAGCTTCAGTCTGCTCTGCCACATCCATTCTGCCATGGCCTCCAAACACTGGGATAGCACCGAGACAGCAGGGTCTGGGTCAGTTGAAAAAGAGAGGTACAGCTGAGTATCATCAGCATATTGGTGACATCGCACCCCGAACCCTCTCACAACCTCCCCCAAGGGCTGCATATATACATTAAATAACAATGGAGACAGAATAGAACCCTGCGGAACGCCGCGGGATAAGGCGCAGGGGCAAGATATCTCAGCTCCCAACACTACCCACTGGCTTCTCCCCGAGAGGAATGAACGGAACCATTCAATAACAGTCCCGTCCAGACCCCCCAGGTCACGCAGCCATCTCAACAGCAGCCCATGGTCCACGGTGTCAAAAGTGGGCGAGAGATTTAGCAGGATGAGAAATATCGAACATCCTGCATCCATCTCCCGGCGGAGATCGTCAACCAAGGCCACCAACGCCATCTCGGCGCCATAGCTGGGGCACCCATAGCCTCATACACCTCAGAGAGAGATTGTGACAAATGGGAATCACCTACGTGAGTGGGTGACAGCCACTCAAGCAGACAGCAATATGGGGAAGGGCAGTTTTCTTTTACTTGCCAACGTTTGTACAGGAAGTCATTGCCTTGCCAGTTAAGTACTGCTGAAGTCAAAATTTTCAATTTGTTTTCCACAATATCGGCACTAATGCACTCTGAGATCATGTATCCATTTTATTCAGCTGCAATACAAGGCTGAGAGAGATAACTAGCATTTTTCCAAGCCTGGATGGTTCTTAGAATACAATGTAAACAGTGTATGGATGAGAAGGTCAAGCAAAGGACACAAGCTTATTGTGATTATGTGAAATGGATATTTGTATACATTTATTTATTCAATATTAAAAAATTGTTGGGGGAAAATTGCAAGTTTTATAAGTCCTAATCAGCAAATGAACACAATCACACCATACAATAGACTCATAGATTTTAAAGACAGGAAGGAACACCCAAACTAACCTTGTGTATAGCATAGGCCAATGGGTTTCTTCCAATAGTTCTATCAGGCTGACCAGCTTCTAGTCAGAGCCAGCCTAGGAAGGGGCCATGGTTTCAGACCCTACACTTTCCTGCACTTACAGGGACTGTGAAACACGCTGCACTGTCGGTGGGGTGGGGGGCTGACTCTCCAGAGCAGCAGTGGCAAGTCTCCCTCATAGCAGGATCTCAAACACAATGGTTCTTAGAGCTTCACATGGGGTCTGCAGCCACTTATATAACACTTTGCATTTATAAGCAAACGCCAGACTGCCAAATATTAAAGGGGGCATTTGGAAGAGGGTGAGGCCATTGGGCTACCACATTTTGTTTTCATGCTGGGCCATGGAAATTATAAAGCCAGCCCTGTTTCCAGTTCTTGGCTAAAGTATATTTTGAGGATGTCTTTTATAGTGTGAACCTGCAGTCATTTGGCACCAGCACAGCCCCTTTACACCAGAACAAACCCCTTTACACCAGCACATTGAACTCAGATTGAGTTCAATCAATTGAGTTCAATCAATCAGATTGAATCAATCAGATTGAGTTCAATCAATCAATACACCAGCAATTGAACTCAGATTCTGCCTGTAAGGGTGACATTCTCTTTGCATCTGCAACACAATATTCTAGGGCCAAACACAGAATTTCCTGTTCACTGCCAACTTCTGGAAAATCTCATCCAGTCATCTCAAGAGAGAGAGAGGATTCTGTTTATGACACTGCCCTTCAGGAAAACACAGGCAGCTGGCTTGGACTTGGATGCATTTGGAAGAGGTGGAGGAAAGGCAGACTACAATTCCCAGGGTGCCTTGGCCTCCCCCACTCAAGCAGAGGCTTGGCCACACTTCATCTGTCAGCACCGCGGGCAGAGAGCCACACCAAGGACAGCCCACTGGCCTCTGATAGCCACCTCCTTCCACATTGTTTTCAGTTGGTCCTCTGTGTTTGAAACATTGTGCAGTTTTTGAATTTTGGCGCCTTCCTGCAGACGAAGCAACAGCTGCTGGCCAGACTCCAGAACCAAGCCACATGCCTCTGCCTGGGACTGTTCAGTCTCTCTGTGTGTTGTTGTTTCAAATAGAACTCCCTTCCGGCCGGCGGTTAATGTAGAAGACTATTGTCAGCAGAAAGCCAGGCACTTAGGACGTGCTTTTTCCCTTCCCTTCCTGGTCCCCATACCAGAAAATATGTGTAGGGTCAGTAAGAAATCAGCTTTAGGCTAAAGCAGGGGTGGGGAAACTTCAACCTCCCAGGGGTCACGTTGAAAATTAGTAAAAGTTCCAAGGACCACATACAATTTGGGGGCAAGGGGGCACTCAGGAAGGAGGGTCCAGATCATAGCTCTCTGGCATGGATCTGCCCCCTATCCTTGTGCATATGCCCTCCTCTGTGCTCCCTTATCCAGAGCTTAGTCTTTCAGTGTGCGAGGGTAGGAACTGGATCCAGGGACTAGATTCAGGAACTCAAAAGGGGCCAAATAAAAACGAGTTATGGGCTGCATTTGACCCCCAGTTCATCACCCCTGGGTTAAAGCCAGTTCCACAGGAGCAGCGGGAAGAGCAGGGATGTGGGGAAAGCACTCCTTTTTCCTGACCCATGTTCCAGAGATTGAGGGTGAACCGCTGCCGTGGAGGTAAGCTCGTTTTGGAGCGAGCACATTGTGAGCTGCATTGCATGATGCAGGCGGGTGAGCCATTGTCCACTAACAGTTCGCCCTGCATCTCTGGCATGCGGGGTGCCAAGAAGAGGTATTCAGCGCTCCCATGCCCTCCCAAAGCTGGGGGGAAACACTAACTGTGGAAGCAGACAGGGCAACGTCTCAGGAACACTGAGAAACTCTCTTTTGTTTCGTTTGTTTGTTTTCATTGGTTTTAGCTCTTTTCCTCCTTTTGATTTGGACATTAGAACCCATCACTCACATGGTCTCGTTGAGTTCATTTAAACTCTTTGCTTCAACTCCCTGCTAATGTAATCCAGATGTGTATTCTCTTGTTCCAAAACAACCCTGCCCACACTCCACATTGACTCCTTGCTTTGCCATGTTGACCTCTGATTGCTCCGGGCTTCAGGGAGTGGGGAAATTTCTCCCTGATCATTTCCATCAGCTGTCTGAAGAATACAGAAAATGCCAACTAAATCTTTGTTTCTTCCACTAAATCTTCCTTAATCATTCCTTAAATCTCTGGGTTTGTAATCAGGTAAACACACCCATATTACAACTGTCTCCTGTTACCCATCCAACATCACCTCATCACTCCCCAGCTCCGGTGGCCCGTCCCTTCCCTGCCCTGCCCTCTACAGGGAGAGACTGGGAATCCCAGCTGGCTCCTTTCCTGAGGAGAGATTGGAGACAGTGAGTTGGGTGTGCCATTGTTCACACATAGACAAGACAGGCTATTGCACAGTCATAGTGTGCCTATAAGTGTGAGGGGGTGGAGCTTATTGACTGAGGAGGTGGAGATTGTCCCTTTTAGCTGCTGGAAATGTTAGAAGGTAAGATAATACAATTATCCCTCTTCAAACTCATGATTTGCTTTGCACCAGTGCTGTGAGGCAGACACATTGGGGACAATCCAGCGTCTGCTTATGCAAACCCCCGACGCGCAGCACAGTGTCAGAATGCACGTGCTCAGATGCGCATGCAGTGCCACGTGGGGCAAAAGTGCAACCCTGGCTTATGTGATTTGCCCTGCACGGCCGCGCGTCTGGGCGCGCACAGGCTGGCTGCGGGCCGCGCGTCTGGGCGCGCACAGGCTGGCTGCGGAGCCGCGCGTCTGGGCGCGCACAGGCTGGCTGCGGAGCCGCGCGTCTGGGCGCGCACAGGCTGGCTGCGGAGCCGCGCGTCTGGGCGCGCGCAGGCTGGCTGCGGGCCGGGCGTCTCGGCGCGCGCAGGCTGGCTGCGGGCCGGGCGTCTCGGCGCGCGCAGGCTGGCTGCGGGCCGCGCGTCTCGGCGCGCACAGGCTGGCTGCGGGCCGCGCGTCTCGGCGCGCACAGGCTGGCTGCGGGCCGTGCGTCAGGGTCGGTGTAAGCAGACCGCTGGATTGTCCCCTAAGGGTGTTAATAAACGAGACAGTAGCCCACACTCGGTGGGTGTCCACCTGCTCGTTTATTAGGTGTCTGCATGCCCTCATCTGTCCGTGTGGCTGCCACTCACCAGCCACGCAGCCTGTGGTAAAGATTAGGAAACCAACATACATGTTACATACATGTTAACAAATGACTACTCTGTATTGGTATTGTATAGCCATGTTTGGTGTCATATTATATGTAATCATGATATGAATCATTGTATTAAAACCTAATAGTGTACAAGGCAGAATTAAAGTTTTAACTGCAGGTGCTTTGCCGTGAGTGTGGCCTGCTCCCTTTGCGGGCTAAGGTCTGGCAAGGGGCTATTACATACTACTTACGCCTCCTCTTTGACCTGGCAGCTCCCTGGGCCCAGTTAGTTTTATCTGGTAATTTCCCGAACCCTTGGCTGACCTCAGTGGTTGAGAAGATTAGACAACTGGGTTTCTCTATTGAGGCCCTGTCCCAGCTAGGATTTAAGGGGGCAAAGAAACTCGTTTTGAACCGATTGGTAGATTCCACTTGGCAGGAAGTACGGGCCGATCTCAAAGCTTATAAAGCTACTGGCCTTTATGTTCAACTGGCAAATGTAACTACTCTGCCTATGCCCTTTCTGGGTGGGGGGATACCGCCGAACTCTAGAAGGCTGTTCTCACTGGCAAGGTGGAATGCCTTTCCATCCGCTGTCACTGCCGGTAGATATAATCAGACCCCTTTGGCAGAACGACTGTGCAGCTGCTCTTTAAGGGCAGTGGATTCACTGGCCCATATTTTATTGTATTGCCCCCTCTATGCGACCCCGAGGGAAATGTATCTTTCTAAATTGCTGGCATCATTGCCAGGCCGTCCCGAGGTACTACTTCTGACCTATTTGTTGGGCGACCGCCTGCCCCACGTCTCAACACAGGTTGCCCGGTTCCTGAGTATAGTCACTCAAATTAAAACCGCCTCAGTCATTGGGGAGGCGGCTCATGTGGGAACTTAGGATGTCCTGACTAGTTTTGGAAATAACAGCTAAAGATCCTCAGGATGTGTCTTATTGTGGAGTTTATCTCATGGATATTATAAATTTATTATAAATGTATTTACTTGTATGTGTATTTGATATTTTATTTTGACTGACATATTGTAATAACCTTTGGTTGACACAATAAATTGAAATTGAATTGAAAGTTTTAACAGTTTAGAGACTGTAACAGGGAAATTTGTAAACTTTCCACAGGCAACATGGGGAAGGTCATGATTGTATTCAAAATGCATTGTACTGAAGACCTTCAAAACACCAGTAGCCATCTGTGTAATCAGTGATCAAGGCTAGACAATAGCTGGATGAAGTCAATTAACACCCAAAAATGAAGCAGACAGAGAGTAAAAAGGCTTGCTTGGGACAAGAAAAGAAGAAGCTTTTGACCAACAGCGTGTCCTGAGAAACTTTTGCAACGGTAACAAAAGCAAGATGAAGAACTCAGCTTTTTCCATCAAAGCCGAGAGAGAAAAGATTCAAAGAGTGAACTGAACTTGTAAGCATACAGCTGCACAGATTAAGGTTAACTTCAAATTCACAGTAAGGTAGATTGTGTTATCATGTTTATTTTATTTACTGCACTCTGAGCACAATCTTGCATTATACATTCATCTTGTTTCTTATAATAAACATATTTTAACTAAGCTGGCACGCTTAAGTGAATTCCTAACTTTGGGGTGACAGAGTTTGGGGTGATTCTGAGTCAACATACTCAGAGAAACCTGACAAAGTCATTTCTGTGCTTTGGGAAATTTTGAGTCAAAGATGACTAAGGCAGTTAACCCTTTATGGGCTGGAACACTTCTGGGGAAAGCTGATGCAGTAGGAGCTGTAAATAGGGAAGTTGAGTCATAGCTAGCCCAGATTGGGGCAGAGAGGTCCCCATCCCATCACACAGCCCCCACTCACAGCGAGGTCCTTGATCAAGCAGAGCCTGCTGTGCGGGCAAATGCAGGCTAATGTGCGTCCAAGTGTCTGCGTCGCATCGATTACATTGTACACAGCCTCACGCACGTACAAATCCACCAACACCATAGAGTCGTGGGTGAAAAGCCTAGAGCATTATACAAGGAACAACCATTTGCATCCCCTCTCTCCACTCTCACTTTCACTGGTGCACATGCAATGTCTGCCTTAAAAGCCCACGGCGCCATTTTCAAACACACATTCTCCCTGCTCTTCCTTCATGGCAGTACGTACCTGGCACTTGCTTTTCCCCATCTGTTGCATTCTCAGGAATGACTTGCAGAGGGTTGCCATTGCCAGGGCCATGGCTCAAACCAACAGCCAGCACCACTACCACTACAAAATTGCAGTCACTCTCCACCTATTGAGCCACCCACCAATGCTGCATTCCCTGGACTTCAGTCCAGGGAATGCAGTTGAGACGTGGGGCAGGCGGTCGCCTGTGTTGAGACGTGGGGCAGGCGGTCGCCCAACAAATAGGTCAGACCAAAGCCTCCATAGTTCATCACTCCATGTGGGGAGCAGAAGGTCCAGCATGCACTGGTGAAGCGCTGCACAAACGAGCCAGCATGGGTTGACATGGACACAGACACTGTGACTCTCATGGTGTATCCCCTCAAGCTTGAGAGCCAGCCCTTTTTTGAGGAGCCACCTGAGGTTCTGGTCAAGGTCACAGAGGACTCAGATGCCCCTTTTATAAAGGAGGCAGTTGAGGCAGAGGAGAACAGTAAGTTGAAGCACTTGGAGTGGGGAGGCGTTTGCGTTTACACAGCTGTATGTTAAAGGCTTCCATTTATTATTTAATGATGTTTGCTATTGTTTACTGTGTTGACAGGTGGCCAGGAGAATGCAGAGAAGGAGGAAAATCCCTGGGACACAGCCCCACAGGACGGGAATGGTAGATGCAGGAAGTGGGTGATGAATAGGCCTTTGCTGACATTTGAGTGAGGCCTGATGTACAGAGAGAACTGTCAGACCCATCGTCCGAGGCAGCCCACGTGCTCGTAGGGTGGAACATGCCCACAATGGGATTCCATGTATGCAAGATGGAGTGCAGACACCACACAACCCTGTTGCAGTTAAAAGTTCAGCAGAATGGAAGAGTGGGAGCCTTGGATGAGATGAGAGAGTAGGATGTGAACGAGATTGCGACTTTCCTGGACATTTGTGAACTGCCAGAAGTAGGACAGTCACTAAAGGAGGCTGGACCTTCTCTGCTGTCCACCCCTCCCCATAACTGCCCTGACGACAGTGGGCATTTTTACACACACCTTAAAGTGCTGGTCTTTCAATCTTCTTGGTTTACAAGTCCACAAGCAAGTTCCGGATGCATTCTTCTCACACACACACACTGCCCTGAGGCAGCCTAAAGTAACAGCAGATGTAGACGTGACAGGCTGCCATGGAAACCAAGTGACCACAGCTGCCTGGAGCAAAGCAGTTTACCAGGAGAACTTTTTACATACAAAAGTTCTGGGAGAAATTCTACGCAGAAGTTCAAAGAGCCGGATGTTTAAGATCTGGGTGAGACACACAGAAAGTTCAGGATGTAACAGCAAACATGCAGGAAAACTGTGTGTGGAGAAACACCCAATGAGAGGAATCAGATACCTGTGGGACCACCAGGAGTGCCTCATCGGATGGCAAAGATGAATCGCTTGAGGGACATAAATGACTTGGAATACAGAAAATGTGAACCGATTGAAGGAGAGTTTGTTGCACTGTAGGAGGTTTAGACACTCTGAGAAGTGCAGAGTGCCCTCGCAAGCACGGATAATCTTCCGCCCCAACTGTATGGGGATGCAGAAGATGCTAGAGAGGAGCTACAAGAGGATTTTGCTTGACAGGGGATTTCATGAGAACCGAGAAGGATTTCCAACTCCATGAAACCTGCATGCTGGTACCTGGATTTTGCGCCATGACATGCGCGAGAGAAGCCGTGGAAGATCCCCGTTCCCACCGGCTCTTTTCCTGTCAGCCGGCTCCTCCGCGCTGCCACGTCTTCCCTGGCCCCTCCCTCTGCCGCCGCCACCGCAGATGGGAACGCAGCCTTGGTGTGAGCGTGGATGTGGAAAACCAGGTGGTGACAATATGCAGATTGATCGCTTTCAATTTCAATCTTTACTTTGGTTTTCAATTTTCACTATAGAGGCTCAATAAAGTATGCAATTTTCTCAATAAACTCAACATTCTGTGTATGGCACAAGGTTATTTCTGGCTGCCAAGTACTGGAAGGTATAAATCCAGGTATGAACCTCTGTGGGTGGGCAGGGATAGCAGATGCTGGAACACCTCCCAGAGACATAATAGCCTGGAAGAAAGAAACAGCTGGGGCGGCTTCTTCTTCCCATGGTTCGCTGTGGCTCCTCTGAGTAATCCTTGGGGGTGGGACATGGAGAAGGGGGATGGGGTTGGGGGATGGAGCGTGGCAGGGAAGAACACGTGCCTGTGTATTAGGCTTGTTATGCTCAACCTGTGAGTAGGGGCTGAGTGGGTACTGCCCAAATGCACAAGAAATACATGCAGGGGCTGCCCGTTCATTAGGCTCTACACACTAAACATGTGAGTGGGGGGGTGCATGGGCCAAACCTGGACTCCCTCCAGGGGCTGATCATCTCATTTTCTTGTCCCTGAGGGAACTGCATGGACATGCCCCCAGGCAGATACTTCTGGCAAGAGCCATAGTACAAATGGCCCAGAGCCATATGTGGTTCCCAAGCCACCATTTGCCCACCTCTGGCCTATGGTATTTGCAAAAGAGAAAGCCAACTCCCACACCCGTTGTGCCACAGGGAACCCCTGGGTGTTTGCCTGGTGACTCCTGGAGGGACCAGGGTAAACACTTTGCTGATAATGTTTGGGCTTCTGTGATGACTGTGAAATTCTCCCAGATCATGCAGAGACAGACTATCAATCCTAGGAAATAATCACTGGCTTCCAGTCCCAAATTCCCCCCATCCCCAGACACTCCATCTTCTCTATATCACACATCCCTCAACTGCACTCCCTAAACACTGGGCTCCTTCCAGGCTTGGGGAAGAGAGGGAGATGGGGATGTCAGTTTTCTCTCATTTGTCTCACTATTTCCCATATGTACACTATCTGACACCAGGCCAGATTCACAAGTGCAAACCCTCAGCCATCTGTAATTTGGGGTGTTCCTAGACCATGGAAAATTATCTAACACGAATATATCACAATTCTTTACCCAGAGGAGTCAATGCTTACGTTTACAACTGCTTTAAAATAAAAGGAAGGTTTATGAAAAGAAATTAAGCTCAATAAAAAAAAAATTAAAAAAAGGAAAAACAGCTCAGAGTTACAGACAGTTGCTATAGAAAACAAAGAGTTAAAAACAAGCTGGCTAAATTCTCTTGAATGGGTCCCTTCTTAATGCCTGGCTCTACGTTCCCAGTTCGAACAAGCGCACGGCCTTTTTCAAGATGCTGGCTAATGTTTTTCTGTCCGCATTTGTGGAGGGTCGCTACGCAGGAACTCCATATGCACAACGCCTGTGTTCCCTGTGCATTTTGGGGGAGGGGGATACCCCAGAACATATAATAGTCCATTGTCCTGCTTTTGCTGGGTCCAGGCATAAGTATCTGGGGGAATTACTCTCTAGAGGAGATATTCAGGGGGAGGGTCTGCAAAGCCTGCTGAACCCAGTCAACTCCAGTGTTTCTAGAGCGACGGCAAATTTTTGTTGGGCAGCAATGTGTATTAGACAAAGGGCACTTCTCTCTGCCCTGCCAGTTTCTGCCCCTCCTTGAAAGGAGGGAGTGTAGGAGGGTTTATGGTACGATAGATTTATTCAGAATATATTTTTATTTTTGGATATACCAGAGGGCTAATCCTTCTGGGTTTTTATGTATGCCTGTTAAGTTCGTTGGGTTTTTGTTTTGCATGTATATTGGCTTGTTTTCTGTAAAAAATTGTTATGGCCATGTGGCTAAACAAAGGATTTAGATATCTGGTTCCCAGTTTCTATCAAAACTCTTAACAGTACCATCAGATAGGCGAGCAGGTTCTTCTCTCATTCCAATGGTAGCGTACGAACAACATACATTTTCAGTTCTTTGCTTTTATAGGCAAATAGCCTATTAACAATCCCTTAACTTGATTTTTGTTTGTTTGTCCAAATGTGCCCTTCTTAGGAATAGGATTTTTTTCTTATTTCCTGCTCCCTGAGGAGAGAAGTTTCTGCTGGCTCCAAGTGTTAAGTATCCCTCAACCTTTCAAAATCTGATTAGACCAGCTTGACTACTGAACTAAGAACTTTTGGCTTCCCCTGCTTTTGACCCGAGTGCTTATCTGCTTTTGTTACACAGGCTGGTTTGTTGACTTACCTTAATTTACTCTGTCTGGTTTCAAAATGTTTCTGTGATTCATAGAGAGTTTATATTCCTAACTTTCATATTAAAATTCTGATTATTAATTTTCTGATATCATTATACTCAGAATTTCATGTGGATTAATGTGATACCAAACCTAGCTGGTTAGCATACATGCATACTGGAATTACAGGAATATTGCTCTTTACATAATCATAGAAGATTTCCAATAACCAGGAGCATATAATATTACAGAAATCACAAGTCTCGTGTCTCAATCTCCCTGGGCCTAAATTATCCCTTTCTTCTCAGATCCCTTCACCGTGGGAGAGGGTGGGGATCTGATGGCTCAGTTGTTGCCATCAGATGGTCGTACCAAGGAGTACCCTCCTATGGCTGATCAGGAGCCTCCATGTAGGCCTGGGTCACTGCATCCATGACATTTGCTGCAGCGCTCATCCTCTCTGAGGAACTGGACATCAGAATCTCAGCTTGTTGTTCCCATTTCCTAGGAGGGGAGGCTTACAGCAAGGACCAGCCTTAATCCGAATTCCTACTGGTGACTGTAATGGCTGGCTCCCTTCATGATGCAGAGGTCAGGGGAGAGGCTCCTTGGAGCAAGCTTCTGCCAGTGACAAAACTCCCACCCGCTGTAATGGCGGAGGATTGCCTGCCTGCAGAGCTAAATAGGAAATGGAAAGGGCTTTTGAATGAAGGAGGGCTGTAACTAAAGTAATAAAAACAAATCAGTAAGCAAATAACATTTGTTCAATGTTATTTGATTTATTTATTTTATTTTAAATAAACAAATCACGGAACATGTGCAAAATGGTCACCAGGACCGCTCCGCACCTGCAGCGCCCGTTCCCAGTATGGTGCCAGCAGGTGCCTGCACAGAGCGGCCCCGGCCACCGTTTGCACGTGCGCAATGATTAAACAACAACAGTCGAGTCCTTTATAAAAACCCACAAAAATTATGGGGCTTCTGTAAACAAAAACTAAAACCAGACACAAATGACGCGCCTGCTGCCCAGCCCTAGTAGCAATTCAAATGCCTCCGTTCAGTCCTGAGCCATGATGCGGAGGATGTCCTTGGGGCAGTTAGGGCTGGCTGTTGTGAACTGGACCCGTGCCCATCCTGGCTGGCTGAGGCCAGCGGGAGCCATTGTGGCCACTGTTGGTTGGTGTGATCATCGCATCCCTTAGGGAGGGCCGAGTGCTCGGTTGCCTCAAGGAGGCGGTGGTGCGGCCTCTGCTCAAAAAATCCACCATTGGATGTTGACTCCCTGGCCAGCTATCGGCCAGTCTCTTTTTAGGAAAAGATATCGAACAGGTGATGGCTTAGCAGCTTTAGGGGCATCTGGACCATGTCAGTTTTCTGGACCCCTCGCAGTCTGGCTTTCACCTGGGTTTTGGCCCCGAGACTGTGCTTGTGGCCTTGGTCGATGACCTTCGCTGTGAATTGGACCAGGGTCGATTGACCCTGTTGATCCTGTTAGATCTTTTGGCTGCATTTGATACTGCTGACCATGAGATGTTAGCGACCCGCTTGCGGGACCGAGTCAGGATGTGTGGGACTGTTCTTGAATGGTTCCGTTCCTTCCTGACCGGGAGAACTCAGGGAGTGGTGCTGGGCGATTGTTCATCTTCTACCTAGGCCTTCATGTATGGAGTTCCACAAGGTTCTATTCTGTCCCTTCTCCTGTTCAGTGTGAACATGCAGCCCTTGAGCGAGGTCATCAGAGGGTTTGGGGTGCGGTGGCATCAGTAGGCTGATCCATAGGCTGATGACACCAAACTCTCTCTCTCCTTTTCAACTGACCCAGGCCTGGCAGTCTTGGTGCTTGACAGCTGTGGGTGATTGGAGGAGGGCAAGCCTTTTGAAGCTGAATCCCGGACAAGACAGAGGTGATGCTGGTGGGAGCGGCTGAGGGAGTGGTGGTACTCGTCATTGATGGGGTTGACCCTCCGTTGGTCCGTCAGGTTCATTGACTGGGGGTGCTCCTTGCCTCATGAGTCTGCCTGGATGGCTAGGTGGCAGCTGTGATGAAAGGAGCATTTCATCAATTACATCTGGTGTGTCAGCTTCAGCCGTATGTCTCAGATGCGCATCTAGCCACTATCATCCATGCTTTCATCACCTCACGGCTGGACTATTGCAATGTGCTCTACGTGGGGCTACCCTTGGTAACGGTTTGGAAACTGCAGCTGGGGCAGAACGTGGCAGCCCGTCTCCTTACGGGGGTGGGTCACCGTGAGCACAATACACCGGTTCCTCACATTCTGCACTGTAGTCTTCCAGGCCTGATTCAAGGTATTGGTAAATGGCCTGGGCCCCACCTGTCTGCAGGATCACCTCCCCCCCGCCAGGTCCTGGATCGGCCCCTGCAGTCAGCCAGGGGTGCCTTCCTCAGAGTCCCCTGGGTATCTCAGGTGGCGACAATGAGGGAGGGCGTTCTCAGTGCCCGCACTGCGGCTGTAGGACGCCCGCCTGCCAGAGGTTCGCCTGGCCCCAGACCTCCTCTCTTTCTGAAGACAGTGAAAGACCTGACTGTTTGGCCAAGCGTTCGGTGAGGGAGACGGGGGAGGGAGGAGGGTTGGGGTTTTTTTAAGCTCCACTTTGGGGATCTTATTACTAGTTTTATACTGTTATTTGCATTTGTTTATTTATTGATGTGCTATTTATGTTTATATTCTATTTTTATATGTTTTAATATGCTGTGAGCTGCCCTGAGCTGCCGTAGTAGGAGAGGGCGGCCAATAAATCTAAATAAATAGATAGATGGGAACGTGGCTTCAAATATTAGGAGCGGCAGTTGGTGCCAATCGAGGGAGTTGACTGGAATTCTCTCCGATAAGAACATGCCAAGTAAGCTAAAGAGTACAGAGCATAATGCTGGCCAGCGAGGAAGAGAGAAGGAATTTATTTATTTATTTTATTTTATTTTAAAAGTTTACCATCCTGCCACAGGCAGCTCTGGGCAGCTTACAATTATAACAAAATAAAAACAATAATAAATCTAAAAACAACTAATAATAAGGATGATTAAAATATCCCTCACCACCCTAACCCACTCGCCTCCCCCCACCCTACCCATTCTCCCCACCAAAGGCCAGGCGGCGAAACAGCCAGGTTTTACAACTGCGTTGAAAAGAGGAAAGATCCGGGGCCAAACGGGCCTCTAATGGCAGGGAGTTCCACAGCCATGAAGCAGCCACTGAGAAAGCCCTCCCCATCATGGCCCCCTGGAAGACTCAGGGAACCTCGAAGAGAGCACCCCCCCGATGACCGCAGGACTCGAGGGGTGAGGCGGTCCTGCAGGTAGGTTGGGCCAAGGCCGTATAGGCAAGCACCAACACCTTGAATCGGGCCTGGAAGACTATAGGCAGCCAGTGCAGAGACCAAAGAACTGGTGTAACATGTTCCCGGCAGCCCAGTCCCACCAGGAGATGAGCCGCCGCATTCTGTACCAGCTGCAGTCTCTGAACTGTCTCCATGGGTAGCCCCACGTAGAGCGCGTTACAGTAGTCAAGCCTAGAGGTGATGAAAGCGTGGATAACAGTGACCAGGTCAGAGTCTGAGACATACGGCTGAAGCCGGCACGAGATGTAATTGGTGAAAGGCTCTCCTTGCCACAGCCTCCACCTGAACATCCAAGCGGAGCTGTGAATCAAGGAGCACCCTCAAACTCCGTACCTGGGGAACCAGTGGAGGACAGACCCCATCAACGATGGAGGCCATCACCCCTGCTGCCTTACCCACCAGCTTCACCTCCATCTTGTTGGGATTCAACTTCAGTCGATTTGCCCTCATTCAATACCCCACAGCTGCCAGACACCCGGTAAGCACCGAGACTGCCGGGCCTGGGTCTGATGAAAGAGAGGTAGAGCTGGTGTCATCAGCATATTGATGACACTGCACGCCAAACCTCCTGAACACCTCGCCAAGCAGCTGCATATACATGTTGAACAGGAGAGGGGACAAAACAGATCCCTGTGGGACTCCACATGAGAGGTCTCGGTGTGATGAAAAATAATCCCCCAGCACCATTCGCTGAGTTCTTCCATCCAGGAAGGAGTGGAACCAGTCAAGAACCATGTCGCCCACCCCCGTCTGGTCCTGCAGGCACGTCACCAACATCTCATGGTCAATGGTATCAAAAGTAGCCGACAGATCTAATAGAATCAGCAGGGCCAAAGGACCCTGATCTAATTCCCGGCGTAGGTCGTCGACCAACGCCACAAGCGCAGTCTCGGTGTCATAACCCGGGAGAAATCCTGACTGCGAGGGATCAAGAAAACGGACACAATCCAGATGCTCCTGCAACTGCTGGGCTACCACCCATTCAATAACCTTCCCTAAAAAGGGAAGGTTAGAGACTGGCCAATAGCCGGCAAGGGAGTCAATGTCAAGCGATGGTCTCTTGAGCAGGGGCCACACCACTGCCTCCTTAAGGCAGCCCGGCACCCTGTCCTCCTTAAGGGAGGCTTGACCAACCCAGCCAACAATGGTCCTACCATCTCCTGGCAGGCCTTAACCAGGCAGGATGGGCATGTATCTAATTTGCAACAGGTAGCCCTAACAGACCCCCAAAATCCTCTGCATCGGTAGGGGTCACCAACCAAAACTGATCCCACAAATCTGGACACGGTGGGGCTTCCATAACCTCTGGCTTCCCCACTGCAAGAAGTGCGGTGTCGAAACTGTGGTGAATCCGAGCGATTTTATCCGCAAAATAATCCACAAACATGTCACAGTGGCCGCCAGATGACTCCGCTCCTAGGTGGAGGGAGGCCGGACTGATCAGGCCCTGCACAACTTGGAACAGCTCCGCCGGATGGGATTTCGCGGACGCTATGAGCCACAGCAAGGGCTCGTAAACTAGCTCTGTGTCGCAATCTGTCAGCTTCAGCATGCAAACGACACCACCGTTGCTCCAACTGCCACCCCTCCCACTTCAGCACCTGCAGGCCCTCCGAAAACCAGAGAGGCCTTTGGTGCTGCCGCCTGGGAAGCGGATGCTTTGGAGCCGTCCAAACAATGGCCTCTGTCAGCAAGGTGTTCCACAGCTCAACGAGGTCATTGATGAGACGGTCGTCCAGATCAGAAGGCATTTTCCCAAGAGCATCCAGAACCATTCCAGTTCCAAGAGTCTCTGGGGCGAATCATTAAAATTGGTTCCACGCCCTTACAGGGGCAGACGTGCCAGGAAAGAGGCTTGCATGAGGTAATGATCTGTCCATGACAAGGGCCCCGTTGATATTTCCCCCACCAACGGATCCCCCGCCTCAAGGCTGGAGCAAAATACAAGGTCTAAGGTATGTCGCCCCGATGGGCCGGGCCACTAACCATCTGGGACAGGCTCATGGTGGCCATGAACTCATGCGCCGCACCCCTAAGGTCGGCATTGGCATGTATGTTGAAGTCCCCCAAGACTACTGTCTTTGGGGACTGCAACTCCACCCCCAACAACAACTCTGCTAGATCATGCAGGGAGGTTGCCATACAGGTAGGTGCACAGCAATCAAGCAGAACTCCCAAACTGTCCCATGCCATATCAAGTACCAGGTGGAGACCCTCAATACCCAATATAGATTGCCCCGGATACCTCCGAATGGCCCAAGACTCCCTAAAAATCATGGCAACACCGTCCCCCCTCCATCCCTCTGACCATGGTTGATGCTGCACGGAATACCCGGCCGGAACAAGGTCAGCCAAGATAGGCCCCAACTCAGTGTCCAGCCAGGTTTCTGGGATACATACGAGGTTGGCTGTATTGTCCAGGATCAATTCCTGAACAGTTGTTGCTTTATTAATTACTGACCTCGCATTTACCAGCATCAAAACATGGTCAGCGTGGAGGAGCCTAATCATTTTGCTTCCCACTTGTAGCTTTTGAATGATGTTTAAATATAGTTTGTTCATGCCCTAGATCTTGATGGTGGGACGTGCCAGAGATTTTTTTGTTCCGTTCTCCATACAAGGCGTGGTACTTTGATGTAGTATGTGTATATAGAGTTTTGGATATTTGTATATAATTAACCCATGCAAGAGTGACATAGTTTATAGATCTAATTTCACACAGGTTTAATCAAATTAATAAAATCCTTTGTTGCACGATATGTAGGTCCTTTTGTTGTTTTATACTGGTTTACTACCTGTTCTGGGTAGTTAAAGGGCTTTTTGTCTTTAACTTTAGTTTTTGTAGGAGGATTCCCACCCCCCTCATTCCCCACTCTTACACTCTCCCCCCGCAACCCAATCCCTTCCCATATTCTGCATTCCTCCCAACCACCCCACAGTAATCTCCCACAAAACACCCACTGACACACTAAAAGATCCCCAAACCCCAGCCCCCACAAAGGCCCTTTGGTACGGCCCTCAGGCGCGTGCCCGTGGCACTGCTGGCAGACACACCCCTGTCAAGCCACCCTACAGGAAGCCACAGGGGAATTCCTTGGCCTTGCCCCCCTTTCCCTTTGTCACCAGGAAAGGAGGGGGGTAGAATCTCCAACTGACTGGCTCCCAGCCCCTGCAACGGAAATGATGCTGATTTCCTACATGATTCAGAAATGCTGCTGAAGTTAGAATCGCAGGTTGGGTGTTGACCAGTGCGAGAGCTGACAGGTTTTGCAATGAGGCAGCATGTGCCATGGTGCTGGGGGCCCCCCACTAAAGAAAAGCTCAGGGAATATTGATGGAGACAGCTAGGTCTGACCTGTGTGTGATAGAGAGACAAGGTATATGCTGAACAGAGAGCACAAGATGGAGAAGTCACAGACACTAAACAACATTGTAACAGGACAGAGTCCCTGAGGGCAACTGGCCCTTTAAGCCAGCTAGCCCAGGCGGCTTGCTGGTGCTAGCGGGGCTGCCAGCGCTGCACAGGAGATAGGACACAGCCTTAGTGAGTGCAGCTGGGTTTGGGGCATGGCTGTAGCCAGGCCAAGAGGGAGAGGTCTGACACAGAGGCCCTTTTAAATGAGACACACCCACTCATGCCCATGCAGTGGACATGAGTGGGTGCTTCCTGTGTGAAAGCAGTGGCAGGTGCGTGTGTGTGTGTGCATGCACTCCCACGTAACACGCACCTCCACCAACCTCCATCCATCACCCCCGCACAAAGCAAATGGCAAAAACACAGGTTGCTCCATGTGGGGGATGGGTGTGCACCCACCCCCCCCCCCCCCCCTGCCCCACCCCG
>QEPC01002970.1:215311-254722 GCA_003113815.1 Sphenodon punctatus | reverse complement strand
TATAGCTAGGTAACTGCTGCTGGATCATTACAGACTGGGTTTTATAAATGTGTGAACAACTAAATAAATCTATAACTATGATTTAAGATCCCTTCTATGTGAATGTCTCATATGTGCAAACCAGGGTGTATGGGTCCCCCGATCCAAAGAGAGCTAATTCCCTAAATCCTAACAACGTGTTCTGCATACATGCTCTTTAATGTGGATGGAAGGAACGGGATTTGCGATGGGGCTGATGTGTCTCAGCCAGCAAAGCTGCTCCTACAAATTGGCAATGCCCTACCCAGCACAATGCCTGGCTGAGGTGAGCAGGCTGCAGTCATCATCTGAAGATCATGTCAGTACAGTATTTGGCACCTGGTGGATGTGACTAAGCATGCCCAGAAGTCGCTCAAGGCTGTGTCATGGGGACTCTTCTACCGTGAGCCTCAAACTCAGCCTGCTTTGGGCCCTCTGCGGGAAGATACCCGTACCCATGGTTCGACTCCTCAGTGCTATAGAATAAGAGGGCAAAAAAGGACTTCAGGATCCTATTGTCCCAGGATGGGCAAAGTTCCTGACCCCAAGAACTGCCTATCAAATATCCCTGAGCCACAAGACAGGGGCAGCACAGCTGGGGCATAGCTAAGTTTCAATCCTTTTCCTGAATGGTAACACAAACTGAAACCCAACATTGTTGATACAACCCTATGATACATTGTAGAATTAGAATTATATTTTTCTATCTGCATCACTTCGCATTTATCAATTTAGGATGAAGCAGCAGGGCCTGGCACTCTGTCCTGAGTGGAATACGCTGTGATGGAAACGTACAGGCAGCAAGTCTGAGATTACACAGCACGACTGACAGAACCAGACTAGGAGCCAAGAGCTGTGTAGACCCTTTCCCTCCCTATTAGCCCATTGTGTCAATATCCCTCCGCAGGTGGTAACCCAGCCTCCGACACAACAAAGTGAGATTTCTCCCTTCTGCTTCCCCAAGAAGCAGACGTACTCCTTCCTTTTTCCTCTCCAGAGAATGATACTCCCTGAGCCCCCAACTCCAGATAACAGAGTCTGGTTCCACAAACCAGGACCTCCCCCCATCCATCAGAGTTAGTTCTTCCTCCTGTGCAGGTCCTCGCTGAAAACACTCTCTCACCTCCATCCCACACCCAAGGAGGAAACGGGACTCTCCCCAAAGCCGCAAATTGACAAAGAAAGGGCTCAGCCAACCGTTGTGGAAAAGAGAATTGGTCACCTACCTCGGCGAATTATTTTCTTCCTCTGCTACGCAGACAGTCCTCCGGCTGGGTAGCTCTTCCTTTGACCGGCAGGAGGCAGAAGAAATTAGACGATCTTTGCGCGTGCGCCTCCTGCGCTACCCGTCCTGCTCTCTCCATGAGTTCCAAAGCGGAGGACCGGCAGCCTTGTGTCGACAAGAAAACCTAAAAACTGTCCTAGGTCTAACTGGTAAAGATTAACCTCAAAATTTTGAAGATCACAATGGATCGATCCAAACAGGATCCATATTAACTAAGACATATAGTTAGTTAAATATAACAGAAAGGCAAATTGCTCCCGCCCCTAATGCTGTTCCCCAGGTGGGTCTGGAGGACTGTCTGCGCAGCAGAGGAAGAAAAGAATTTACCGAGGTAGGTGACTAATTATCTTTTCTCCCCCTGCCGGGATATACCCAAGCAGTAGGAAACCTAAGGGAGGGAAGGAACAGCCCCAGGAGACTCCAGCACCGCCTGTAGAACTCTCCTCCCGAAAGCTGCCTCAGCTGATTGGTAAGTATTGATCTTGTAATGCTTTACAAAAGTGTGAACTGATGCCCAAGTCGCAGCTCGACAAATCTCCTCATAGGAGGCTCTCCCTTGAAGGCATAGGAAGTGGCTGCTCCCGACAGAATGAGGCCAAATCTGAAGGGGGGGGACCCTTCCCTTGGCCTTGTAAGCCTTGATTATAGCATGTTTCACTCACTTAGAAATTAGGGTCTTTGAGGCTCTTGCACCCTTCACACTTGCTCGAAGATTAACAAAGAGCGCTGTCGTCTTTCGGAAACTCTGAGTTCTAATAAATAGACCTTAAGAGCGTGGCGCGCATCTAAGGTATGCCACAGTTTCTCCTTCGGGTACATGGGATTGGGACAGAAAGATGGTAAAATCACCTCCTGTGATCTATGGAAAATTGAACTGAATTTTGGTATGAAAGTCTGATCGAGCCTAAGGGTAATTATTATTATTATTATTATTATTAATAAACATTTATAAAGCGCCAGTAACAACCTGGCGCTGTACAGAACATATAATCAGCTGCGGTCCCTACCTGTGGCTTACAATCTAAAAGACAAGGAGGGGGAGACAAGGAGAGGGGACAGCGGGAGAGACATGGGAGAAGACAAACAAACATTCAGGCGGATGCGAAGTCTCAGGTGCGTGTACTTGGCTTGGTTACAAGGTGGTCGGTAGCAGCAGTCAGCAGAGGAGGGCTGACAGTAAGAGCAAGGGGAAAGACTAGAGGGCATTGGGAAAGGCAGCATGGAAAAGGTGGGTCTTGAGGAGGGATTTGAAGGAGCGGAGGGAGGAGGCGAGGCGGACGTCGGCAGGGAGGGAGTTCCAGGCATGCGGGGCAGCGAGGGAGAAGGGACGAAGGCGGTTGGGCGAGCAGGAGAAGCGAGGGAGAGCGAGGGAGGGGACAGCGGAAGAGCGGAGAGCGCGCGCAGGAGAAAGCTTGCGCGCAATTGATTGCTTGTGAAAGATGCAAAAGTTATCTTCCACCGAGTGCGCCCCCAGTTTCGACATCCTCCTGGCAGAGGTAACCGCTATCAGGAAAGCCACCTTTAGCGACAACATATAAAGAAAAACCTGAGAAAGGGGTTCAAAAGGAGACTTTGTTAAAGCGTCAATTACGAGGTTTAAGTCCCATGAGGGACACCTGTGCACGACTGGAGAAAGATTCTTCGCAGATCTCAAAAATTGACGGATGTGTGTGTGTCGATGTTTTTATTGGGCAGAGTGCGCAAAACTGAATTCAGTGCTGAAGTCTGTCTGGCAAGGGTATTATGTCTGAGACCCTTTTCTAGACCTGCCTTCAGGAAGTCCAGAACCCGTGGAATAGAAGCCTTGCATAGGTCCAGCCCCTTGGCCATTGCCCAAAGAGAAAAAACCCTCCAGGTTGCCCTGTAGGATCTCCTGGCTGCTGGTCTTCTGGCTGCCAAGAGTCCCGAGCACTGCCCCCGAATAACCTGTCTTCCGAAGGGCTAGGCACTCAATTTCTAAGCTGTCAACTTTAGAGAGCTGGCGCTCTCGTGGAGCAGGGGACCCTGTGAGAGTAGATCCTGAACCGGAGGTAGAGGGAAGGGATTCTCCACACTCAGCTCCATGAGGTCCAAGAACCAAGGGTATCTTGACCACCATGGAGCCACCAGGATTATCTGTGCTCCCTCTCTTTTGATCTTTGCTACTGACCTTGCCAACAGGAGAAAGGAAGGAAAGGCGTAGAGCAGGCCCAGAGGCCACTTCTGATTTAGGGCATCTAAGGCTGCGGCGCCCGCAGTTTCTGATATTGCCATGAACTGCCCCACCTGCGCGTTCTCCCTGGTGGCAAAAAGATTCATGATCGGACTGCCAAACCTCTCTACTATCCACCTTCCTGTTCAGAGACCATTCGTGTGGATCTAACTCCTCTCTGCTGAGCCAGTCCCCCTGACAATTGTCTGCCCCCCGTATGTGTAAGGCTTTCAGGGAAGCTAGATGACGTTGGGCCCAATTGAAGAGTCTTGAGGCCTCTCTCTGAAGGGACAGAGACCTCAACCCTCCCTGATGGTTCACATAAGCCTTGGCGGTGGAATTGTCCATATAGACCAGGACATGTAAATTGAGGAGGAGAGGAGACAATTGTACCAGTGCCAGACGAATCGCTCTGAGCTCCAGGAAGTTTACGCTCTTGGCATGTTCCTTCAGAGACCAGAGGCCCTGAATGGACCTTCCCTCCATGTGAGTCCCGAACCTCTGAGGCTGGCGTCGGTGGTTACCACCTTTCGGGAGGGCTCCATTAAGGGCACTCCCATTGAGAATGTTACTGGGTTTAACCACCAAGATATGGAGGATTTTAGGTGGGTGGGGATTAAGACCCAAGGATTTCCCCCTAGGGTAAACTCTCTCTGGAATGGACTAAGCAGCTGCTGCAAGGGTCTTAGGTTGCAGCATGCCCACCTGACTTGGCGAGAGCAAGAGACCATCAACCCCAATAACCTTGCCAACGTTTTGAGCCTCAGCCAATGGCTGGCTTGTACAATGAGAATCAGAGAACGAACTTTCTCCCGTCTCCCCTCCGGCACAAACATGGCGTCTAAGGAGGTATCTATGACCACCCCTAGATGCAGTATCCTGCGACATGGAATTAGCTGGCTTTTGGAGAGGTTCACTACAAACCCGTGGGAGCTCAGATAACTGATTACCCTGGAAACATCCCTGGAGGCTCTCTCCTGAGATGGAGCTCTGACCAGGAGATCATCCAGGTAGGGAAACACATGAATCCCCTCCTTGCAGAGATTTGCTATTATCGTAATGAGGGTCTTGGTAAACATCCGGGGAGTTGATGAGAGGCCGAAGGGCAGTGTCCTGAACTGCCAATGGCTTTGGTTGAAGGAGAACCTGAGCCATTGTCTGTGAGTCGGCAGGATAGGTATGTGGAGGCAGGCCTGATTCAGGGAAGCCAACCAATCCCCTTTGGAGAGGCTTTGACAAATAGAGTTGACGGATTCCATTTTGAACTTCTGTGGCCTTATTCACTTGTTTGGATTTTAGATCTAAGACCGCCCTCCATTGGCCGGTCTTTTTTGGTACCAAAAAGCTTAGAGAGGCCTAGGCCCCTCTCGTCGAGAGGAACTTTTTCTATTGCCCCTATGCCTGACAATCTGTCTATCTCTGTGGTCATCGCGAGAAATCTTTGGGGATCCTTGGAGACTGGAGAGGGAAGGAACCTGCTCCTTGGGTTTCGCCTGAGTTCTAAGGCATAGCCTGATGCACTAGCTGTAAGACCCAAGTGTCTGAAATTGAACTTTCCCAAACCCTGGAGAAAAGTTGAAGTCTGCCCCCTCTCTCTCCATCTCCCTGAGAGAGTCATGCTTTCTTGGCTGACTGGGAGGAAGCTGGTTCCTGCTCTCTGCCTTGGTCGGGCCTGCACTGGCACTGCCCCCCGGAATCGAAAAGACTGCCTAGAGAATTCCCTATCCTGGAACTGATTGTGCCTGGGAAAGGAGGAGGAGGGTCCCCCAAATTTGAAGGATGGGGCTTGAAAGGACCTCTTTTTTGATCCAAATTGTTGCAAAGTTTTAGTTTTAGTCTTATCATTGGCATCTGACAAGACCTTGTCTAGGCAAGTTCCAAACAACTTGAATCCTTTATAGGGGCCCACCACCAAGAGATTTTTTGCCATCACGTCCCCCTGCCACAATCTTAGCCAAATTCTCCTTCTAGCCACAATAGATAGAGAAACTGTGTGGGCTGACCAGGTGAGGGCATCAGTAGTGGCATCGACCAGCAGGGCATTAGCTAACATGACACGTGAAGAAAGGATCTTAGATCTTTTCTCAGAAATGTCTGCAGACTGAATTTCTTGCAGCCATGCCATAGTGGCTCTGGCCACATATGAGGATAGGATATTTATTCTCAGGGAGACCGAAGAGGAGTCTAGAGCCTTCCTCAGGACCCCGTCGATAGCCATGTCTGAGGGGTCCTTGGGATAGCAATCGCCCTCTGTAGGGAATACCGTCTGTCTCGCCAGAGAAGCGGCGGCTGCATCCACCTAGGGTTTCTAAACAAGCCCTCCTTCTTTCTGGAAAAACTATAAAAGGTCTCCTGAGTTTTGTTTATCCTGCAAACTTTAGCTGGAGATTTCCACTCTGCCAGAACTAACTTTTCAAAGGCCCTGTCCCGAGGAATTCCTACATCCCTTCCCTGAACCAAGGGGATGAGCTGACAATCCTCCTCCTCCTCCAAGTCAGATGATTGATCTTTGGAGGGTTTTTCCTCCAGGCGGAGAGTCTTAACCACCTGGGTCATCAATTCCCTCACAAAAATTGAGACTTGCCTATCCTGATCCTTGCTAGACTGTGGGGGATCCTGCCACTCCCCCACCTCAATCTCAGAACGGTGGCTGAGAGAGTCGGAGGCCGATTCCAAAAGAAGAACCTGAGGAGTTGCTGCCCCGAGGTCCCTTCCCCTCTCCTCGGGTGAGCTGCTACGAGCAGAGGACTGAGGTGAGTTCAGAAGGCGGGAAACAGTACCCCCTTCGGCCTGAAGAGGCCTTCCCACCCTTTTTGCTCATCTCTTTTTAGGGCAACAAGTCTTGTCCCTGCCCGGGGTGCCCCTTCTCTTTTTTCCCTGTCTTTCAGAAAGCCACGACAGAGACTCCATGATCTTTCCCATGGTGGAATTTAGAGAAAGAAAAGCTTCAGCCTGGGTCCCCAACCTTTCCAGGGAGGGTAAAGTGGAGGCTGCCGCCGGTTCTCCCTGTGAGGAGACCTGCCAGGGAACAAAAGAGAGGCAGAAAAACATCCTGCATCAGAGCTCTGCTGAGGTTTAGCAGGAAAAACGATATGAGACCCTCCCCTCCCCCCGGGGTCTGGGACGGTCTTACCTCCTTCCTGGAGGCGGCGTCCATAATGTCCCCCGCTCTCCCGCCGCGGCTGCGAGGGAGAGGACAGGTAACCGGCTGAAAACCCTCCTGTTGAAACGTAGGAGGGGCCGGAATGAACTGCCTTATTGCTGCCACAGAAGGCTGTTCGAGACGGAGGCTCTAATCTGCAGAGCCCGCGCAGATTAGAGCCACCGGGCTTTCCTTGCTCTCGGGCTACTGCATGAGAGCCGGCCGGGGTCCTAGCGCCGCAGCTAGATGGCACGGCTCGAAAGGACATGGTACCCCCTCGGCCCCGTCAAAGCTGTTTGTCAGAGAAAATATGCTCCATGGAGCTTCCAAAAAAGTGACCTGCCGGTCTGAGGCAGAAGAACAAACTGGAGAAAGCAGGGCAGGTAGCACAGGAAGCGCATGCGCAAAGGTCTACTAATTTCTTCTGCCTCCTGCCGGTCAAAGGAAGAGCTACCCAGCTGGAGGACTGTCTGCGGCAGGGGGAGAAAATACCTGGAACAAATGGCCCAGAATCCAAACCCCTCGCAGCTTCTCCCTGGTGGGAGGGAAGGGACAGTGGCATTCAACCCATCAGCCTGTATAAAATAGTAGTGGATCCACAGAACAGGCTGACCGCCCCCCACCCCCATGCCCTCTGGAACTCAGCTCACAGCAAAATCATCCTGAGCAAGGCCCATAGCTTTTAGGTTCTGAAATGAGGAAAGGCTCAGCTATGTGGCTGAGTGTGGGGCAATTAGAAAAAAGCAACACAAATAACATTTTGCTGCTGACAAGCACCCAGCCCCTCACCTTGGAGGCTGCTTGTGCAGCGAGCAGCAGCAAGGAGCTGTCTGTCAGCTATTTTCCAGTTTGAACAAACACACAGAGATTCCTCTGACTTAGCTTGCTAAGGGCGGAACTCGTCTCTATTCTGCTCCAACCCATTCAGAGCGGAGCATTAGGGGAGTGAATTGCTCACTCCTCATTCGTCCTTTGGGCTTGGCAGGGGAGGCCCAGTACTAGGAGGCATGGCCATGAATAGTTCTAACCAAACAGGGGCCCAGCAGGTCTTTCTCCTGCCACTGTATTTGGGGGGTGGGGGGAACCTCCCAAGTGCTCTCTGAATTCTCTCTGCCCCCAACAGACACTGCTGAAAATAGAGTGCACTCAGCTCTGCTTCCAAGAGATTCCAACTGCGGAGCTGGATGTGCCGAGGCAGATTATTTTGGGGATCTCAACAGCTGACAGTCCTCCCAAATGGTCTCCCTGGCTCCCCCCGACAGCACCTGGGGTATGGGAAAGCACATCATTACGCAGAGTAAGAGGAGGGTAGCCCCTGGCACTGGGGATCCCCCACAACCGTCCAGGCTGATGCAACCACCACAGCCCCAACTAGGTTAACAGCTGGCTCTGAAGCCTAAGCCCCAAGAGTCCAACTGGGAGACCTGCCTTAGCAATGCTGTGCTAGTGGCTGCTGCAGACATGGCTGAGAACCAGAAGGCACAATTACTCTTCATACTTCCTTACATTTAACAAGCCTCCTATGACTCTAGAGATCAAACTTCTCAAATATCTAAAGGACGTCTCAATACCCAAGTCTCAAATACGCAACCACATTTCAAAAACTCAGTTTTAAGCAAAGGCACATGGAGATGTTTTTAATCTTGCAGGGAAATCCAAGCCCTGAAACTGTGTGGGCCCGATCCCAGGACACAAGGCAATTCACAGCACACTCTGGACCTTATGTATACAGTGCTCCTCCTTGGATTAGGATTCTGTTCCAGACTCAGCTCTGCAGAATTCTAACAGGTTGGACAGAGGCTGGTCCATAGAGAGCAAGTCACTAAATCTGCTTATGCCTGAATATAGTGCCCATTCCTGCTGCCAATGAAGCTAACAAATAAAGCCACCCCGGCTTTACAAGGAGCAGGCCTGGGCCCTTCACACAGAGCAAACTCCGAATCCACCAGTCCCTTCCCAGTGCAGGGAGGAAGCAGACAGCTGCTGGATGTTTTGGTTGTGCTGCAGAATTCCTGGGAAATAGCAGTTTGGGGGCTGGTGGAATCTACTGGATGAGTCTGAAGCAGGGTCCTCCTTCCCTTTGGAGCCTTCCTGTTGCCAAAGTCCATCTGCCTCATTGCTGGTTGTCATGTTCTGCCTTGTCAACACCTGCAAAACAAGCAAAACATTGATCAGACCTTGCACGTGGGGAAAAAACACCACCACTCTCCATCCCTAAAGCAGCAGCATGCATGGGGAGAGCATGGGGGGCAACAGGAGGAGACCTCCCCTCCTCTTAACACCTCTGCCAGCCACACGTTTCATGTCCCTGAAATATCATAATTGATAGTTTTCAGCCAGTGGGTTTTGTGGCAGCCTGCAAGGTCCCAAGCTCGGATGGCTGTGCTGCATCTCTTGCTGTATCCCCTCCTGCCTCTTGCTCTGGCTGAGGGCCAGGTGGGATAGGAGGAGCATGGCTGACTGCAGTTACCTCCCTAGCCTGCTTCTTGGCCACCTCATGCCAGATTCTCACTGCCACCAGGATTGCCATCCCCTCTCCACCACTGCTGCCCTGCCACTCCTGCTCCTGAATTTTTATTTTTAAGGTGGGCCCAGATTTAAAAAAAAAAAAAAAGTTTCAGTGGGTTCAAAAAGGTTGAAAACTCCTGATATGGCTAAAGCAAGCCTCTGGTGTAATAAGAATTCCGGGGAACATAACCGCTTGCTGTTGGGAGCTGGGAGGAGCAGCAGGGAATGAATGGATCACCGCATTGTGACCTGTTGGGTACTTCTTCCAAGCGACAGACTGGCCGCTGTCGGAGAAAGGATGCCTGATGGGACCATTGGTCTGACCCAGTATGGCATGTTCAAACACTGTAATGCAACAGCTATACTAGTGAATATCGGGTGGCACCTAGTCCACAATGCAGGCAGCGAGGTCTGGAAGGATCCGCAGCTAGAAGGGCTGGAGGCTACAAGATGGATTCATGTTGCTGCTGGGCAGGAAACAAGGGAGGGAAGGAGCCATTTTAAGAGGAGAGACTAAGGATTTTGAGGTGGTGCTGCTGCCAAGAGGAGCAGTGTGGCAGCCCTTTGGAAAAGAGACAACCAGAAGTGACAGTGACTGTGCCAGTGAGCAGAGAGCAACCAAGAGACAGCATCAATCGCAACCAAGCCACTGGGCCTGAGTGACTGTGGGAAACCCACCCTGCCGGTTGGGGAGGGACCTAAACGAACTTCTTTTCCAGTTATATTTTCTCCTCTCCATCTATGGCCCATCCTTTTCTCTTCCATCCCTGTGGCCACTACCCTTGTCAACCCCTGTTTGTTTGTGGACTTTCCCCCGTGTCATGTTAACTTCCTAGTGCCAAAGTTGGGGACAGTCCAGGTGTTGGGGTTTTTTTAGGGGGGGGGGGGAGGAGAGGGAAGGAGTGTAGTGGTATAATACATTAGAAGCAGGAAGCCTGACAGAGAGTCAGCGGGGGCCATTAAACTGTTAAAGAAGCAACCAAGAAGGATCAAGCCAGAACGGAGATGCTCTACTAGTTCTTGGAACATGTCTTAACTGCAGAGGATATCAGGGAAATACTAACATGCGAGATTCTTTTTAGGTGATAAAATCTGATTCAAAGTTACACATCAATAGTGGTAACAGAGACCAAGTAGCACAGTAATATCTTTTATGGGACAAATTCCAGTTGGTGGAGGTATACAAGTTTTCGTACCTGGCAGGGTCCTTCGTGAGGCAAGTACTTTTGTCTCTATTGTCTATATTTGGAACCAACACAGCAAGCTTACTTTCTCTACACATCAACAGAGAAAATTCCAGAGCACGTTTATAATCAGATGGGAATAATTGGGAATGACCAGATGGTATTTTGTAAGGGCCTGATCCTGGGTCAGAAATGCAGAACTACTAACCAAGGGGTTAATTTATTGCTAAGAATCAGTTGTACTGAAGAATGCCAGAAGGCCACTAACATAATATGGAGTTGCAATGCTAATGTAAAGATTCTAGAGTCAGTCCTGGAAAAGACAGACCAGGAAGGCTGACTATATAGTCCCAGGTAAATTGGTAGAAATAAACAAAACCCAGGATTATTAGATGCCTAGATTAACATGCCTCACCAATCTATTCGAATTCTTTTAGGGCATCAACAAGCAGGTGGACAAGAGTAATCCAAGTACACAATATCAACTGGATCAACAGACAGCAGTGGCAGAGAATGATGAAAACATTTGGTGAGGCTGGGGAGAAGGGCGCACACAATACATGTCCATACGTGCCACGAAATGCACAAACTACATCAATGTCTGCATTTACATCTCACCAACGCTATCCACAGCTCTCCCGCAGTGGAGGAAGAGGACATGGAGTCTAGTCCCTGCAGGCTCTCCTTCCCTCCCTCTCCCTGGGATGGGTAAAGAGCGGTCCCAGGGCAGGCCTTGAGATGCAGGCCCAGGACAGCGAAGGTGGTGGTGAAAAGGCAGTCCCTGGGAGAGGGGGACTGCCAATGCAGGGGTGTGCTAGGAGGGGGGGAATACACGGCTTGGCAGCAGAAGGAAGCAGGACCCAGCAGGAGCACCTGGCGTCTGTACTGGTGGGTGGGGCAGAACCTAAATACAGACAATGCATGGGCATGCATGCCCAGTCTCACCTCTTTGTCTCCCACTGCCCTGCCAGGGTAGACCCAATGCCCATCACTGGCTTTCCAATGTGCCCTCGCCCCCACCCTAATCTTCTGGAACCTCGGAGTCGAAAGTAAGTTCCCGCTGCCACTCCTGGGGGCAGCTATTTCTTCTGCACAGCCCCTGAAGCTCAGGTCACCCTGTTTAAAGGATATAGTATATCTGGTAAAGCTATAGATAAGGGTAACAAAGATAATAAAGGGAATAAAGCAGTTTCCATACAGTAAATAGGCTTCTTGAGCTTAGAAAGGAGAAAACGGGGGTGAAAAAGGAAAAAACAGAAGTACATACATCATTAAGAGTATAAAGGAAGTTTGTAGGCAGCCATTAATCATGCTCTCATATGATACAAGAGGTAGAGATAACCTGATGAAATTAACAGGTTGCAGCAGATGTAAAACAAACTAAAAGAAGTACTTTTTCTGCACAAGGCATAATTAGCCTGGGGAACTCATAGCCATGGGATGTTGGAAAGGCCAATAGTACAACTGGAGCCAAAAAGGATAAGTTCCCAAGGCAGCGGTTTTCAAAATGTATCCTATGGTGCCACCCTCCACAAAGCCAACGTCATCTGTGCCAGCCCTACAAGAAATTTCCTGTATAAGCATAAATGATTTTTCAAAACAATTAAAACTTAGATAATTAAGTTTTTTGGGTGGGGGTATTTTTGTGCAGCAAGAGGTGACTGGGAAAAGGAAAAGAGGCAATAGGGGGTTGTCGGGGGAAGGAAGCGTGCATGCCGGAGGAAGCAGCAAGGGTTTTGAGGTAGGGAGGGAAAGGACAGAGCTGGGAGGAGGGAGACTGCACACAAGGACTAAGAGAGTTAGTTACACATGTGCACGGCTACTGCTCTCCTAGTGCTGACCTTTACCCAGGCTTGTCCCTCCCATGAGCAAATCCGTGCTGCCTCAGAGTGGCATCCCACCCAGTTCTGGATTCACTGTCCTAAGGCAGAGGTTCCCAAATGTGACACCCCACCGCCCCACTTGTCTGTGGCTTGAGCCTCCACTCCCAACTTGCTCTCTCTTGCTGCTTCCTCACCCCCCCACCCCGTGTTCTTTGTCTCTTTCTCCTGGCACCCTATTATTTTGTAAACTCCTCTTAGGTCAAAATAGGTCTTGACAGTTGTGTTCTCCCCTCACCCCCCAAATATCTTCCAAGCACCTCTGGAGTGCTTGCCCCCAGTTTGAGAACCAAGGCCCTCAACAGCTATTAGCTAGGATGATCAGAAGATTCAGCTTCCTGCACAGGGAATCAGTCTACTGGACTAAATCTGACTACTGGAGGCTGGGAATGGAGACAAAGAAGTTTAGGTGATATATTCTGTTGGAACAACAACTATTGATGAGGCTATGCAAGCTTTCTGGTCACAAAGGGCCTTTCCTCTAGCATGTAAGAAGTGCAAAAGTGGGCAGGATCACTTTATAGCTGCCCTGCTTTTAAACATCCAGAGCTGGCCACTGTAGGAGACAGGGCTCTGGGTTAGAGGGGTCACTGTTCTGACCCAACCTGGCAGTGATTTACCTGTGCTGGAGGAAAGGGCTCTCCCTTGGGACTGGAAGACTTTACCCCCTCGGGATTGGAAGGCTTTGCCCCGAGAACGGGACCGGGGTGGTTGGTTTCTCTGGGCAGCTGCTTTTGCGTCGCACAGGACTTGATAGCGCTGCTTCCGCAGTCTCTGACGCGCCTGTTTGGGCGTCAATCCCACACGAGGGACTCCCAGGCATGGGAACATCTTCATGATGTCTTGGAGATGATGGAACTTGTCCTCTGAGAAAAGCAGGCCGTTGCTGTTGCTGTGGCTGCTCAGCTTGGTAGCCAGGTTCTGAAGCCGCAAGTCGATGCCGATCAGGACCTGCCGGCGCCGCTCCAGGGAGAGCCTCTGGTTGATGCTGCCAACATAGCGGAAGATCCTCCGCGCCCATTCACGCAGCTCAATAGGATCCAGTGGCTCACTTTTATCCATCGCCTCCTCCGCCATCTCATAGATGGTGGAGGCAGGGCCCATCAGCTCCAGCACCTCAGCCTGAATGCGACGCAGGCTCAGCTCGAAGCCGCCAGCGCCAGGTGCTTGTCTATATCTGCACAGGCCCTTGAGGGCAGGGTTGATCTGGGGGATCTCACAGGTCCCATCTGGCATGGAGGGCCGGGGGCAGTCAAACGTCATCTCCCGCCGTTTCTTGTTGCGTAGAATATGCTGACATGACTGCCACCAGACCACCACTTCGTGGCGTGGCACCCAGGCAGGGGCAGGCTCTTGCTTCCTAGCTTCCTCATTCTCCCCCTGACCCTCCCCCTGGGGGCTGCCCCAGAGCTCCTCCTCCCCCCCACCCTTCAGTTTCTTCCCCTCCCTCTCCCCACTAGTGCTATCCCAGAGTTCCCTGTCCTGCCCCATGGGACTGCCCCAGAACTGCTCTCTACCTTCCAGCTCCCCCAGAGGTCTGCCCCAGAGCTCCCGTTTCCTGGGCTCCCCCACCTTCCCATTCCCCCAACTGTCTCCCTGCACTTTCCGCTCCACGTAACCAGCCCCTTCGGGCCTGCCCCACAGTCCACCCTCTCCCCCTGGCCTACCCCAGAGCTCCCGCCCCCGCAACCCTTCGGGCCTGCCCCAGAGCTCCCGCCCCCGCAACCCTTCGGGCCTGCCCCAGAGCTCCCGCCCCCGCAACCCTTCGGGCCTGCCCCAGAGCTCTCTGTCCCTCGTCTCTTCCTCCTCCACAAGCTCCCAGCCCCTTGTCCACGGGTACTGCCAACGGCTTCTCCTCCTGTACCGAGCGCCACGGCATCCTCTGGGCGCTTGGAACAAAGAAGCGGCCTGGGAACTCGCCATCATCCCGCCAGCCCCTGAGGAGAAAAGGCACTTCCGGGTATCCCTCCGCCAAATCGTGACTCTATGGTTATTATTCCTCTCGTCAGCTCTGGCGGACCGGACCGGATCGGGCGAGGCGTATCCCAGAGTTCCGCGCGCGTGTTCTCTCCTTCCCGTGCGCCCTCCATTCTGGCAGCAGCTGCAGGTGAGGGGAGAATCCGTGTCCATCCGCCTTTGGGGTGAGGTTGCGCGGTCCGGGCAGGGGACAGCCTCGTGGGAGGCCGGGAAAAAAGGCTGGATCCCGCCGTGGGAGGCCGAGTCGGCCCTTGTTAGGAGACACTGGAGGATCCCTTGGGGGAGTGGGGTGGGGAGGCGCTGTGGGCTCGGTTTGCTGCTTGGGACTTAACGCTCTCCTCTTTCTGCAGTCATGGCGATCCGCTACCCCATGGTCGTCGGCCTCAACAAGGGCCACAAACAAAGTGACAAAGAATGTGCAGAAGCCCCGCCAGTGCCGCCGTCGAGGGGTGAGTGAGCTGTCCCGAGTATTGCTCTCTCCCACCCCCCCAATTCATGGGTTGAAGAACTTCCAACTTGCTGTAGCTGCTCCGCGGTCAATGCATTCCTATGGCCATTCGGTGCCCTTTTGAGTAGGTCCCCCACTTCTGCCTGGTGAGGTTTGCTAAGTGCCCTACCCTAAAGCCAGTCTCTGGGTAGCTGCTTATTGCAGCTGCTGAAACCTCTAGACGATATTTGAATTTGCTAACGTCTCCAGCAGACCTGAACTTTTATCTGAGGTGGGGGGGATGGACCCCTTGACTAGCATGGCTAAGCCTTTGTTTGTCCCAGAGACAGACTAAACAAACTAATGCTTTCCTTAGTATTAAAACAACAGTTCTAACAGGAGAGGGTACATCGCAAGGGCTTGTATATATGTTGTGAAAGGTTTATTCTCAAAAGTAGCTTGCTGGGATAATTTGAAAAAAACCAGGAGCACTGGCATTTCCTGTGTTGTGCCTTGTTTGTCTGGTGCTAGGTGCCTAATTGAACAGGTAAATGAGGGCAGGAAGAGCAAGGGGCAGTGTGATTTAGGTCTGCTTGTCTCCCAGAAGATAAAGGCACTTGCTTTGGGAGAAATGCAAATGTACCAAGTTCATTCCATAGGGAAAGGAGGTGGGGGCAGCTCATGGGTTGTCTTGTCATTCCCATCTGGTGCTTTGAGGGTTGAGAAGCGTCTGTCTTTAGAATGGCTGTGCACTTACCACAGAAACGATCAGACTAGGTGAGAGTCTGAGACCAGTGGCTCCATCCGGTTCAGTGGCCTGTTTCTGATAGTCTAGCTATTCCCCACTGCTTTAAAGTAAGAGACAGCCTGGCCGGAGCAGCTTTGGGAGAACCTGCTTGTGTGTTCTCTTCCTAATGCCCAATGGAGGGAGGGCAGCTTAAATCTGCAGCACCCAGATTTACTGTTGGCGTTCTGGCTGCTCTTGTCTGTTCTCTACAGCTGCACACTCACTACAAGGCTTTTACTAAGCATTTGAAATGTTTACCTTACAATGTCCTCCCAAGTATTGCTTTTGTTAATGTAGTGTTGTCTTAAATTTACTTAGTTGGTGGTCCTGACTTGTTACATGCTTATTATTATTATAAGCATTTGTATAGCGCCAGCTACGTACCTGGCACTTTACAGAACAATAAGATAGACGCAGTCCCTGCCTACGGCTTACAATCTAATAGACACGGAGGGGGGAGACAAGGAGAGGGGGCATAGGGAGAGACACGGGATAAATAACGTTCAGCAGATGCGAAGTCTCAGGTGCACGTGCTTGACTTGGTTGTAGTTAGGCAGGAGTCTGCGGAGAGGGCAGGCAGTAAATATTGCGGGGAAAGTTCTAACAGGCGTCGGGAAAGGTGCCGAGGAAGGGGTGGGTTTTGAGGAGGGATTTGAAGGTGCGGAGGGAGGGGGCAAGGCGGATGTGGGGAGGGAGGGAGTTCCAGGTGTGGGGGGCAGCAAGGGAGAAGGGACGAAAGCGGTTAGGGGAGCAGGGGAGATGAGTAAGGGTCCTGTGTGGCCCAAAATCTTGCACCCTTTCACCAACAGAAGTGGGTCCACTATCACCTGAACTACTTGTTTTCATTGCGAAGCACTTTAGGTACACGTCATGGCCTTAGAGTTCCAAAACACTTCTCTTTAAAGGTGACATCCAGAGCAAATAGAAGGGTGGGTAGTGAGGGCAAGCAGCATCACAGCCTGCAGTTAGTTCTTTGGAGGGTCTGGCTATCCTGAGTCACTGTTGTGCACTCTCCGACAGCTAAGGGAGATCAGCTTTAGCTACCTTCCGGGGTAGCACTACATACTTCTGCCTAAACCATGTCTCTCTTGCCTCCTCCAGCCTATCAAAGATGCTTTTATAGCATACTGGCATGCCCCAGGGACACACAACCTCCAAGGGGATAAATATCAATGCTTTATTTAACAAAAGAATTGTTTTACTGATTAACCCTGTCATGAGTTTGATCCATCATAGTTGGGGGAGGGAATGCTTTATCTAAAAATTAATGCAAGATTGTTAGAAATTGTAATTTGCATTGGAAAGTGTAGAGAGCTTGGATTTTGCGTATTGGCTCTTGGGAGATGGGATTTACCAGGTGTGGGAATTTCTGGCTTGGCAACAATTTAAGATGGTTTACCACCCAGGCTGCACTTGTGCACACGCTCTCTCTTACACACACTTAATTGGTGATGGGCAGGGGTCTGATTCCAGCTACACACGGGAAGTTAGATAGGCTAGGCCCAATGGCTTGGACATGCAAGGCAGGGTCTGGCTCTAGCAGCAGACGCTGGAATGCGCTAGCTCCAGCAGTGGCAGCCACTTGCAGGTACCCTGGTAGTGCATGTGCACTGGAGCTACTCCTGTGAGCGGTGTGCGTTGATGGTCTTCGGCAGTGGCATTGATGGTGGGAAGGTCATAAGTCACAGGCTGCTAGGAAGTCTAGTGCAGTTGACAGTGATCAAAGTCTTGGCTGGCCTCTGCGTTTGGGGAAGATAGAGAGACGGTCTCTGGGACATGGCTATCCAGGACCATTCTGTCGATTTCAGCTCTATGTGTGATGGAGGTGTTGTGTGGATAATTACATTAGGGTCTGCTGCAGACTGGCCTTGCTGTGTCTTCAGCAGGATTCCCTGTTGCCTGAGAGAGACAACCTCAGCACTAACTTCAGCTGGGTGTAAATTGAATGGCAGCTTTTGCATATTCGTTGAGCTGTTTCTTTTTTCTTCTAGCGCCTGACCAAACATACCAAGTTTGTGCGAGACATGATTCGTGAGGTGTGCGGCTTTGCGCCCTACGAGAGACGCGCAATGGAATTGCTGAAAGTATCCAAGGACAAGCGAGCTCTAAAATTCATAAAGAAAAGGGTATGTGTGCCTTCAACATTGCAGGGCAAGGACCACCTTGGCCTGGGGGTTTTGGAGAAGATAGCGCCAGAGACGCTCCTTTGAGGAAAGGTTTTCTGCTGGGGGGGTGGTTTTGGAACGTGTCATTTTGCGATACCGAGCTGCTAAGGAAGGAGTGCCAAGACATAGATCATGATCGACAAGTTGGTTGTGATATTTTGGGGGATCCCGAGCTTGCTGGTATATTTACAGGGCTTGGTGAGTTTTATCCCCTCCCCAACCCTTTTCGTTGTAGGGAGGCCCCCTTTCCAAGTCCCATGATGCCACAGTGCTTGGAAAAGAGGTGTGGTCACACCTACAGGTTGAAGGAGCTTTTCCATTCATAGCCACATCCTGGGAAGAGGTGGAGTAAAACTCTCCACCCCATAACTCTCCCACTGGACCTGGCCAGGTGGTCAATTGCTCAGGGCTGGGCAGGGCCACCCCTATGCTAAGGGAAGATTGAAAAATCCAGTCCAAGTCACTCAGCCCAGTTGGTGAAACTTAAACCTTACTCTGCAATGTTATGAGTGTTTCAGGGAACAGCAGAGGGAGGAGCTGGCTGGGATAGACTCGGGCCAGTTTCTCATTTTACATGGGAAAGGGGGAAACTGTTGTGACGGCAGGCGTGGTTGGATTCTCATGGGAATCAGCACGTGCAGGAATGTGCTAGTCTGTTTTTATGCCATGAGAACACTTGTGCATGACCGGTCCACAGGTGTTCTTGTGGCATAAAAGTGGAATAACTCATTCCTATGTCCACTAATTCCTATGAGAATCTAGCCATGATTGCCCTCATGGAAGTCCCCCTCCTGTGTAACATAAGAAAGTGGCCTCGGTTCTGTTGTTGTGTTCTGTGCTTAGCTCAGTTTTTTGACTACTTTGTTATAGGCATAAGCCAGTGATTTTGTTTGTTCTCGAAAGAGCCACAAACAGGCAGCGAGTTAGAATATTTTGCAAAGGCTGGGCCTTTCTTTGCTGAGTCTTCATTGTGATTTCTGTTGACTTTGCTTACTCTTTCACACACAGGTGGGAACCCACATTCGGGCCAAGAGAAAGCGTGAAGAACTCAGCAACGTCTTGGCAGCCATGAGGAAAGCTGCTGCCAAGAAGGATTGAGCTGCATAGTGTCTCCCAACTCAATAAAGTTATGTTAAGAAAAATCTCGGAATGAGTGAGGGTGTTATGAGGTAATCCCTCTGCAGGTGCTAAACTCCTTGTGGTGGCTTCAGGGCTCTGGGGTTTTCAGTTTCTTGGAGAACTGCTGTTAATGTTTTCAAGTCAACTGACCAGGGTACCACTTAAGTTACACAGCCTCCCCAGGTGCCTGTAACTTCCTCTTGCTTCAGGTTTTACCCTGCATACCTTAATAAGTTCCAAGCTGCATGAAATTGCTGCTTGGTGATTGTACCTTCATGGAATCTTGCATTATCACTAAGGGGAGGGAGAATATCATAAGGCTATATAAATTTATGGTGTGATCACATCTTGTGCAGTGCTGGTCACTCCATCTCAAAAAAGATATAGTAGAACTGGAAAAGATACAGAAAACCTTGCAAGAAAAACAATCAAAGGTATGGAATTACTTCCATATGGAGAAGCTTGATAGGTTGGAGAAGGGACAACTGAGCAGGGATATGGAAGCTTAAAAAATCATGATGGGTGTGGAACAGTAAACAGCTGTTGTTTACTTTCTCAAATATTAGAATTGAGGGACAATCTGAAACTAGCAGCAGATTTAAAACAAGTACTTTTCTACTCTACAATTAACTTGTACGTTAAACCGAGTAGCATAACTCGGTTTGAATAAAGATCAGGTAAGTTCTTGGAGAATAGGTCTGTAAGTGTTTAGTCAAGCTTAGTCCTTGTGAAGGCTACATTTGGGGACCTGGTAATGCATGATTGGAGTGTTATTGTGTGATAAAAGGGAATTAGTGCATTCTCACAGGTGCTAAATCCCCACAATTCAAGCCACAATTATCCCCTGCGCTGTATTCCCCCCTCCCCCGGGAGCTGGGAGCGAATGGCAGGGAATGGATTGCCCCCATTTATGACCTATTCTGTACTTCTCTGAAGTCACCAAAGGTGGCCATTGTGACTTAGACATGATGCTGGGCTGGATGGACCATCTGTTTAATAGTTTTAGACCAGATGCAATAGTCTTCAGAAAATAGTGCCAGAAAGCTAGCCTCCTTTTCTCTCTGTTCTAACTCTGTCCTTATTACCTGTTTGGCTGTCCCCACCGTTGGTGCAGTCAGCTGTAAGCTGGTCCAAACAACACTGAACTCTTATTCCTGTTTGCAAATTGGGCTTCCTCTTACAGAGGCTTATATCTGTGTTTCAAGGTGGTGTGTTTGATATCTTCAGTTTTCTATTTTGGTAGTTACGGACAGGAAGGAGCACAGAGCAAACCAAAGCCCATTGTGTTCAGCTAATGCATCTTTGTTAGAACAGTGTCTAGTTTTGATTTGAAGATGGGGTGGAGGAGACTGTACTGCCCAGGGTAGCCTGTGCCAGTCACTGGCCCATTGCCTACCCATTGGTACCAGATTGAATTTCTTCAGCTTTACCATCTGCCTCTACCTGCTACGAGCCTGAGACTTTCTCTCTGTACAGCTCATTACATGCCGTCAGCAAGTCACATCTGTGTCTAATAAAACAGATTGAGGTCTTTTTGCAGCCCTCATGCCATTATTGCCAATCTTGGTTTTTTTAAAAAGTTATTCTTAAAACAGAGGCACCAGACCAGGCTATGGTATTCCCATAGTGGTCTCACCAGTGCCAGGGGCCAAGAAGAAAAGCACTCCCCTGCTTATTGGATCCAGTAACACAATTTGAATGTCTTTGTATTGACAAATATTTGCATACATATTCCCAAGAGTGACTCAGAATTCATAATTGTTGTGAAATTTGTATCTTTGTTTTCTTTGCTGTGGCATTTCAGTTACCAAAATACAGAAGCATGTTTGCTATGTGCTTCACTGTGGTGGGTTTTGTGAATGTGATTGGGTTGCCTGTGTAATGTAGCGCAGCAATTCACATTCATGCTGTTTAAAAAAACCTGTCGTAGTGCTGAAGGGAATGAAATACTGGAGGTTTGAAATGGCAGCTGATTCCCACTTTACAAAAACCGATTTGGACAGACTAAATTCATGGAGCTCTTTGCTTTGGATGTTGATACAGCTGTAGAACTGAATGATCACAGAATTAGTCCAGGAGTGGCCAGATGGCTGTGGGAAAATAGTGCCAGACCCCTGCCTACCTAACCCTGCTCAGGTAGACTGACCACCCAGCTAGGTTCACTAGCGGTTTTGCTAGGTAAAGGAACAGAGAACTCTGTTCTGCCTGTGTCTGCCATAGCCAAGTCCTAATGCTCAGAAAATGGGGGTGGTTATATCAAAAAGGGACAGGAAGTTCTGCAGCTTCTGTCCTTTGGGCTGTAGCCACACCTTTCCTGAATGCTGGGAGACTGAGGGGCTCAGAAAAGGGACGTGACAGGCCAGAGTACCCCTCCCCTCTGTAAAGCTGTTGACAAGCTGGGATATCACTTGCGAACTATATCTAGACCTCTGCATTAGCTTTGTGCACTAGTCAGTGTGTCATTGCAAGCTGCAGCAGGGCCTAAATCTGCCTGTGTTAGTTTTCTGGGTCACAGTTCCTCCTCTTCTCCCCTCGTCTTTGTAGGTCTGGTTGACATTTTTTCCCACCCAGATATTGCTTTTGCATTAAGCTACATTAAAAGGCAGGTTGTTGGAACGGGCCTGGCTTAACATGATCCGGGCTAGAACCTAGTAATTGTCAGACCTCCTTAGGCACAACCCCCACTTGATCATTGCCCAGTCTGTCATCCCTTAATCCAGGGGTGGGGAATTTGTGGCTCCTTTCCAGTTCCTGGCCCTCTGATCCAGTTCTTCCTTCCAATCACTGAAAAGCAGCCCTCGATGGAAGGGAGCAGAGATGGTGATACAAACAAGGAGAGGGGGCAGAACCATGATTTGGGCCCTCCTCTCGAGTGCATCCCTTAAGCACCCTCACCCCAACTTCTATATGGCCAAGAGATTGGGCAAGCTTTCAAAGCAGCCACCGGGAGGGAAAAGGTTAGTGCTCATTCTTTAACATGAATATCATGTGGTTGAAAAAGCCCTTGATACGTTGTGGACCCACATCTGTTGGCAAATGCAACCATTTGACCCAAGTAGCTCTTTCATGCACTTTGGCATTTAAGTTTGATAAAGGAGGAAAATGCTTCAGCCTGCTTCTAGATTGCTACCAGCATCCAGCCAGACCTACAGGAGAGAGAGGGGAGATACTATAACTGAAGACTACCTCAGAGACAGACTTGAGCACAGATCCAGTGAACTGTAAAAAGGAAAATTGGGTCCTTCTGAATCTTCCTTCTATGGGAGATCCTCCTGGATGGCCAGCCATGAAAGTAGGGTAGATCCCCACCACTACCTATAGAAGTCAGACATTCTAATTTTCATGAGCTGCTCCTACCCCCATACTCCAGTATTTCTCAGCTCTCTTCCGCCTCATCTACTTAACCTGAACTGATAAAAAAAACTACTTGTAGAAGGATCATCAGATTAACTTAAATTCCAAACCCCAACCCCACTCCCAACTGGGAGCAAAGGAGCTAACTGAACTTTATGGTTAAGTCCGAACCTCAGAGTTATCCCTCACTCTGGGTGGGGCTGGCCATCCAGGAGGATCTCCCGTAGGAGGAAGATTCAGAAGGTAAGGACTCAATTTTCCTTTCTCCCGGGATATCCTCCTGGATGGCCAGCCATGACAGTAGGGACGTACCAGAGTATCACTAAGTCCCAGTATCACTAAGTTTTAAGGGGAAGGAAAACAGAGAAAGGGGAAAAGACTGCTGCACCACGGCTTAGAGGACAACTAATCTATATTACCGCCTGCAGCACGCTCCTAAAAGCAGCCTCTGCTGATTTGAACAATGGAATCCTATAGTGCCTTGTAAACGAGTGCACTGAGGACCAAGTTGTTGCCCGACAGATTTCCCCATATAAAGCTGACTTCCTAAAAGCCTGCGAGGTGGCAGCTCCTCTGAGTGAGCAGATATCCCCCTCGGGGGAATTTTTCCTTGTGCTTTATAAGCCTCTCTAATACAAAGGGAGATCCAGCGAGCTATGACAGTTTTGGACGCCCTCAGACCCCTTCTTTGGGGGCTGTATACTACAAAGAGGAATAAAGATTTTCTGAACGGAGAGGTGTGTTAAATATAAATTCTTAATGCTCTCATAACGTCTCGTGTGCCATATCCTTTCCTGTGGGTGAGATGGTTTGGGACAAAAAGGGGGGAGGCTGATTTCCTGTTCCCTATGAAAACACGTGTCAACCTTGGGGCAGAAGGCTGGATCTAATCTTAGCACTGTTGATGTTCTAGAGGAACATAGACTTGGATCTATGGAGAGAGCACTCAGTTCTGAAACTATGCACTTAAGTAATACCTATGAGGAAGGCTATTTTGAGAGACAGGAAATACATATACTTCGGATAGAGGCTCAAACGGGATCTTGCTTAAGGCCCTAAGAAGTAATTTAGATCCCAAGCTGGGAAGTGGTGAACTACAGGATGCGAGATAACTAGATGCTCTGAGGAATCGGTGAGAATGTCTTGCTACTCTGCGAGCCTTGACTGTGCCCAGCAGACTAAGGCTGCTACCTGTCTCTGAAATGTATTAGGCTTTAAGACCCTTGTTTAGTCCCTCCTGAAGGAACTCCATAATGACCCTCACTCAGGCTTTTCCCAGTCTAGTTCCCTTATCCCCGCACCACTTGGCAAAGTAAGCCCAGGTGCTCTGGTGTATGCTTTTGGTAGCTGGACGTCTCGACTGGAGGAGTGTCCAAGACCTGCTGGAAATAGCCTAATTTCCTTAGGGCTCTCCTTTCAATTTCCACGCAGTTAGTTTCAGGGCCACTGGATCGCTGTGCATGATGGGTCCCTGATGGAGCAGATCTTGTCTGACTGGAAGGTTGAGAGGTGGGTGTGTGGCTAATGCTAGTACGTCTGTGAACCATGGCGGTTGAGGCCAGTAGGGTGTTACCAGGATGACGTGAGCACGTTCCTTTATTTTTGCCACTGTCCTGTGAATGAGTGGGAATGGAGGGAAGGCGTATAGAAGATCCGGCGGCCAGTTCACGTTCAGTGCGTTGAACACTCGATGGTTCAGGAAGCGGGATATGAACTCCTGCGTCTTTGCGTTGTCTGGAGATGCAGAGATCGATCCTTGGTTGACCGAAGCATCTGACTATGTTCTTGAACACTGATTGGTGGAGGGACCACTCCCCAGGATTGATCCCTCTCCCTGTTTAGCCAGGAAGCCGGTTTGTTTCTCTCCCCTGAGATGTGGATCACTTTGATGGATTTCAGGTTGGCTTCTGCCCACCTGATGAGAATGGTCGCCTGCTGATGAAGGGATTTGGATCGCGACCCTCCCTGGTGATTGATGTAGGCCTTCACCACTATATTGTCTGTATATACCAGTATATGTTTCCCCTGAAGAATTGGGGCTAGGTTCCGGATTGCAAAGAACGCCGCTCATAGTTCCAGCCAGTTTATGTGTTGTCTTTTCTCCCAGCTGAGCCACATGCCTTGCGTGTTTATCCCGAGGGTCTCCGGCTCACTTGATCCAGGTCATGAGGGCTCTCGAAAAGCATGATGTGACTGTGGCCATTTTGATGACGGTGGCCACCTCCTCAAAGTTACGTCTAAGGTTACATTCGATCCCCTTGTCTGTGGGATCGTGCAGGTAGCATTTCCCTTTGGTAGGGAAAACGGAGTTTCTGGCCAGCGATGCCGCAGCAGCATCCACCTGGGGGATGGCAGGGAGAGGCTCTTTGTTTTTGGAAAAGGAATATAAGAACAGTTGTCTTGTTCATTTTATACAGCTTGTTGGGCTGTTTTCATTTTCTCTTTATGATCTTTTCATAAGCCTTATCGAGTACCATCCCCGTCTCTGGCTTCAGACCTGGGGATGTACTCCCTTTCCTCCTTATTTTTTGATGAGTCTGATGGGTCATGCTTGTCCTTCCTCTGTTGAAGGTGCAGGGCCCTTACTACTAAGTCAAATATTTGACTGGGAATTGCCAGTCAGGATCAGACGAGGCCTCAATCCCCGACTCCTCTAGCTCCCCTTCTTCTAATGGGGAGTCCCTGGTTTCCTCAGAAACGTGAAGCTCATCTGAGGTTTGGATTTCCATTGCCTCCTCCTCCTCCCCTTCGTTATCACAAGTGGGAGCCCCCTTCTTTCTTTGCGTCTCCTGCTCTTTTTCACCTTGTGATTGATCCTCCGAGGCCAAGAAGCTTGGGGAGTCTAGGGGTCTGGAGGTTTTGCGTGGCTTCTTGATTAGGGGGCCCTTCCCTTTGCCTGCTCCCCTGGAGTGGCCTTTTATGTCTGGGAGGGGACCATTTGCGCTTTAATTACGAGTATTTCCGGGAGGGGGGGGAAGAGTACGCGGGGCGCTTAGTCTCCGCTGTCTTGTCCGTCTCCGCCACCGCTCTTTTCCTGGCCATTTCATTTCCGCTGCTGCTTGGGGAGGGTGGGGGGGGAGGCATTCTGGTCCCTGTAGTCTGGCTAGATCCCCACAGAGCTTGTTGATGCCCCGCCGCTCCATTGCTAAGTGCGCCTGCGCTGGTTCTTTCCCGGGCTCGGATTGCCACCGCGGCGCAGGCACCCCTCGCGGCGCACAGGAAAACCGGGTCCTAGTGCAAGTTGTGTGCTGCTGTGGCTCCTAGCAGTGCGCGGGAAAAGCTGTGACGGGGACCTCACTGGCACCAGAGAAAAAAATCCTTTGGGGGGGGGGGGGGGGGGAAGAGGGACGGCCTTGTCAGATCTCTCTGGGAGCAGAGAGATCTTACTGCCTGGATTCACACCGCAGCAGGAGGTAAATAGAACACCCTCAGCTCTAGCAGGGGAAATGGTCCCTAGTGACCAGTAGCCAGTACCCCTCAGGTGACTGCTATGCCCGCTCTACAGGGCTCCCCTGCCTGTAGGAAGGGGGGAGCATCCCGTTTCTGTCTCCAGGTCCCTGTGGGGCAGGGGGGTGAATAGGGAGAGGAATTTCTCCTCCCCTGGCACCAGGTGGTTTTTTGAGAAGTTAAGCTGCCTGGATTTCCTGTTCGTTTGGGAGGCAGCTCATCTGCTTCCTACCGTGGTGAGGTAGACAAAAAAAACGAGTATGGGGATAGGATCGCCTGAGCATGCTCACAAAAATTAGGATGTCTGCCTTCTACTGGTAGTGGTGGGGATCTACCCTACTTTCATGGCTGGCCGTCCAGGAGGATCTCCTGGGAGAAGGTGATTAGGGCAGGTGTACCTTATAATGGGGCCTCGCCACCCACTCAAAGAAGCAAGAGATCAGCACCCTCTCCATTACAAGATTTAAACAGCAAATAAAGTGTTGACATTTGAACTCCCCTACCTTCCCCAGATGTATTTGACAAAAGTAGGGTTGCCAGCTCTTCCACACCCATTGTAAGTACCCCACCCCTAGATCCTGCTACGAGCAAGCATCGAGCCCAAGCAAGAGCAGGGCCTCACTGTACCCGAGTATGGGGATGTGTAGATAATGTAATGTGTAAAACCACACTTTAAGGGTGGTTCTATTGCCAGTGTGCCACTCTTCCCCCCCCGGGAGTAGCACTGGTACAAGTGTGTGTGTGTGTCTGTCCTACAGCTGCATTACTTACATCTATCCCAGGAAGAGAAGATGAACATTAGAGGGAAGCCGCAAGGACCAGTTTGTCCCCTTTTACTGCTGTGGCCGCACATGAATGAATGAAGTAGGAAAAAGAATCCCATCTTTCTCTCTGTGCAGAGAGATAAAGCCATCTTGCCCAACCAGCATGGTCTGTAGGAGGGGAATGTTAAGAGACAAACCCTTTGTTCTTACACGTTCCATTCTTTCTATTCTGAAAGGGCAAAGCTTTCCATCACGGTAACCACCACACACTTTCCAGAGGAGCAGGCAGACCGATCAATCCAGTAGCCCATCTACTGCCAATTATAACCTTCATTACCTTGGGTTCATGCTGGAGTCCAAGACACATATTTCTGGCTCCAGCCCAGGGCTCCGTAGATCCCACAGCTCCACTTTAGTTGAAATCCTTTAATTTGATCACAATTTCAATCACTTTGTAAACATAATAGTGGGAGAGTGCTTTGTACTAACCAAGGCAGCAGTAAATTAAGCCATAATCAATTTCAGTGGCTGCGTAGCAGCAATATTTACTGTCTCTTGAAGTGTAACTGTCCCAGCCATCTTGCCTCTGGACTGATGCAGGGCAGTTGGGGGAGCTAGATCCATTGTCCCTATAAAAGGTTCCCAACACTCACCCTCCAGGGGAATCGACCTTTGGGAATACTATGTCAAATATTTCATTGTAGTGCTTGACAAAGTGCACTTCTAGTCCTTCTGTAATGAAGTCAGCAAGGTCACTGTAATCCTTCTTGTTCTCTGATGGGAGAACCATTCACGTAACCCCAGCACGCTTGGCCTGTGGGAGAAAAAAGTGCCGTCAGCACTACAAAGACCACTATGTTAGCTCTGTGGAACTAGGGCTCCCTCTAATACTGGATGGACCCAGAGTAAATGGACTGCAGCATTTCGCTCCACAAGTTATGTCAAACCTGAGATTGGGAGAGTGATTTTGGAATTGGGGCATGGAAGGGGTTTGTTAACACATGAAGCACTCCGTTCTGTTGGCCATCAGCCAGCCTGCCCGCCTACAGCAAAAGGCACAAAGCGCTGCAGGAAGGGCAAACAAAGCTCAAAATGCACATTGCCAGGAGCCTCAAAGAATACAGCAGCATCTCTCTCACTCAAGGACTGGCCTTGGGCATCAGCTTATTAATGAGGAGCTCTTTAAGGAAGTCCATACTGTGCAAGCGGAGTCTGGCCAAAAAGCCATGCTCCTCCAGCCAGGAAACACATTCCTTTACCAGCTTTAGCTTCATGAACAGGGAGGAGGAAGACATCGGAATGATTCCTGCAGCCACACGTGCGTGTCTGTGGGGCATGGACTGACATCCGTTAGCTGCCCCACTGTGGGGAGCAGGTCCCCATCTGCAATGGGAGGGATGCTTACCGCAATAGTTTTCTCCTTGATTCCACCAACAGGAAGGATTTTCCAAGTGAGCGACACCTCTCCTGTCATGGCCACGTTTTGCCTCACAGGACAATTCATGGCTAGAGACAGTAAGGCTGTTACGATGGTGCACCCTGCGCTAGGCCCATCTTTCGGGGTTGCTCCCTAGAGAAGAAATGTTTCGTGAGCATCATTGAAATTAGAGACCACCTGCCTTTGAAATAAGAGGTTGGCAAATAAGCCCACGACACCCTTCCCTTTGCAACAGCCAGCCCACTACATGCCCAGGGTAGTTGGCTTTGCTGTCTGAAGGTGCAACGTTTGACTTGCCATGTGGAGCAAAACTGCTGGTGTCTCAGCTTCATCAGAGTTCAAAGCTGAAACGGTTACATGTAGCTCTAGCACCGGCTTCAGCTCTCCACGTCAGGGGCTCTCACCCTTGATTTGCATCCTCCTACTTCCCCTCGTCTGTTGTCGTTCCCACATCTCACACACCTTGATCCCTATCTTCCTCTCCTACTTCTCACCCTCCTGCTACTTCTCTTGTTCTTGGATTCTCAATCCCCCCTCTTGCCGCTCTATTATTTTGGAGTTTCTTCCTAGCTCAGTGAGAGCTAAGCGTTTGCTACCTGGGTTCCTTCACACAACCCTCCCCCGAACACCTTTCATGTCCCCCCCGTTTCAGAACCTAGGCTCTAAGTCTTAAAGAATCCAAGAGTCACCGATTTTGTGCATTTTCAGATACAGTAGCCACTCTGGGATTCTTTTGCTCAGTCTGAGGTCTCTACCCAACATGTGTCTAGATGCCCTTCAGTTTTCCACTGGTGCTGCTAAAGGCTGGAGGATGTCAACGATATTTTTCCAACCCGTATCCAGCTGTGATCAGATCACTTGGATAGCACAGGGACACTAGTATGTGCTCTTGGGAGCCAGATCTCTGTACTTGACCAGGAGCAGGAAGAGAACACCCAACAAGCAGCTATCTGTGGGAGGGGTTACATACCATGAGATAAAACAACAAGCACAGGAAGCTAGCCAGGAGAAAGCGGAGGCACTTCAACAGAATTGCAAACAGGGTTGAAAATGAGGGGCCTGGAGTTTATGCTTTTAAAACACCTGCTAACTCAAAGCCACTGTAGGAAACAAGACAGCAGTAAAACCTTGATTCAGAAAGGGGGAAAAAGCCAAAATGTTTTCTTCTAGGAAAAAATGGGCTTCAGAATTGTACTTTGAATTGATGAATTCAAATGAATTTCTCTCACTGGAATTCTGAAAGGGAAAGAAAAAAAAGGCAACACAGCCCAGAACCCAGGGAGAAAAGCACATTCTGCTGAAGTGCTATTGCTGCAACAAGAGACAGCCCTGGGTTTCTGCTGGAGCAAGATGCCTGGCAAATGAGCCCCACCTGTAAAGTCATAGTGGATCCTGGCCTGTGTCACCTGTGAGCCCCACTTTGAGTCTAGTTCTGGTCTCTGGATCAAGAATCCTACAGAAGAGGACACATTCCCAAATTGTGTGTTGTGACCCCAACGGAGTTATCTCGACTGATGTTAGACATTCTTTGCATGGGCTGTCTGGGATTATTTTTAAATCTCAAAATGGAATTACATTTGGAAGCTGTTGACAGAGGCTGCCAAGAACACTGCTGGCTAAAAACTTCCAGGAAGGCCAGGGAATGTTTCAGTGGGCAAACCATGACAGGAGCATTCAGTGCTCTCGCAGCATCCAGGAAAAATAGTCCCATTTTACAGAAAGGGTGGGAAACGGTGAAGTGACTTGCCATAGTCTTCCTGGGGTGCAAGTACACCTGCCTGCCCTCCCCTCAGCCCTCCCCCTCTTCTATATATTGACCCTGGTTTCAGATCTCTGGGCACATTTACCTCTGGTACATGCACGTGCACATGGGAGGTCACCAGGAACTCATTGGTAGGCTCCTTCTGCATCAGAAAAGCTCGAGCAAAAGTGTAGGCTATTTTGACACTCTCTTTCATGACATCTCCCAGTTGGCCTGTCATTTCGAGGGATCCACTCTTGCCCTCCTCGTCTTTGGGTCGTCGTAGAGAGGTTTCAATAAACAAAGTGGAACCTCCTAAGACACAGAAACAAATACAGAGCTCAGCACAGTACGCCCAGAATCACTTGTGGACTGTTACAGATACAGCAAGCAATGCAAGTGGCTGCTCTTTGCTCAGATTCACTGCGACTTCGATGCTGTGCTTATAACAGTAGGTGAACCTGAGGGGGTGGAGGACCCACCTTGTCTGATTTCATGGGATCAATTTCAGTGGGTGTTGCCCGCTGATGCGGCAGAGGTCCTTGGGTCTGTAAGGGCCACCTGATGTGAATTAGATCCATGCCCGTCCTGCCTGGTCAAGGCCTGCCTAGGCCAGACATTAGGGCTGTTGCTGGCGGGGGTTGTCAATGCCTCCCTTAGGGAGGGCAGGGTGCCGAGCCGCCTCAAAGAGGCGGTGGTACGGCCCCTACTCAAGAAACCATCTCTTGACGTTGACTTCCTGGCCAGCTATTGGCCAATCTCTAACCTTCCCTTTTTAGGGAAGGTTATTGAACAGGTGGTGGCTCAGCAGCTCCAGGAGCATCTAGAGCGGGTCAGTTTCCTTGATCCCTCACAGTCTGGTTTTCGCCCTGGGTTTGGCACGGAGATTGCACTTGTGGCTTTGGTTGATGGCCTGCAGCGTGAATTAGACTGGGGCAGATCTTCTATTTTAATTTTATAAGATGTCGGCTGCATTTGATACCGTTGACCATGAGATGTTGGTGGCTCGGCTGCGGGACCGGGCCAGGGTGTGCGGAATTGTTCTTGAATGGTTTCGCTCGTTCCTGGCTGGGAGAACTCAGTGTGTGGTTCTCGGGGAATATACTTCATCTCCCTGGGACCTCACGCGTGGAGTTCTGCAGGGTTCTATTCTGTCCCCCCTCCTGTTCAACGTGTATATGCAGCCTTTGGGTGAGGTCGTGAGAGGGTTCGGCGTGCGTTGTCATCAGTACGCCGATGACACGCAACTTTACCTCTCTCTTTCTGTAGACCCAGACCCGGCAGTCTCGGTGCTCACTCAGTGCTTGGCAGCTGTGGGGGACTGGATGAGGGTGAGCCGTCTGAAGTTGAACCCCGACAAGATGGAGGTGATGTTGGTGGGTAAGGGGCTGGGGTGGTGCTCATCATTGATGGGGTCTGCCTCCCTATGGCCACACAGGTCCATAGCCTGGGGGTGCTCCTCGACTCACAGCTCCGCCTGGATCTCCAGGTGGAGGCTGTGGTGAAGGGAGCATTTCGCTAATTACATCTGATACGATGGCTGTGGCCGTATGTTTCGGACTCGGATCTGGCCACCATCATCCATGCCATCACCTCTAGACTAGACTCTACGAGGGGCTGCCCTTGGGAATGGTCCGGAGGATGCAGCTGGTGCAGAATGCAGAGGCCCGTCCCTTAATGGGGACGGGTCGCCGCGAGCACATTACACCGGTGCTCCGTTCTCTGCACTGGCTGCCTATTATATCCCCGGCCCATTTCAAGGTGCTGGTGTTGACCTATAAAGTCCTAAACGGCCTGGGACCGGCTTACCTGCAGCCCCTTTCGTCGGCTGGGAACGCCTGACTTGAAGTCCCCCGGGTTGCGACGATGGGGAGGGCGTTCTCAGTGGCCGCTCCTAAGCTATGGAACTCCCTCCCGACGGAGGCCTGCCTTGCTCCGGACCTCCCCTCTTTCCGTAGACAGTGTAAGACCTGGCTGTTCCGCTGGGCCTTTGGAGAGGGAGACTGGTAGGGTGGGGCGGGTTGGGGAATTCTGCCCTTTTAATTATTTTTATCTTTTTAAATGTTTTTAATGATTTTGTGTGTTTTTATTGATGTTTTGTAAGCTGCCCCGAGCTGCTCTTGAGCAGGAGGGGGCGGGGTAGACAAATAGTAAAAATAATAAATAAATGACAACTCCAAACCAGAGCAAGGCTCCTTGGGCCCTTCTTCTATCAAGGCATCTCCTTCCTTAAATCAGAGAGAACAGCCACCTGCTGGAACACCCCTCTCCTGTCCTGTTCTCCATTGACTTATTAAATATTTGGTTTAGCTTATATCCATTTATGGCTGTTAACAGTGGCTTTGCTAAGGCTTGCTAGATGGTAGGCCACAAAAAGTAAAAAAAAAAAAGAAAAAGAAATTTAAGTGTGGCATAGTTAAAATTAAAATTGCCTGGTGAAAGAAACGATCTCATTGTCTAAGCTCGAAAAAGGCGGAAGTTAGCTTATATAGATATGTTTAAATAGTTTTTGGTGATTGAGACCTGCCCTAACATAAGACAAGAGTTCATTAAGCCCAACTTCAAATGCTAATTTAGATTAGCCTCTCGACTCACTTTCTCCTTTTCAAAGGAGGATTCTCTTTTCCAGAAAGAACTAGGTGATCTCTATTATCTAACACAAACAAGACTTTGAGATTATGAATGAACTTATCAAGCTTTAACCCTTGGTATCTGTCAATTACTAAGTTTTCAATTTTACAGGACGATGCAGTTTATGATCTGAGGCCTATTTCAATTAACAATGCAATGCTTTCTACTCCAGGCCTGTCCTGCTCTATTAAAGTTGCCACTTGCAGGTGAACCTGGAAGAAATGGTAGTCTAAGCTTCAGATTTAATTGATCAATAGCACAAATGTTAATCAGGCCACACCTCCCATCCAGGATGCATGTGACGACAGTGCATGGGCTGATGAGCCACTTCCTTCTGCAGGCACCCTACTGGACTGGCTCCAACTAGAGGGCAGGAGTCAAATGGGTACCATCACACCCAATTCAGATCAGGAGCATTGCCTTCCCCAAGCCCCTCAGACTGAGGTAGAGTTCCCCAGTCTGGGAGCAGGGAGTCCCTGCTCCCGATGAAATACCATGATATTTTTCGCCAGAGGGTAGGAGCAGGTTTGGGACTATTCCTGTAGGGGGACAGGAGAGCACGTTAACCCTGCTCGCATCTTGAAGAGCCCAGCTTTACTGGTCTCAGGCCAGGCCCCGAGCAGGCCTCTAGCTCCAACAAGGCCCAGCATGCCAGGGACTATGCCCATTCTCCAGACCAGAAGCTGCCCCACCTTCCTTCCTTAGAGGGAGAATAGCTGCTGAGGCTGCCTTTCCAGGCTTGTTACAAGTAAGTCAGGGCTGGGGAAGCTTTTCCCTCCCAGGGTGTGCTCTGAAAATGAGTGCAAGCTCTAAAGGGCTGCATAGAAGTTGGGGGTAGCAGTGCGTAAGGGGTGCGCCCAGAAAGAGGCAGTCTAGATCATGGATTTGTCCCCTCCCCTTGCACACACGCTTTCCAGCTCTACTCCCTTACCCTGAGCTCAGTCTTTCAGTGTGTGGGAGGATGAACTGGGTCCAAGGTCCAGGTCCAAGAACTGAAAAGGGGCTAAATAAAAACTAGCTACAGGCCACACTTAACCCCAGGCCCGAGGTTAGGTTTCCTACCCATCTTAAGGCAAGAAAGAGTGAGCCTGCCACCCAATTTGGTCCAGTTCTGAAGGTCCACCCCACTGTCTCACCCATTGCAGTCCAGGCCAGGCCCATGACCACTCCAGGAGGAGTGACATCATACATCCGATCCACGGTGAAGATGGGCTTCCCAACAAAGTCCTGCAGGTTTTCAGGCGTCACCTCCACCGTCTCCGCTTCACCGCTGACAATCTTGTAGGCCGATTTCCTTAGCACCTGAGCAAGGGATGGACTTTATTACACGAGGAAGGCAGAAGCTGTGCAGAAGCAGCTTTACAAGCAAACCCCCCACCCCCTCACCTTCTCCACTTGCTTTTGTAGGTTCCTCACACCACTCTCTCTGCAGTATTTCTTGATGAGGACAGTCAGCACATCCGACATGATCTTGGCTTTACTTTCATCCAAACCGCACAGGACACGTGCCTGAGGGACCAAGTACCTCTGCAAGAAGAGCAGCCACTATGCATTCCCATTAACACTCAGACGCTAGGCCTTCCCCAGTTCCACCCTGCCTCCCCTTTCCATTAGCTGAATGCCCTGGGCCAAGATCTTCACCTCTCATCTGCCAGTGCTGAGTACAGGCCCTTTCCTCTGGGTGAAGCTCCCCAGCTCCAGGGCTCTTCCAAGTGCAATAGCTCCTCTCACCTCTGCAATCGCCAGCTTCTCTTGTGCTACGTATCCCGAGATGTTGATCATTTCCATCCTGTTACGCAGAGGCTCCGGGATGGTTTCTGTCACATTGGCAGTACAAATGAAAAGCACCTGATGATGAAAAGAGCCCATTAGGTGTTTTCACTTACAAGGCACCTACACAGGGTTATTCTGATTCTTGTGTTTGGGGCTAAAAAGGAAAATTGGGCTCTTACCTTGTGAATTTTCCTTCTACGGGAGAGCTTCCTGGATGGCCAGTAAAACAATAGGGTTAGATCCCTGCCACTACCAGTAGGAGGCAGACTTCCTGATTTTCTGGAGCATGCTCAGGGGGATCTAGCCCCTAAGCTCGTGTTTTCAAGCATTACTTCACACTGCTCAACCTATGCTGAACTGGAAAAATTTCTGTAACTAGAGAAAAACTTTATCATCAACTTAAACTGTGATCGAAAACTCCCCACTCCCACCGGGGTGTGGTTCTAGGGTTGAAGCGGGCACTAAGGTAAGTGTCCGAGATCTAGGCACTTCAGTTACTCCTCACTCTGGGTGGGACTGGCCATCCAGAAGGATCTCCTGTAGAAAGAAAATTCACAAGGTGAGAGCCCAATTTTCCTTTCTCCTGGGAGAGCCTCCTGGACAACCAGTAAAACAAGTTCCAAAGCAGTGTCCCACTCCTGAAATATATGGGGGGGGGGAAACGGAGGGAGGTATAAGAGGAGAGCGTCAGGCAGAGGGGATTAGGTAAACCCCTTATAGCACCGCCTGTAGCACCCGTCTCCCGAAAGCTGCATCGGCTGGTTCGTGCAGCGGGATCTTATAGTGCCTCGTAAAGGTGTGCACTGAAGACCAGATTGCTGCCCGACAGCTTTCCCCGTAGGAGGCCGAATTTCTAAAGGTCTGTGAGGTTGCTGCTCCTCTAAGGGAATGGGCGAACACCCCTGGAGAGAGGGGGTTGCCTTCTGCCTTGTGGGCCTCTGTGATGCAGAGGGACATGCAGCGCGCGATAATCACTCCGGATGCCCTCGTGCCTTTTTCTCAGAGGACTGTAGGATACAAACAGAGCAGACGACTTGCTGAAGGGAGCCGTTCTGTTCAGGTATACCCATAGTGCTCTCTTGACATCAAGCTTGTGCCAGACTCGTTCCTTGATGCCTATAATAAAGGCCAGTTTGTGGGACAAGTAATAAAGGGAGACCTCTCTGAGAGGTTCACAAGGTGCCTTGGTTAGGGCCCTCAGAACTAAATTCAGGTTCCATGTGGGGAATCGGTGAGCCACTGGAGGGGAGGCAACTCTCGATGCCTTCAGGAACTGGATAATATGGGGGTGTTCAGCTACCTTGCGTCCCTTGATCGTGCAGAGAACACTATTCAAGGCTACTACCTGTCTTTGGAGTGTGTTGGGCTTTAACCCCTTGTCTAGGTCTTCGTGGAGGAAATCTAAAATAACCCTAATGGGGGCCTTAGCTGGTCTAACATCCCTGTTTTTACACCACCTGGCAAAGGTAGGCCAGGTACTCTGGTATGTGTGTTTCGTGGCAGGACGCCTGGATTGAAGCATGGTGTCCAGGACTTGCTGGGATTAGTCCAACTTTTAGCACCCTCCTTTCAACTTCCACACTGTTCGCTTCAGAGCTTCCAGGCTGTCATGAAGGATAGACCCCTGAGACAGGAGGCCTGGGACGGTCAGGAGTCTGAGGGCAGGCTCTGAGCTCAGTTCTTGAATGTCCGCAAACCATGGCCGTCGTGGCCATTAGGGGGTTACCAGGATGGTGGTCGACCGCTCTTTCTTGGTTTTCACTACAGTCCTATCTATGAGGGGAAATGGTGGAAAGGAGTATGAAAGACCTAGAGGCCAGTCAGGTTCAGTGCGTTGAACGCTGCCGTTTGGTGATCCGGGAATCGGGATATGAAGATCTCAGTGTTTGCATTGGTGGGTGAAGCAAACAGGTCAATTTCTGGTTGCTCAAAGGAGCTGACTATGGTCTCGAACGCCGCCAGATGGAGAGCCCACTCTCCCAGGTCGATCTTTTCCCAGCTTAGCCAATTGGCCTGAGTGTTCTTTTTTCAAGGTGATGTGAACCGCCTTGATGGACTTCAGGTTCCTTTCGGACCACTTGATGAGTCGCCTGCTGGTGGAGAGATTCGGATCGAAAACCCGCTTGGTGATTTATGTACGCTTTCGCCACCGTGTTGTCTGTGTACACCAGGGCCTGTTTCCCTCGAAAGATCAGAGCTAGGTCTTGTAGGGCTAGATAAATCACCCATAGCTACAGTCAGTTGATGTGATGCTTTTGCTCTGAAGGGAGCCACTTGCCTTGTGCAGGTCTGCCCTGCGAGTGTGCTCCCCAGCCGAAGAGACTCACGTCGGTTGTCACAGCCGTCCTGTTGGGATCTGAAAGCGGGACACCCCGTTTGAATCGGTTCGTCTTTTCCCACCAGTAGGAGGAGTTCTTTAGTGGTGCTGGGACTGTGATCCACAGGTTTCGTCCCTGCCTCACGTGGTCCTGCCATGGGCGTAGAAACCGCTGGAGTGGTATGGAGTAGAATCTGGCCCAATGTAGGATTCCTAGGCAGGAGATCATGGCGCCCAGCAGGCTGGTGAGGGACTTCAGTCTGGCCTCGTGGGATTTTGAAATTTGTCCGATCAGGTGTCGGAGTTTTTCTTGCCTGTGTTGTGTAAGGAAGATCTTGTACCTGAGGGTGTCTTAAGATCGCCCCCAGATGTTCCAAAGCTTGGGAGGGAGTCACGTGGTTCTTTTTCAGGCTGATTAAGAAGCCATGTTTCTGCAGGTACTTGATGGATCTGCAGACATCTATCAATGCCTGCTCGTAGGAGGGTGATTGAATGAGGATGTCGTCGAGGTATGGGTGGATCTTGATGCCCCTTTTCTGTAGGTTTGCAGTGAGGGATCAGGACCTTTGTGAATGTCCTGGGTGAGGTGGTGCGGCCGAAGGGCAGGGTTGCGTATTGCAAGTGCTGTCGGGCATATGTGAACCTGAGCCACTGCCTGTGAGATGGGGATGTGCAGGTATGCTTCTTTGAGATCAAGGGATGTCAACCACTGGCCTTGTGCGATCGCTATGCATTGGAGGGCTTCCATCTTGAATCTGAACTTTGACAGACTGGTTTAGGATTTTTAGGTCGAGGACTGCATGCCATTGCGCCGACCTTTTGGGGATGAGGGACAGGATGGAGTAGAGTCCGGACCTTTTTTTGTAGGGTGGTGCAGGTTGTATGGCTCCAATGGCTTGGAGCCTGTTTATTTCTGTTTGCATTGCAGAGTGCTTGTCCGGATTGCTGGACGCAGGTGCTCCCAGCAAGACACAGTAGGAGTGTCGAGGGAAGTGGGAGAACTCAACTGCATATCTCCTCTGCATGGTTCGGAGGACCCATGCATCTGAAGGGGAGTCCAGCCATTTCTCCGCAAACAGTTGTAGCCTGCCTCCTAGGGTCGTAAGGTCCCGAGAAGGGAAGGCTCCACAGTCACACGTTCATCTTGGGGCATCCAGAGCCCTGTGTGTGCTTGGCTCTGTTACCACCTCCCTTCTGTTAGGGCCGTCTAGGCTTGTATTTCTGCTGGTTTCCTCTGTGTGGATAGAAAGTTCGTCTGGTGCCACCTGCTGGAGAGTAGCCTGTACTGCAGGGACGAAAAAGTTTTTTTGAGATCCCAAAGCTTTATAGGATTTGTCTTTTGGATTTATCTGCAGCATCTGCGAGGACTTTATCCAGAAAGACGCCGAAGAATTTAGCCCCCTCGAAAGGATCACCCACCAGGGTATTTTTGGCTGTGGTGTCTCCTTTCCAGGACCTGAGCCAGAGGTGGCGGGCTTCTACGGTAGATGCCGCCGGCGGTGATTCCCAGCGGAGGGTATCAGTGGATGAGACCGCCATAAAGGCATAGGCCAACTGGACTTTGGTAGATAGGATCCTAGTAATCTTCACAGAGACTCAAGGATCCCTGGCCCGTTTGATCCAAGTCATAAGGGCCCTTGAAAAGTAGGAGGTGACGGTGGCCATTTTTATGATTGAGGCTACTTCCGCAAAATCCCTTCCTAGGTTACACTCTATTCCTTTGATAGTAGGGTCCCGGGGGTAGCACTCTCCCTCGGTTGGGAAAACAGAGTTTCTGGTGAGGGATGCTGCTGCGGCATACACTTTAGGGATGGTGAGGAGGGCCTCCTTGCTTTTAGTGAGGGAGGCGAGGGATACCGGTGTTTTATTCATTTTGCAAGCCTTGTTGGGGAGCTGCCATTCCTTTTGATAATTTTTTCATAGGTTTTATCTAAAGTCATCCCCCTGTCTCTGGCTCTAATTTGTGATCTATATTCTCTCCTCCTCCGAAGAGTCGTGCTTGTCTTTCTTTTGTCAGAGGTGAAGAGCCTTTATGACCAGATCAAAAACCTTGCTTCTGTATTTACTAGGGAACTGCCTATCTGGGTCAGATGAAGCTTCAATCCCTGGCTCCTCTATCTCTTCCTCCTGAAGGGAGGATCGACTGCTCTCTTCCTCATAGGCATGGAGCTCCTCTGAGGCATGGGCCTCGGACGCTTCCTCTTCCTCCTCACTGGGTGTTGTGTGGGGAGCCTTTTTCCCCCTTCTCTTATCCCTAGCTGAGGTCTCTTCCTCTTCGGCTGAGTGGGTGGACGAAACCTCCTCAGAGGCTGCCCCCGACAAGGCAGGGGAGACCAGGGTTCTAGGGGCCTTGCATGGTTTCTTGGCCTGGGGAGCTTGCCTTTACCGGTGCCATTGGAGCGGCCTTGTAGGGGCAGGCTTTCTTGGGCTTAGGAGGAGATAGTTTGCGTTTTAATTCCAAGAGGATTTTAATTGCTATCCCCTGTGCGTAAACAGGGCCAAGCTCTTACTCCCACATTTACAGGGGACCAGCACCAAATGATCATTTTAAGGCCCCACATCCTTCATGGAGGATCCAGGACCTGAACCTGGATTTTCTGAATCCAAGGTTACCACCTACCTAACCCACAAGGCCAACTGGTTCCTCTCTTACCCCCTCTCTGAGGACCTCATTACGAGGGGCCAGGGAAGGGGCACGCGAGGGGCTTACTGCTGCTGTGAGCACTGCTGGGTCTGTGCCTGTGTCCGCCACCATTCTCCTCGTGGTGGCCCTTTTGGAAGCTGCTTCTTTTGGTTTTGCTTTCCCCGCAGCCCCTTTTCTGAACGGCCTGGGGTGGGAAGGAGCAAGCCGGGGCCTTGCCTGATGCTGCACGCCGGGCTGGGAGCACCTGCGGCAGCCCACAGCCATTTCCGTTTGTCCCCTGGCTGCGCGGTGAGGGGGAAGGAGAGTGGACTGGAAGACCCTTCTGGCCGCTGCAGCACTCTGGCACTGCATCCTCCCAGGGCTGGAGGTAGGAACCCACTGCGCCGCTGGAACCCCGAGCGGCGAGCTAGGGGCCTGAATGAGCCCGCTTCGGGGCTGGATGATCTGGCGCTGTCAGGCCCTGTGCTGTGGCAGTGTGGTTTTCCCGTGGCCGCTCTAGGCTCTAGTGGGGGTAGGGTCCCGGGGGACCAATAGTCAGGGCCCCGATTCTTCCGCAGATTTTTTTTAAAAATTCCGCGGGAGACAGGGCGCAATTCTGCGCCTCGGCGCGATTTACCAT